>OZ035882.1:52125374-52525363 GCA_964034835.1 Muscina levida
TATGTAATTATTCGAGAATAGGATTTAAAGCGCTACGAAAGCATTTATGTGTAGGTTGTATAACACAAAGGAATTTCTCTTCTCTTATTTTAGTTATTGGTACTTGAATATAATTTCAAAGGATAACAAAGATTTGTAAACTATATCTAGTTGGGTGTATTTGTGATAGAAAGCGATACTCTAAGTTTTTTTTTATATTTCTTATAAAATCATCTTGTTCTGCCTTAAACTGCATCCTATTACCTCTGCCAATAAGCTGTTTAAATACTTCTTAAATCGAAAAAATGCAGTTTACTAAAGCATACTTCAACATTAATTTACATTTTTTATTTACAAAAGTACGACAATACTTCTACAACGTTACAACGACGTACGATGGACGGAGCAGAGACAAAGGAATGACATCTTAAGTTGAGCACTACGAATAACAAGATGAGTCATAAATAAATGAATACTTGAACACTGCAGTTAGACATCATGAGTCAGTTACAGAATGGAAAACGGAAGTGTTAAATTGTAAGATAAAACCAAACTACAGTGACAAACAAACTAAAGGAGACGAAAAAAAAAATCACATGAATATAAAATGAAAATGAACAAACGAATAAAAAAAAAAAAAAAATATTTATATAAGACAATAAAAAAAGCATCCTTATAGCAACACTGAAGAGGTAGCAATTTCTGTCACCACCACCACCACAATCATGGACGTGCTAAAGGATAAGACGAACAACGACAACAATCTCAATCGTTTCTTTTTTGCTGTTCTTTTCTAAGAAAACAAAACAAAAACCAAATAAAAAACTATAGCAACATATAAAGAATTACAGCCATCAACTGCATCTTGAACGTCGGCATCACCATCATCAGCAGCACTAAGGCAGACAGCTTCCACTCAGCATCATGGCTGCTTATCAGAACGATACTATCTTTAGTCGTCCTATGAATATGTGACACAATGTGACTGACATGTTATTGTTTAAGTGGAAAACGACAACAAGACCAGCAATAATGCTCGAGTCTACTTTGTCATGCATAGATAAATGCCATTCAAATTATATGTGAGCACATAGACATTGCGGCAATCAGTTTTATGGGGTTCAAGGAGGTCGAGTGCATTAGTCGGCTTAAGAAGAACTCTTGCGCACGGTAGTTAACTGCCCACGAGGCTGGTCTTTTTTATGATTTGTAAGGCCGCTTGCAATTTTTGATTTTAACATTAACTTTATGGTCGACCGTGGCATGGAGGTTAAAACATGCGAATATCATGCGGAATACCAGTGATCGATTGCTGCCACAGTCATCATCTAAATTTCTTTTATCTGCGGCCACTCGACGTAAAAGCTAGTAAAAGCTTCATCTATAAACAAGTAAATGTCGCATGAGTCTACAAATAAATGAAGCGTGTTAGTCTCAGTCATTGACGAAATTGAAATTAATTTTTTTTTACAAAGTTATAATCACTTATTTTGTCTCAAACCTTACACAATACAACATTTTTCAGCTCATTGAATTGGAACTCAATTCTGAGAACTGCAGAGTTATGTCAAACAAAAGAGCCTAACACGTGACAAATTCCCCTATCATTATGGCATGTAACTTGACAAAACTAATGATGCAGAACTTCTTCTTTTTGGGGCTACTTTCACGTGCAGTTCTCAGAATTGAGTCCCAAAAGCATGTGTTGTACTATATTATACAAAGCTTTAATGCATTGTATATACAACAAATTTGTGCGAGAATTAATAAATCCAATACTTATTGTATAGTTTTCTCTTAGTGCTACATAAGTACTGTAAGTGGTAGACTGCAATTTTCAAACAATAAATCACAGCCAGGAAGTGTGTTTAGAGCAGCATGGACGTTTCGATTGTAACTATTACGAATCCTGTAAAACTAACTTATGTTTCAACATGGTCTGCTCGCAGTGGCACTAAGTTGAGTTTCAGAAAAACCACACTACCAATTACAAAGTTTATCGCTGTAAAGCGTTGGCAATAGTGGCAAATAAAATCAGTGTTTCCTTGTTCGCAGCAATAACGACGACAAACTATACGTTCTTTCGGAGTTTGCGGAGTTTGCAACTATCTAGCACTTCTAAAGAGTATTTTCAACACTTTACAATCAAGTAAGCACTTGTCAGGATATGAACCCTATCCTTCCCCCATGTATGTATGTATGTATACGTATATATATACTTCAACGTATCTGTACAAGTGCCATTTGGGACATGCAAAACTAGACGGACCTTCACACACACACATTTGTACAAAGATAACACAAACGTATGCATTTCCTTTATCAGAAAAAAAATACAACAGTTGCAGTCACTACATGTGAGTTACTACTACGTGTGTGTGTGTGCTTCAATTGCACTAACACAGCTATACTCAACCGACAACAGCGTCAACGACAAGTCGGTGTGTTGTTTTTCGCCTGAACGGAAGGAAGGAAATAGTATACGAAGTTGCATAACAGCAACAGGAAATGCACACTTTACATACAATTGCCCCAAAGCTTACATTTGCATCATCGCCTCAATTCACACACACAAACACACACAATTCCAGAGAAAGTTATTTAAATGTCAATATGCACACATATACATGATTTTACATTCCGCACTGGATTTAGAAAAGCAGGAAGGACATGAAAGAAAAACTTAAGGTTGAAACGAACGCATTAAATGTTTATAGTTTTATGTCGCTACGTTCTCAAATTAAGTTGTACAGTAATGTATGTAATGACGTTGCGTCAGTGAAGGCAAGACATATTACACTATGACACAATTTGAGGGTCATTGTCTCGGGGGTGAACCAAACCAATATCAAACGATAGCATTTGACCTCAGTAACAAAACCCTAAACTCCATTTTGCTCCACTATGTCACAAATTTTTTTTACAGTGGTTTGAAGTTTGGATTTTTTGGTCTAAAGTTAAATCAATGAATATAAAAAATCATCTGTAAAAGTACGTTTGGGGTATTTCATGTCTTCGGGGACCTATATTAAAACAATCAGGGGAATATTTTCTCGGAACATTTTAACCCTCTAGCTCCCTCCCGTATGGGACATTTTTGGCCCAATTTTGAAAAACTGTTTAAAAGTCAACTTTGGACTGAGGACAAGGATTAGAATCTTCGATAGAAATATTCTCCGGAAAATTTCACTAAGAGTCACCGATATCAAATAACCTCTACGAGTCAAGGTTCCAAAATAAAATCAAAATGACACGTTAATGAAATGTTAAAAAGTCTATTTTTTAAGCAAACAGTGCAACGCACTTTTTTGGGAGTGAAATAAACCAATATCCAACGATAGCATTTGACCTCAGTAATAAAACCCTAGACTCCATTTTGATCCACTACGTCACAATTTTTGTGTACAGTGGGTTAAAGTTGGATTTTTTTAGACAAAAGTCAAATAAAAGAAAATGAAAAATCATGTTTCAAAATAGGTTTGGGATAGTTCATGTCTGCGGAGACATACATTAAAATTTTCAGAGGAACATTTCATCAGAACATTTGAACGCTCCAGCTCCTACCCTTAGGATGAATTTTAAAAAACAGCTTAAAAGTCAAATTTCTCAAAATGTTCAAAATGGGTGGCAGATAGAGGGTCAAAATGTTTTGAGGAAATATTCCCCGGAAAATTTTAATGTAGGTCTCCGAAGACATGTACTATCCCAAATCTATTTTTACGCGAGCTGCAAACCCCAGAAATAGCCACTGCCTACTCCAACCGGCTCTCCCAACGTCTACGACACAACGCCTCTACTTCAGATGTCCTGTTATACAGTGGCAGCATATTGAGAATTCTATGACAACAGCCGCAACAACCGTGCTAGGCGCTCTGACGAATCATGGTACAATGAAGAATGTCGCATAGCGTCTGAGGAACAGGATTCCGCTTATAGGGCAACGCTGCAGCCAATTGTTATTAGGGAACGGGCTGTTAGGGAACGGCACAAGGAGACAGTAAGACAGGCGATACAGCTATTTAAGCCAAAAATACGTCAGATGAAGGAACGGGAGATTCAGGATATAGAGCGAAACAGGTATAGAGGTGAGCCCCGAAAATTTTACCGGAAAGTAAAAGCAAAAGGCTACGGTAATGGGCTCCCCTTCTGTAAGGACAAGGATGGAAATCTAGTTACAGATACGCAGATTGTACTGCATATATGGAGAGAACACTTCCAGCAACTGCTGATTCAAGAATGCAGCGCAGGTGAAGGTATCACACCAATTGTCGACGACGGCTTAGATTGCCCACCACCAAGTCAAGCCGAGGTAAGAAAAACAAAATTACGGCTGAAAAACAATAAAGCAGCCGGTACCGACGGTCTTCCGGCAGAGCTCTACAAGTCCGGTGGCGAGGAGCTGATAACGAGCATGCACCAGCTCCTGCACACGGTTTGGCTTAAAGAGTGCATGCCCGACGATTGGAATTTAAGCGTATTATGTCCTGTGCTGAAAAAATGTGATCTAAGTGTGTACTCCAACTACAGCGGGATCAGCCTTTTACCCATCGCGTATAAGGCCCTGTCGATATGTGAAAGACTGAAGCCAGTGTTATCCAACCTGATCGGGCCTTATCAGTGTGACCTGGTAAATCCACAACTGACCAGATATTCACACTTCGGCAAATCCTGGAAAAGACCCAAGAGAACAAACGCGGTCTATATTTTCGTCGACAATAAAGCTGCCTACGACAGCGACGAGTGACACGATTTTCAACAAAAGCCACACGGTACTCGCGTAGGCTGATGACGTAAACATAATCGGTCGAAAACTGCTGGGTGTGACTTCTCAGGTATACAGAAGGAGTCAGCGAAAATGGGCCTAACGGTGAACGAGGACAAAACGAAGTTATTAGTTTCAACGAACAAAGGATCTACTCGTTTGGAAAACTGCATGTACGTTGACAACTATAATTTCGAGGTGGTAGATTATTTTATCTACCTAGGCTCCGCCATCAACAATACAAATAATGTCAGCCTCGAGATCCGGAGAAGAATCCTGCTTGTCAATAAATGCTACTACGGACAAAGCAAGCGATTTAATGACAGAGTCCTCTCTCGAAGAACAAAAATCCAGCTATACTAGATACTGGTTCTACCTGTCTTGATGAATCCTGTGTTATGACTCAAGCAGATGAATCGGTTCTGGCAGTATTCAAGAGAAAAATACACCGTAAAATATATGGGCCCATTATCGTTAACGGAGAGTATCGGCGTCGTATGAATCGTGAGCTGTACGAGCTGGGCACTGACATTGACATGGTCAAAAGCAGCGGTTGCGTTGGCTAGGTCATGTTGTACGCATGGACGAAAATGCTTCACCTCGAAAATTTTTCGACAATGTACTTGATCGATGGCGCAGGAGACCAAAAAAGACCTAGTTACTAAGAACCTTGCAGAACCTTGGTGCGACTAACTGAAGAAGTAGCGCAGAAAATCGAAGCGCTTACAATATTTCTGTACGTGCGGTACATAATCCCATAGGGTTGCAAAGAAGTGCCAGCTAAGTAAGTAAGGCGCGAAGAGCATCTTACTTCCTACATTAACATGAAAATTTCCCTGAAGTATTTTAATGACATATATTCCATCCAGACGCTCATAGCATGCATCTTTATTGTTATCGTGTTCCGTCGTGGTTGGTAGATCAATCAGCGTGATATAAAAATGTGTCGCCTTATTGTGAGTAGCGGCTATTCGGTCACTTAAACCCCTTTAAACCGCGAGACCAGATGCGAGTTCTTGCAGACTATGAATCCACATCGAAATTCATGTGTTTATGCATAAAAGCTGTAAAATATGTTTCAGTCCTGTACATGCCTGTCCCTATATTGAAGTGCTGTCGGTCTCTGTGGAGATTTTGAACATTCCAGGTGCATATCCCTTAGTTATGATCCCTACTAGGTTTGCGAAGCTCATCAAAATTTGGGGTTCTTGTTTTTTTATTTTTTCGTTTTTACATTTTATTTATCCTCCTTCCTTGCCCGATTCTAGATTCTTGTGACTGCCAAAGCTACTAAGAGAGCTGTTGTTACTTAATCCCTAAGACGCATCCGTTGTAGTATGCCATTTAGGTTGTTCAACATTGCATCTCCTCACATTTACTACCACTGAACGGATGATCAGTGGAATTTTTCTGCGAACACGTGATCTTTCGCTAAATATTCCATTCGGTGCGTGCTGAAGTATATAACACAGTACAACACATGATTTTGGGACTTAATTCTGAGAATTGCACGCGAATGAAGCCCCAAAAATAAAACTTTTGTATCATTCCTTTTGTCATGTTGGCTGCATTAATAACACAAGGGAACAAGGTATTTGTTGTTAAAGAACTGAATATTGTTTTATAGGTAATTTGAATCCAAATCTGCCCTTGGTTTTTTCGTATCAGCTCGACTTTTTGCGATATACCGTTATTTCCAAAACTAAGGCACTTCCACTACAAATATTTAAATAACTTGAAAACGGTTCACCATATTCAATTAAAAAAAAAACTTAAACTCGTCAACAAAATTATCTTTAACCCGTGCCTACATTGTTTTTAATTTGGCCTAGTAGTTTCAGAGATATCGCTGTAGTTTAAAAAAAAAAACAAAAATTTTACAAAAAAAAAAAAATTTTGTTTTTTAAAAATTCATAAAAAAAATAATGCAACAAAAATCACAGTGTTGGTCTTAAAACATTTAGTTTAATATAGTTTGAATCAAATGAGCTTTATTTCATTGAAAACATTTAGTTTAATATAGTTTGAATCAAATGAGCTTTATTTCATTTAAAAAAATCGCGATTTCCATACAGAAATAACATTTATTAATATGTTTGTGAAAGTGTAACTCGAGCAAACCTTAACGGATCGTTATGAAAATTTATCAGTATGTATATTTTTTGAAACGAACGTACTGGATTGTAAATGGGCGGAATAGCCCTACCCCTGCTGGTACCCCCCATACAAAATTACCTATTTTTGGATAATTAATATTTCTTTGATAGCTGCCAAACAGACTACCGGAGGATATTTAAATTTGGTCAGTTTATTTATCTTGCAAAAGTAGACAAACCCTAAAAAAACCGAAACCGTTGCCATACCCCTTCTGGTACCTCCCATACAAAAGACCGAACTCACCCCAATAGTCTTATATACATATCTTTTTTGTAAGTACACTGAATTCAGTCAAACTATGCGTAAGTTTCACTATATCGGATCACCCCTTCTGGTACGTCCCATACAAAATTACCTATTTTTGGAAAATTAATATTTCTCCCTTAACTTCCAAATTGAAACCTGCTGATTAATTAAATTTGGTCAGTTAATTAATATTGTACTAGGAGGCAAAACTATAAATTAAACTATAATATAATTTGCAAATTTGTCATGATTTTTAAAAATACAAAATTTTAATTTTTTTTGGGTAGAAACAAAAAAATTCGAAAAATCTGTTATCACCGAACTTAGCATGACTCATTCAATTTTCAATCGATTATTACGTACATACATGTTTTAGATTATGATATTCAATAAAGGTAATAAAAAGAACAATTTGCCCCCAACCGATTAACTTTCAGCGTGAAGAAAATTAAAATGTGTAATTTTTTTTTGTAATTTTTTTTTTTTTAATAAAAGTGCCTTTACTCAGTCATTTTTTTGTGATATTAAAAAATTTGATTTTTTTCAAAGGTAACAACGATATCTTTAAAAGAAACAAAATTTTAAAATCCGACTTATGAAAAAAAATATTATGATTTTTTGAACTATAATTTTTTGGAAATTAGGCGTAAATACGATTAGTACCTGTAACTTAAAAATTCGAGCTGATAGAGAAAAACGGAGATTAGATTTAAAATCAGCGACCTCAAATTAGTAAAAAACAGCTATAGAATTCCAAACAACACTCAAAAAGTTCAATTTTGTTCCCTTGTGTAATTTAATGGCCATTCGAAAATTTTTGCTCAAGGTGGAGCACATTTCTATATATTAACACGGTTATATCTCGCTTTTGCAAATAAAATGTTATTAAATTTTATTCTCAAACACATGCACTCGATTAAATATCTTTAAGTTGAAAACCTGAGTTCATGTTCTAAAACCCATAGGTTATTGGACTTGGATGGACTTTTTTCGGTTAGGTTAGTTTTGCATTTTTTTTCCTCGCATATTCAATAACTACAACTTTGATTTAGCTTTGGCTTTGAGTCTGTTTTTCGATGTAAATGATGTCAGTCAGTAGTGCATAGAAAACATACATAAAGACAATGAAATTTATTGGTTTTACCGATAAATCGCTTTGCAATTCATATTGGAGTTGCAAGCACTACTCTCCTTATTTTTAACACTCAAAATTCCTTCCTGCAGCATCATCGAGAACATATAATAGCCTCCGTACATATTTAATTTCTATGAAATTCATTTGAACCCCTTTCACCGCACACATAACAAAGGTCGTTCGTAAATTTTCACTTAATATCTCTGGCGGTAACAAAAGGCCTCGCGATTAAATTTTGCGAATTGACCTGCTACACTGTGCTTTCATCGCCCGACCGCCATGAACCGCACATGGACTTCATTTTAATGAGGTGTAATGTCCATAGAATACCAGTTAAACTCGTTGTGTGGTGGTCGAGTGCATGTAGACACACATGTAAACATACGGGCACACAAGCATACGTACTTGCAATCACAAATACAGTACACTCGTAAATGCACATACACTTCATACACTATGAAATATTAACACAAAAAAAATGCCTTTAGGAGGTAACTGACCTCATAATTATAATAAACTATTATAGTGTACACATACACTTGCCGTGGCTGCACCGGAAGTTAGTGTGTGTTTATGCCATAGAAACCAGGGGCGTATGTGTAAATGCATGCACATGTATGAATGTGTAAAAACGTAAGAGCGGCCTCACCCATGTCCTCTGCTCTGTGGGTCTATCTATCTACCTTTATGTCTTAAACACTGAATTTTGTGAAACTGCTGCACAAATACTTAAACATACATTGGAGCCATTATTAAGTTGACTTTTGCCAACACTTAAGGGTGAAATTTAAATTAACTGCAGCTGCGGCAGCTTGTAAATATTCGCAATGAACGAACACAACGTCCGACCATCCGACCATCATCATTTGACTATTATAAAGATAAAAACTTGGTTTATGTGTGTGCAAGTGTTTGCGCTCATATCACAACGACCAAGCAAAGTATGTGGCCACATTGGTATTGATGTTGGCTAAAAAGCAATTGCTAGTGGTTGCGTTGCCAGTTGTGGTGCCCATGGCGTTACTGAGGTTGGTTGATGGCGTAGCCCAATTTCGGCGACGAAGATGTTGCGAGAAATTCTATGTACGAGTGGTTTGACGTGGAGTGTGGTGGAAATTTTCAATAACGTTTTTAATTAATTCTATTTGAAAGTGGCATTAATGATACGTATGAGCAATGTTTTACGTATGAGTTATATGAAATAAATACTCCATACGCAGTGTATTAATAAGTTTTGGGTTAACCACTTAGGGATTTTATGGGTCTTGAACGTACAGAGTATGATATGTTCAATCAATATAACACTTATGGAATATTGAAAATTGTGTTTGAATTTCCTGGACTTTGTCGCGATCTTGACGACTGGATGGACATCAGTAGACCTGTGCTACTGATATTTCTTACTCATACAGATCAAAAGTTAGCAGTGTTAGTACTATAGATCTCACACAGGATAACTATAATCTTCAAATCGTATATTTTTTGTAATACTAATTGATCCTAAAATGTGAAATATCGTCGGTATCCGACAAAACTATTTTAACCCTTATGTGAGTGACAGGGTACCCGGGTACCCTTTTGATTTTCAAGTTAAAATATTTTATAGATGCAGATGGTTTACAAAGTTCGAACATTTTAAGAACTCTTAACTTTTAATTGTTTCTATATTTTCATAGGAGTGGGTCAATTTTATCCCCTTAGAAGGGCGTGGCATATCGATATTCTTTTTACACCTTTAAGAGAGTGACAGGGGCACCCGGGTACCCCAAAGTAAAATTAACTAAATAACAGGAAAACATTAACACTTTTTTTTTGGAATACAATTTTCTGAAGCATAGTTCATCGAAAATTGCCCTGATTATTTTTTTTGGGAAGATAACAAAATAAATTTGAGCGCTGATAATTATATAATCTAAAGTCCTTATGAACAACGTACATGTATAGCGATTTTGTTTTTTTTATGTTATTTCATGTTTTACAAGAAGCAAATAATACTAGGAAAAATTAATTTAAGTCTAAATATATAGAGAGGCTTATTAATGTATAAAAAGGACACTTGAAGTAGGAAATCATTGGGGATCCAACAGGCAGGTATCGCGTATGGGATGATTAATTGAATGATTGTTACATACAGCGTTAGACCAACTTGCACAAGCTTTTCGTGGCATTCTTCTCCTTTGATCTTGTTGGTCCTCTATATCAATTTCCTACAACAGCAATAAGACCACTGGCTCGCAATTTTGAAAGTGGGATATATAATCTCTTACTTTACTTCTAATTTCACGTCCAAGAACATCTTGCATTGCTGATCGAGTAAACAATTTTGCACATACCTTTGGATTTGGAATATTGTTTCCTATATTCTTTTACACATCTCAAAGCTTAAATATTTCAAAACTTTTCTACAACGGTCATTTGTTAAATTGTGTTCCGTATAAAAAATGTATGCGGCTACAACGATAGCTTTGTAGAACAATATGAACGGCTATCGGCTTGTTCTGCGTTTAGTTGTATATTCTCCCAAAATATTGTCTACATTAACAACGCCTTCTTTAGTTTTGTTGTAATACATTATAATTTCGGGTTCAGAAGTTATATTTGGTTCTGTTGAAGAAAATATAATCACAGATTTTTTCTTATTTAGCATGTAGAAACACAAAGTCTCCTCCCTCTCGAATTTCTATATGCACTAATAAGGTCTAAAATTGTTCTTTTACAAAAGATTGTTTGACGATCGTCTTTTGTTGACTTACCTATGTATAGCTGTCCCTGAAGTGGATATGAATTCTTTAATTAAGATGCCCAAAATATTATTGTCCCATATTTTTCAGGTTATGATTTCATTTATTGTTTAAAGCGCGTACGTCCTAGATACTCATACAATTGCTCATTTATAGTAATACAATCGCCAGGCCTGTAATATTTAGGTAAATTGGAATTTAACAAGGTCCAAATATTTCGGATTGCAGCAGATTTGTCATTTGCGGTACATGCCTGGCGAGTTATATCGTTATTAAATCGAATGAAACTTAAATGCAACGCTTTATATCGATTTTACGTACAGTACGATGAGAAAAATATCAAATTTTCATACAATTTGTATGTGGGTACCCGGGTACCCCTGTCACTCTGGAGAAGGTGTTTTTTTGTCACTCACATAAGGGTGAAATAGACATAGGTTATTGTCTATGACTAATACCAACCATGCATGATTTGTGAGGTGTTTTTAATACATTACCATGCTGAAGTATAATTTTGCTATTATTGACGAATTATAAGTGTGCCATCATCTCAACCAGCACGCTAGTGGCTTTTATTGCAAAAGATCTGCGTAAAATATTTAAGTGAACTTTCGTCAGGGCTCCTCGACAACGCCAACGTTTATAAGTGTATGTATGTCGAGAAATTGATAGTTATGCAGATGTGCCGCCAGCACTTTGTGTGCGCATCACTCGCATAAGCCATGACTATATCTGCGTTGTGCTCTATATATTATAACACTTGCCTTCAGGATGCACTAGCAGCAACAACTACCGCACAAACCATCTGCAACGCCAATTTCAACCGCAACAGCAGATACATGCGCTGCCTGATTTCTGAATGCATTAAATAGACGGAATATTCTTCAAATCTTACATATAGTTTTTTCTTTATTATTATTGAAAATATATAATTTATTACAAAACAATAACTCTTAATACATAGTTACAATCTATACATACAAAAGGCTTGGGTGACTGACTGATCACTCCCCAGCCCAAATGGTTAAGGCCATAATAGTGAAATTTGGCATGTACATTCCTTTTACGATGTAGGCGCGCACTAAGAAGGGGTTTTTAGAAATTCGGACTGCAAGTGAGTAAAATGGGCACCGTCCCATACAGCTCGAAATTTGAAATGGCTGTATGTCATAAACTATAATTAGTGCTAAGTCGAGATTTGGTACATATGTCGTTCGTACATGTAAAATTGCTTTTTGTGGAAAGTGGGCAGTGCCACGCCTCTTTTTGGAAAAGTCGTTATATTGTCAAAATAAATGGACCAATTGCAATAAAGTTTTCTCTGTGTGGTACTGTTCATAGGGCCTCATAGGCTACATGAAAACATAGTTAGACAATGGGGTGTGGCACCGCCCACACAAATCGAAATATCAATCGTTCTTATCTTACGATCCATTAGAGGCATGAAGATGAGTGTTGCTACATATGTTACGATTGCGTATCGCTAGGAAATGGGCTTCGCAATGCCCCTTTTGAAAAAATCGTTATAACGTTAATGGACCGATTGTAATGAAATTTTCAGAATTTCTGTAAAATAACTGCCTCAAAACTCCTCATCCCTACCGGCTAAAGTTGGAGCTTTAAAATTTGCCATATAGGTTCCTTTTGCGATGTAGGTGAGGGGTAAAAAGACCAATAAAAGGATAAAACTTGTACAATCGCCCAGAACCGACTTCTATAGGGATTTTTAAAAATTCGTACTTTTGGGGACAAAAAGTTCGAAACAGGGATGAAACTGTTAAATCGAGACCATGCGATTAAATCTATAATCCCAAAAAAAAATTCCTAGTTTTTTTTCGAAATTTGGACTAGAGGTATTTGTATTCGCATAAAGGGAAAAAAGGCCAAACAATTACTTTTTTAAAATTCGCTAAATTCTAAACAAACCGCTGAAGATAGAATCGTGGAATTCTATATTGGCATACCTCTTATGAAATAAGAGAGCTGCACGAAGGGTGTTTTCAAATTCGTACGTTTAGCAATAAGAACGCCGAAATAGACATACAACTGGTGTAATCGCCCAGACCAAATCTCTAAGTCTCAAAAATGAGTCACTATTAAGTATTATGGTGGCCTTCCTGGAGTCTTTCACCACTTCAGTAACCTTAACTACTTTCCAGTCCTGTTTGGGTAGTTAAGGATTACTGTATTAAAGAACTACCAGGATTTCCATAGGTTCGAAGGGTTCAGTGGGAATTTTGACAACAGATCGTGCCCTCTGTGGAACATCAGCAAGATGTATTGCCTCAAACCGCACTAGACCAAACCTCCCCGAGCGATTCTATAGCTGCCTTGTATTTTTGCGCTGGGCGGTCTATGATCGCCCAGATAAGATGGTCTTTAGCGACATCCGTACACGATCTTTGTAGTGTCCGTGCAGGACTAAATTTGGATCTTTTGGATCCCCGTTTAGGTGCTACATCTGATGACTTCCATTTAGTTTTGTCGCAGGAGGTACGCCACCTTCAACTCCTCGATGTGGGATTGTATCCACTGGAGAGAACTCTTTCCCTGCTCCGCTTCTCTGGAAACAAGCGCAGACCATCTACCGCTCATCACGAAGACAGACTTTGATGGATTTTAAGTACCGAACCACGACGTTCAAAAAGACGGATAAAAGATCCCCATGGATCAAAGGACGTATTTCTCCAATCCGCCCCAACTAGGGAAAAACAGCCACTAGGAGACAAGGGGGAGATAAATTCTTTGTTCGTACATAGTTCAGACCTCACCTGCATTTGAGACTATGTTGGTTATAACTCAAGCTTCTAGCGCATTACTCTTCATGCCAGTGTGACTCTAAACCTTTGGACGAGAATTTATATAGCTTAAATTAACACATTTTTCGAGAAAAGCAATAAAAATTCACAAAGATTAAAAAATTCCGTTTTATGGCAACGGAACTCTATGACTTTTCCTAGAAACTCATTATTTATGCATTAAAACAGAATATGCCTCTAATTTTTAGTGTTTAAAATAAACAATACTTCTAACAAAATAAAAAAAAAATTGTACCGAAATTCCAACAAACGAGTGAGATATGAGCATTTTTATTCTCATACCCAATACAAAACGTATGAACATACCCAGGTATGTTGCTTTTGACGTGTGTAAAGCAGTTCTGCTGTTAACATTAAGGTTAAGGGTGCTAGAAATAGGTGTAGCACTAAATTAGAGAAACTCCCGTTGTCCCAAAAGACATAATTCAGAAATTTGGAGAGTATATTCCTTTCCTAGAGTAATAACCTGTAAATTTTCAAAACTTCAGCTTAAATTTTTGAATATTTAAATAGGAAGCGAAAAAAATAGGCGTGGCCTCAAATCAGACTAATAAGCATTCAGATCAAACGACAGGTTCTAGAAAAAACAAGTCAGAAAGTTTGAGTCAGGTAAACTGACTTACATATACCTTCATTTCACCCTCAGTAAAAACATAAAATTTGCTTAACAAAATACAGAATTTAGGCACTACCCCGTTGGGTGTATTGATATTATTACTAGATTTCTAAAGTGAGCGAAGTGGTACAGTTGTATGGGAGATTCCAGAAGTTTTCTCCAAAACTGTTACAGTTTAACAAAGTACAGGCACGATTCCTTTGGGTGTATTGATATTATTACTCAATTTCTAAAGTGGGCGGAATGGTACATTTGTAGGTACCAGAAGGAGTGTGGCTAGACTTCCAGGTTTTTCTCAGACACTTTATCCTGTTATAGCCTAACAAAGTACAGAATTTGGATACGATCGCGTTGGGTGAATGATGTTATTGCTTGTAAGGAAGGTACCAGAAGGTCGTGGCCATGTAGTCACTTTTCAATAGGGTAAGTAGTTTTGTATTAACCTGTGCAAAGTTTCAAAACAATTGGTTACGTCTTGCGAAAGTTAACGTAAGTATCAGCCGGAGAGACAGACAGACAGACGGACATGGCTCAAACGACTTAAATAGTCATGAATCGAATTTGGTTCAAAGAAACATAGGGTCTAAAGTGACTCGTTCTATGTGTTACACTTTTGGGTCGTATTAAATGATATATACCCTCCTACCCGTAGAGTGAAGCTATACATATAAGTAATAAGTATTAGACTATGGCGGTACACAACATCGTTATCAATAATTTTGCATGCAGGACGAAGTCTGCCGTGTCAGCTAGTATTGATATAAAAAAGTAAAATTTATTAAAACATCAGAAATGAATCGAAATAATTCGATGTCAATTTTTGTGAAAACACAAGTATTCGTCACTAGAATGGTGAGTCTTAAAAGTTACAACAACCGTTCATATTCTATTGCTAGAAGTGTTTACCAAAATTTGAATATTACACCCCTACACACTATGCACTACAAAGAGAAAATTGTCAGTATAAGAACACAAAGCGGAACAAAGTCAACTCCAACACTTCATTGCAACATACTTATATGACAAGTCTATCAGACCAGAGTTTAAAGTTATTTTTTGTTGTGATTTTTTATTTTTATAGTCAGCCAGCTCGGCATAGACCATATTAGAAGTACAAAAACTTGTAAACCTCTGTTAACTTTAACTATTCAAAAAACACATACACACACAAATGTTATTCTTCGTTTTGTGGTTTTATGCATGTAATTAAATATAACTTTTGTTCCTTAAGTTAAGAAAAAGTCGGATATCGGGCTAAAAATAACAGCAAATATCCTTAACTCATATTCCAAAATTTCGACCTGGCGTTCCCATTATATTTCAATGATATGATGGATAACAAAAAATATTTGTAATAAAGCTGAAAAAATCTCTATTCATATGTCATAATCAATATTTATAACATCAAAAGAAGACAACAACGTACACATGCAGCACAAAGCAACCTACTATATATGTTGCTCTAACAATGATTGATTACCAAGAAAAATCTAAAGAAAAGTTAATGTAATCAAACATGTGGCGGCACAGCCATTGGGGGGATGCAAACAAGCAGTTTTCGTATTCAATAAAAATAACTTTGTCACCAGTCGCTCGCCGCAGTACAAGCACGCTCACCCAATTAACTATAATGGCAACCAGAAAAAAAAATCAAGTCAATTCACATAAAGATTCATGCATAAATGAAAAACGTGGGAGATTGACGTCTTTGATGCTAAAAAAGATTTGTGAAAACAAAAACTTTTTAAATATTGTATTTTTATATTATATCTACATTAGACAAACAGGTTCTATGAAAACTTAATATTTCGCTTACTGTCGGTTGATGCTGATGCTGATTTGATGTAATTTATTAATTGTGTTTCTTTTGTGTGGTTTGTTTTTGTTGAAATATTTACAATATATATATATATCTGCATCATTATCTTTATTACTAGATATCAATCATATTTTTCTGAGATTTTCTTTTCTTCTGCGGATGGGAGAGTTTCATAAGGTACATGGCTTAAGGTAATCAACATTTGTTTTTATATTTTGTTGTTGTTTTGCTATTGGCCATATGACATGCGTCGTTTCTGTGTAGCTGAGTGGGTGTGTGTGTGCCGACAGACTTAACTAGCAAGTCCTCAGTCAATATCCATCGAAACAGTAATTGTGGTTTAGTTCAAAGAAGAACAGGGGAAAAAAGTAGATGTAATCAAGTAGATGAAATGAAGAATCGCTTAAGTACAGTGGGCAAAATATATATAGGAGTTCCACAACTTCATATAAAGTGTCAAGCTTCAAAATAAATGTGTAAAAATTCTGTTATGCGAAAAGCAATGAAACCTTCATGCAGAATTCGCTTGTGTAAGTTGTCCTACCGTTTGTTATGTTTTGTTTCAAATATGAAAATAAACGAAATGTTTAACTGAATTCAAAAATTCTATGCCAATGAAAACATGTTAAGTCGTCGTAGCATACTTTAGAATTAAGGTATAGATATCGATGATTTACTATACACTATTAAATAACACAGTACATCACATGATTTTGGGACTCAATTCTGATAACAATACGTGAAAGTAGCCCCAAAAAGAAGATGTTCTGCATCATTCGTTTTGTCAAGTTACATGCCATAATAATTTAATATCGATTTAAAGTTAGTAATTTGTTACGTTTTAGGCTCTTTTGTTTGACATAACATAAATACTATATGGTGGCGTATGATTATCATAAGTAATATTCCTCGTGAATCATACGCCACGAAGTACAACAGTTTTATTGTAACTGCTACAAAATAAACCCAGTTCAAAATCATTTGATGAATGGAAAAGTGTTGATTATATAGCAACCATATAGATACATAAACCATATAGCACGGAGGCGGTTCTATTATGATATGGAGATGTGTAACCCCAGATGCAGTGGGACCAATTATACGGATCTAAGGAATAATGCGATAGGAAGAATATCTTCGCATTTTGCAAGATAATTTGTCCCATAGCCCTGGTCAAAATGTCAGATAGTCTATGGAATGTCATCTTCCAATATGACAATGACCCAAAACATTCTGTAAAAATGTTTAAGGAATGGTTTAGTTTTCAGGTGTTTGGGGTCAGGATGTGGCCACCGCAGAGTCCAGATCTGAACCCGATCGAAAAACTGTGGGCTTATCCAACCGCGCTGGTAGAATACGATGAGGTCCCGAAGATAATTAATGAGCTGTGGGAGAGGGTTCAGGATTTATTATTAAATTTAGATGAGCAAGACCTTGGAGCAAAAGTGTGCCAATGGTCTGATTTAGAAAATGTTTTGTTTTTATATACTTACAGCAAAAACTATGGAAATAATTAATAAAAACTATAAAGAAAAATTAATTACAAACTTATTGACACATTGCCTTATTTTTGCACCACAGTGTATAGGCTCTGCCAGCCTTAAAGCAAGTACGAACCATGCACCGGTCTACTGTGTATCTATCTTCTTACTTCGCTTAGGTGTTGTTGTCGTTGCTTTTGTCATAGCTTGTTGCTTATTTGGTAAATTGCTCGTCATATGTTAAAATGATGTTTATGTTTGTTTCGTTCGTAACAACAGTAACAAGAAACACATACAATATTAACGAGACGGTAACATACAACCATATATCACTTGTATTTGTACAGTTTTTGCCATCTGCTTGTGTTGTATAAGTTGTAATACTATGGCAATGGTATTTATGTCTTGTACGTAAACTCATACCCACCTTAACATTTTACACGTAAGTGTTCAGATATATATTAATATTAGTAGATATTTATGCTAGAAGTTTGCAGACGCTATGCTTCATATCTACGAATACTTGATTTCACTTTGTACCTTATTTCATCAACAGGCTCAATATGTTTAACTGTATGTGCAGGAGTTTGTGTAACACAGTCTGGGCAGAGCAATTTAATAATTGTTTGCCTTAGGCAGTCATATAATAATCAGCACTGTTAGTTAAGCTTAGGATTTGCATAACAGCTACATGGGATTTATTTAGATTGGGATTTGTATCATTCACTGCGAAGTGTGTGACACCCAAGAGTGAGCAATTATTAGAGGCACCAAATCAGGTACCAACAATTAATAAGTTACATTAAACTAAAAACTATTTGAGGGGGTTGGAAGTGACAAACTGACAAAAGTTGAGTGTTTCTGGTAGAATGAGATGAGATGAACTTTTATTGCCAGTGGTGATATCTAGCCGTAAAATATTTCACGTAATACCTGCATTTGCACTAGAATTTGAAACTTTATAGGCGAATATCCCGAAATGAACTTTTTGTCACTTTAATTCAGATAACACAAAATATGTCCAAATCGTTCTTCTTCTTATTTGGCAGCCGCAACAGAAATGCAGTCATTAGTAGCCTCACGTAGGAAATAATCACAGTTTGTCGTAGATAGTTTGTCATACCATGTTTAGATAACAGCACTTTCACCTGGTACATCCAATGAAGTTTTTGTCGCCACCTCCTGCACTCCCAATCGAGTTTTTTACCGAAGACTTTTCGAGCTGAAGCATATTCACCCATTCGTACAACGTGTCCGAGCAAGCAGATTCAGTCTATTTGAACGCACTTGACTATGTCGATGTCGTTACACAGCTCATGGTTCATTCGTCGACAGTACTCGCAGTTAACGATAATGGATCGATTTCTCAGAGCATATATTTTGATCCGCTTGTGTCATTATAGAGGATTTTGCGCTATACAGCAAAACAGATATGATCAGTGTCTGGAAGAGTTGCATCTTTTTGAGAGAGAGTTTTGTCATTAAATTGTCGGCACATAGTAGCAGCGGATTAATACTCGTCTCTTAATTTTTAGGCTGACATTACTGTTACCATTCACCACGTAATAGATATGACAATAAATAACTATTTAAATGATCAGCATAGAGTTCTGAGTCGATTTTAAGATGCCCGTCTGTCCGTCCGGCTATGGCATGAGGGTTAGATCACGCGACTATCATGCGGGAGATCCCTTGTTCAATTTCAGCCTCCAGTCATATACATTTTTCTTTTATTGCCGGCACCCTCGATGTTGTCGACAGTAACATCGCAGTATAGTCAATCGGCATGTCTATTAAAAGCTTCTCTAACAATGATGTTTGAATTCGTCAATTAACAAGTAGGTGCCGTTAGTTGTGAATCTAAAAATACAAAGCTTGTTCATTCACAACTGCGCGATAAGTTATCCCATACCTCATTAATGGGATGCAAAGGGAAATTAAGTTTTAAATTTAAGTCTGTCCGTATGTCTGTCCCCGTGATTACGTGATTCTATACTTTAAGCGAAGGAAAAGTTCAAAGATGAGTAAAATAGGTTAGAAATTACACCCACCTCCCATACAAACTCCCCCTTCTTGGGGACTATCCCTAAACTGTATTGAAAGAGATGTCGTGCTGAAATTTTGTACACAAGCTTCGATCCTCTAAGCGAAGGTTAAATTATATGATGAGCAAGATCGGTCAAAAATTATTCCCATACCATCTCCCCCTTTTTACGGTCTGTCCTGCTATAACAGCCGTATTTTAAGAGCTGTCTAGCTAAAATGTTTACTCTAAGCGGAGGTTGAGTTCTGAGTTGATTAAGATCGTTCAGAAACTACTCAAACCACCCATACAAATTGCCTCTTTAAGGGGTGCCCCTCTATCTGCCCTCGAGATTTCTGCCGTAGTTTAGCAAATATTGAGCTAAAATATGATATGATTCTATCCTCTATCTAGAGACTAAGTTTCAAGATGAGCAAGATCGTATAAAAACTACTTACACCTCCCATATAAACATCTCCTTTTTGGTGGGTTCCCGTCTGTCTCTACTCCCAATTATGACCGTAGTTTAAGAGTTATTAAGCTGAAAATTGGTACACAAGATTACAGTCTCTAAGCGGAGGTTAAATTCTAAGATGATCAAATAAAAACTACTTACACCTCTCATGCAAACTTCCCCTTTTGGGTGTTTGTCTATCTGTCCCCGCTATCACAGTCAAGTTTCTACCCCTAAAGCGGAAGTTAAGTTCTTAGATGAGCAAGATAAGACTCTCACTTCCCAAACAAAACTCCCCCTTTTTGGGGGTTAAAAAATGCAGAACGATATTCTCATATCATAAGTATATAAAATTCATGCTCAATAAAAAAACTTTTAAAACCAGTAAGAAAGTTACAGTCGGAAAAACCGACTTACATGTACCCTTACCCTCAGTAAGACATAAAATTGTCTACTATATTGATATTATTACTCGATTTCTAAAGTGGGCGGAGTGGTATATTTTTATGGGTGGTACCAGAAGGGTTTAGGCTAGACTTCCTGTTTTTTTTTTCTCCAAAACTTTATCCTGATTTAGCTTTACTAAATACAGAATTAAGGCACGATCGCATTGGTGTTTTGATATTACTACTCGCTTTCTGAAGTGGGCGGAGGGGTACATATGTACCACATAAGTGGCATGGCTAGACTCCCAGTTTTTTCATCAAAACTTTATCCTGATATAGCTTTACTAAATACAGAATTGGAGCACGATCGTATCGAGTGTATTGATATTACTATTAGACTCCCAAATTCAGATTTTGGGCATGATCGCGTTGGTTGTATTGATATTACTACTTGATTTTAAAAGTGGGCGGATTGGTACATTTGTATGGGAGGTACCAGAAGGGGCGTGGCAATGTGACCCATTTGCAAGACCGTATGTAGTTTTGGGAAAATATTAACCCGTGCTAAGTTTCAAAACAATTGGTTGCGTCTTTTGAAAGTTTCAGTGCGTACCAGTAGGACAAACAGACAGACAGTCGGACATGGCTCAAATGACTTAAAATGTCATGAATCAAATTTGGTTCAAAGAAACCTAGGGTCCAAAGTAACTTCTTCTATGTGTTACACTTTTGGGTCGCACCGAATGATATATACCCTTCTAACCGTAGGGTGAGGGTAGAAAAAATAGATGTAAGAGGCTAAAATTATTGTCAGCCTCCCATACAAAGTCCAATTTTTATTGCGGCACAAGTTTAGTTGGTTTAGAGCCAATAACCAGTTTTATGACCATTTATACAAAGTGTGAATGGTATCTAAGCTTTGGCATAGCGCGCACAATCCCGAAAAAAAAACGTTTACTTCACTGAAGATAATAACTTGGAGTTGATCCATTTATCGCCAGACCAGCTTCAGACAACTTATTATGAATTGTTGAAATGGCCGCAGTAACATCCCGTAGTTTTCGGCCAATTTTATCTATTCCATCGGCATACGAGATCAGCATATTCTAAATCAACTAACTTGGGTTTGTCCTCATTTATTACCAGACTTACTTCTGACGACTACATATTAATGCTTGAGAAGGCAGCAGTAACATTCAGCAGTCCTGGTCCAAGTATATCTATATCATCGACGTACGAGATCATCATATCTTTTATTAAAAATGGTACCAGTCGTGTTTACTGCAGACTTCCACATGGCCATCTCCATTATGATGTTAATGGGAGAGACATGACTAATGTCTCCATTGGTATAAAATGGCTCAGTCAGGTCTTTGCCTTTTTTACTGGACTTCGTGTCAGTCACTGTCATCTCGAATAGTAATATTAGCTTCGCAGGGATACCAAAATCAGCGATAGCGTCTAATAGTCCTATATGATTGTCAAATGCAGCCTTATAATCGATAAACAGATGGTAAATGTCAATCGATATTTCTTGGGTATTGTACATGATTTGTCGTGTTCTAAATATCTGGTCGATCATGGACTTACCAGGTCTAAAGCTACATTGAAAAGATCAAATCAGATTCGCTTATATGGGCTTTTGTCTTTCAAAGAACACACTAGAGAGGACCTTGTATGTGATGATTAAAAGGCTGTTATGGCGATAGTTAGTACACACACTTGGATTTCCTATTTCAAGCACGGGATATAGAACACTCGATTCCGAAAATCGGGCAAACATTATTTTAGCCAAATCGTGTATATGAACTAGTGCATAAGCGTTGACAGCTCATCGCCGCCGACCTTAAAAAGCTCATCGCCTTCTGCAACTCAGTACTAGCGTTTATTTAAAATATTTCGTCTATAATGTTCTTGCTTTTATATTTTAAATATTAAATTCAACATTTCGTGCGGAATTATATCTATATCAATAAAAATTATTTTGCTTTCAATAGTTTTGTGAAAATGTTGAAATAGCCCATATAAAGTTCTATAAAGTATCCAATGTTCTATTCGCGGAAATGTGATGTTGATGCTAACAAATTTTTTTTAATAATCTAAGCAATGTAAATAAAAATGAAAGCAAAAAAATCTAATCACCTTGACACAGCCCGAGCTTACAAATTGCTTATATCCAACAGTTTTTGTCCAAACGGAAATAGTATAAGCCTTACCTAATCCATGGTGAAAACTAAAGTCTTGAACTACACGTGTTTGCACATCTTAATTAACAGTTAAATTTAAAACTTGCAGTACGTGAGTGGCCGGCTTTACAATTCTTCGTACTCAATAATCGGATATATCTGAAACACAATTCCCTTTGTTCCACCAGTTCTGTAACCATTAATGCGTAGTAGCTTTACTTCAGTATTCCGTAAAAAAAACCAACAAACAAAATACACATTCCAAAAAAGTTTTCAGTTTCCGACAACTTCCATTTGAAAATTTCTTTACTTTGTTCTAAAAACCTAAACACAATAATGTAATCATTCCCTTTCATACATAAATACATACATACATACATATATCCATAAGGATAAAACGAAAAACTCGAATACGGGAAAAACGTTAACTGCATTTTTTGTTGATGGCAGAAAACGATATTAGGAATTGTTTTGCATTGATTTTGCAAATACTAAACGAAAACGAAACTTCAATCAAAATGTGTATACAAACATACTAGATGATGCAAACTCTAATCAAACCGAAACGGAAAATTGTAAGAAAAAAATAATTGGGTTTTTGTGATAAAACGTAAAAAAAAGAATTGAAGACAATACGAAAATTCGTGCATAACACCCCAGCGGACCATTTTCTTTGTGGCTGATTGACAATTGTCCAAATGCTTTGAAGTAATGATTCATATGTAAGTTTGTGGGAATGTGTGTAAAGATGTTTGCAGAATAAGGCAGACCGCATAGGTAGCGGACTTCTACTTTAACCACCTGACTAAACTACTGCGGGATGCTCTTAACGCTGAGAATACTACCTCGCAGTGGCAATAAATAGCCGACTACTTAGAGAGGACTGCAAGAAGCGTACTTATGTACTCAAAGCCATCCCAAAACGATGTCTGGTGCGATAATGAGATTGACAATGCCACGAAAGAGACAGATGCTGCATAAAGGCAAAGCTGCAGCCAATGGCAACGCGAGCTGTTCGTGATCGGTACAAGAAGACGTCTCCTTTGGCGGAAAATAAGGAGTTAAATAAGCTACATGATGAACGCACAGAGTTGCTCCGAAGTAGAGGGGAAGCCCGAAAAGCCTTCCAGAAAGTTAAGACGAGAATGCAGAGAACAGGGCTGCCCCCCTGCCAGGACTGCGAAGGTCAGCTATTGACGGACCTGGATAATATACTGGAGAGAACATTTTAGCAATTTACTGGACACAGAGGACCCCGTTCCAATTCACCAATGACTATGGAGTTAATTTTCCACGTCCGTATCAAAGCGATATACGTGTGAATTGTTTAAGGTAGGTGGAGATGAGCTGGTTGGGAGCACGGATCAGCTCATGGAGGATATCCGGCTAGAGGATAGCATGCCCGGGGATTGGAATCTCAGTTTTTTATTTCCGATAAGAAGAACTACCATATTGCGTGAATGTCTTTAAAAGTTCAATTGTAGAAAAACTAATTGGATATTGTGGCTTTAGACCTGGTAAATCTGTGATGGATCAAATATTCACTTTACGACAGATCTTAGAGAAATCTTAAGAAAAGCATATCAACACCTACCACCTCTTCGAATCTCCGCTAAGGAATAGACTTTTTGAAGCCATGTTTGAGTTTTGTATTCCTGCAAAGTTAATACGTCTTTGCAGATGTACCTTAGAGAACACCAATTCCTCGGTTAATATTGGTAAGGATCTCCCTGAAACATTCAATAAGGAAAGAGTCTCAGGCAGGATGTAGAGCCACATGTCATATTCCATAAGAGCCACAGCCACATTCCATAGCCTATGCCGATGACATAGACATCATTGGTCGAAATCTGAAGGTTGTTTCTGCAGTTTTTCATCGTTAGAAAGGGAGCCAGCAAAAATAAACCATAACTATACATCAATTATGATTTCTACGTATAAATATTCCTCTCGTTTTCTTAGAATTGATCCATTTATTGCCAAACCAGTTTTGCCAATTACTTATCAATGCTTGAAAAGTCCGCCGCAACATCCCGTAGTTCTCGGCCAATTATATCTATATCATCGGCATACGAGATCAGCATATTCTGAAGCAACTAACTTGGGTTTGTCCTCATTTATCACCAGACCCACTTCCGGCGACTGCTTATCAATGCTTGAAAAGGCCGCAGTAACATCGCGCAGTCTTCGACCATTATATCATATCATTGGCATATGATTTCGACGTGTAAAGAGTCCTCTCGATTGGGGCGCACCGTAAACATTGAAAGTTATTGATTTGACATAGTTAATGAATTTAGCTACCTCGGATCATTCGTCAACAAGAAAAATAGTGTCCGCCAAATAATCAAGCGGTAAATAGTGCTTCCCAATGCTTATACAGACTTATACAGGGATACTAAGAAACTGTTATACCAGGTGTTAATTTTACCGGTTCTGTTAAACGCTGCCGACTCGAATACGACAAGTATTCGAGATGAAAGTTCTTCGAAAAATATATGGACCTATCTGCGTTATAGTCGAATTTCGTGATCGGATGAATCATGAACTATATGAGCTTTACTATAACTTCAACGTAGCCACAAGAGTCAGATTTCACTGACTACTATGGCTGATACATGTTGCCAGGATGGATGTCAATCCTCCAGCGAGAAAGGTGTTTGAAAGCAAACCTGAAGGACGGCGTAAATCAGGTGGACACAAAATTCTTTGGAAGGGCCAAGTGGTGGGCCACTAATAGGACGGAAGACAGAAGACTGAAGATTGTGAAATTTTGTAATACTTCCGGCCTTTAATTTATGATCGACGTTCGTAAGTTGTAATGGGCAACTGAAGTAATTATACAGTAACTTGTAACTGCATCTACCAATACACCTTATAAGTATAATTCATATGAGTCGATCAATAACACGAAAATGTCAGTCATAAAACTAAAATTACTTTAAATACTATAAAAACTACGGTGCTGAAAAAAATATGTATAGGATTATTGCACTAACATTGCTGAGGTGCTTTTAAAAATACACACATCAACTATTTTTTACGTAAACATATTGATAAACCTACCACAGCATTTATATTAAAAAAGTTTTTGGAATATTGTTAAGGTTTCATTTTTTATTTAAAATTTTGTGTATAACTCAGCAACGTCAACACACTAAATCAGTAACATTTTGTATTATTTATAGAGATTAAATGAAGTACAAAATAAAAGCAAAGCAACAGCAGAAACCAATATTGTGTGATTTGCAATAGCGTAAAATAAGCGAACAACATCTGCATGTTCATGATTTACTGGCATTATTTTTTTTTTTTTTTTTGTGAAGGCATTTGCGTCTGTTCAAGTGTAAACCACTAAATTGTTAAAAGCTGTTAGGTTTTTGAAGTTTTTCACTTTCGACATAAAAAAGGCAAACAAAAATAACAAAAAAATAAATCCTAGTTAGGTCCTGGCAAATAGTTTGGTAAAATGCGCGGAAAACTCAAAGTGCTAGCAACACATTTGGTTGGAGGTTAGAGTTTTGAGTGGATATTGCGAATTAAGTGAATATATATGAAATGTGGCACGTGATTGAAATACCCGAAAAAAGTGACAGTAAAATTACGATATCAATTCAACAAAATATAACAAGCATTTAGCCACAAGTCACGGATGTTGTTTTTTACGTGGTTGTAGGGGAAACAGCAGCAACGAGTTTAGAAATTTTAGAGTGGTAAACTGATTTAAAGCGCTTCGCTGAAAATGAGATTATAGTTGTTTTAAAGATTTTCATGCTATAATAATAAGGAAAGGTGCTCTTGGTTACGCAGTCCGAAAATTTGGTCTGCACCACATTAATTTCGATAACGCATTTAGACTGGTTGGCTTCGTGTCGACAAGAAACAAATTTCCACATACAGAAATTCCTCAAACAAAACACAAGAAATTTGATTGGTCAGGTGGGGAGAAGCTGGCATTAGCTCATGGAGAACATGTGGTTCCTCTATCCTCATACCCGGGGATTAGAGTCTTAGTCTGCTGTGTCCTATATACAACAAAGGAGACCGTAGTGAGTGAAGGAATTATCCTGGAATAAGCCTATTACCAATTGCGTACAAGGTCCTTTTGAGCATATTGTGTGAAAAAAAACTAATTGACTTTGGCATAAAAACTGGGTATTCTATGTTCTGTGCTTACGAAAGGCGATCGTAGTGTGTGCACCAACTACAGCGAGATCAATGTGTTTGGACCTTATCAGTGTGGCTTTAGATCCTGGAGAAGACCTTAGAAATGCACATTGACTCACCATCTGTTTTTCGATTATAAAGCTGCATTCGACAGTCCAATGTGACAGAAATTATAAGATGTTATGGCTGATTTTGGTATCCCTCGAAGCTGATACGACTTTGCGGAATGAAACGGACCGACACGAAGTCTTCAGTAAAAAAAAGGCAAAAATCCGACTGAGCCTTTTTCTAACAAGCGAGGCTTTAGACCAGGCGAGAGTATGTCATTCGATCCCTTTAACGTCATGAAGGAGATAATCATGCGGAAGGCCGCAGTAAACACAATTGGTGACATCTTTAACAAAAGTCACATGCTCCTGGCGTATCTCGATGACATAGATATCATTGGCCGTGGATTGCGGGATGTTACTGCGGTTTTTTCAAGCAGAGAGAAGCAGTCGGCGGAAATGGGTGTGGTGATAAATGAAGGCAAACTCAAGTTATTTGTTTGAGCGAACAAAGAGTTTGCTCTTTTGTGACGCCGCATGAACGTTGACAACTATAACTTTGATGTGGAAGATGATGTTGTATTCATTGACTCCGTCGTAAACAAAAATAATAATGTCAGCCTGGAAATCAAGAGACGAGTACTGATCGCAAACCGCTGCTTCTAAAGGCAAGCGATTTAATGACAAAGCGCTCTCTTGAAGAATAAATATCCAACTGTACCAGACACTGATCTTACCTGCATTGCTTAACAGCGCATAATCCTTGGTAATGACACAAGCGGCTAAATCTATTCTGGGCATCCATTTCCTCAGACATTTCGCGACATTCATCATCAGGGCTTGTCTGAGCGTGGTTTTTTATAACCCAGTACGGTCGTTGCGGCAGTGGTCATAGAATTCGCAATATGCTGCCACTGTGTGTCGGGAACATCAGAACAAGGGGGGTTTGTTTGGAGTAATTGAGAGAGTTGGTTGGAGTAAGCATTAGCTATCTCGGTGGTATGTAGCTTTGTGATCTCTAGCTTCCTTTACGTTTGATTACGAGTGTTTTTAGCGTTACTTAATCGTGTGCGTACTTTGGCTGCAACTAGGTGGTGATCCGAGTCAATATTTGCACCGTGCATCACACGCACGTTCATAACGCTTGAGACATGCCTTCCATCAGTTATCACGTGATCAATCTGATTTCTTGTATTTTGATCGGGAGATATCCAGGTTGCCTTGTGGATATCTTTATGCAGGAATATGGTTCCACTCACAACCATGTTTCTTGCCAACGCAAAGCTAAACAGTCTGAATCCGTTATCAGAGGTGTTGTTGTGTAGACTGAATTTTCCGACTGCTGAACCAAGAGCATCTTCCCTTCCTATTTTAGCATTAAAATCTCCACAATCAGAACAATTTTAATGTCATGTGCATGGCAGCGGTCATATATCTCCTACAGGCGCTCATAGAATGCATCTTTAATGTCATTGTCTTCCGTCGGGGCGTGTACACAAATCTACGTAATGTAAAAATATTTCGCCCGTATGCGAATAGTAGCTATTCGGTCACTTACAGGGTTAAACCGCGAGACCAGATGTCGAAGTCTCTTGCCGACTATGAAACCGCATGCAAATTCGTGTCTTTCTGCATGGCAGCTGTAAAAGATGTCACAGTTCTTTCATCGTGTGCATCCCTGTCCTGTTCATCTCATTTCCTGTATGGCGGTTATGTCAGCCTTGTATTTGTCGAGGACATCCGCCAGTTGAATAGAGGCACCATCTTAGTACATTTGCGGGGGTCGTCAACATTTGGGGGGTTCTAGTTTTTTCTTTTCTTCGTGTTTTCATAATAATTGTTTTGTTTAAGGAGTGCGGCGCCCGAACCTAGTTTCTTGGGGCTGCCAAAGCCACTACGAGAGCCCGTGTTGAGCTTCAGTAACTTCTGTTACCTACTTCCAAAGACGCATCGGTTGTAGCATGCCGATTAGGTTACTCAACATTTCGCCTTCCCACATTTGCTATCACTGAAAGGATATTCAGTGGCATTGCCCGGGGAATACGTGATAACTCGGAATTGTGAGCTGCTTGGGAACCTCCAAAGAGAGCTGCTGGTTATTCCCAAATGAATAACAATTAGAAAGACTCAAATTAGAAAATTCAATATTTGTTGATTGTGTGGAACAACAAAAAGCAACAGAATCTTTTAATACATAGGATCAGTACATAACTGAACAATTTATTTAAAGACATTCTAAGTACTTAGGTGTTTTGATCAAAAATCGTTCTGGCACCCAAATTTGAAAATATATTTCACTCTCTATACCTTTCGCGGAACGAGTATATGAGTATTTTAAAATGTAGTACATATAACATTGCTGAAAACTTATTACATATACTTATTTTTTTTTGAATTTCACATACCTAATTAAAATAGTAAAAATAAAGATATTTCGATATAACTGTTTATTTACATATATAATTTTTGTTTTTCGTTTCAGGTATGCTTAAATTCTATACGGGACAATTGAATGGTAATACCTACTGTATACAAAATGGGTGTTCAAAAAAATAAAAATAAGCACAATGAATAACCTAAATTGTATTGCAACCAATGATCCATAATTTTATATTCTGCCATTCAATCCAGTCAACCCAATTGTTGATTAAAAATATTATATACAAACATATCTTGTTAAAGCTCACTGAACGCAACATATAAATCCAAGTGTTCATTTATCATTTAATAATGTGTTATAAATCTCTTTATTTTCTACAACACAAAAACGTTATTGAGTGATTATTAGAAATAAAAAAAGGGGACAGCTAAATAAATTACTCTTCGATTGACCTAAATTTTTTGTTAACCCATTATTCAATGTCCTACACCCTAAACTCCATTAACTGCAGAAGTGAATTTGAACATAAATAGTTAAAAAAAAACTAAAATTTCTATCACAAAAATAGCTATGGTATGTTAACTGAAATCACAGCGCATTTTAGTTTGATGTTCCAAGAGAGCAAAAAATAAAAACTACTAAACATTGCACTAAAAGAATGTCATATTGCAAATTTATGATATCAAATGAAAATTTTTAGCTCAATGATGGTCCTTTTTTGTGTCAGGCTCACAATAAAGCATAAAACAACAACTAAAAAAAATCCTACACATAAAAAGTTAACAAAGCTAAAACAATGGGTCTGAAAAAAACATTTAGTTTAAAATATCGCTCTCAGTGTTTGTGTAATACTAATTTATATAGTTTTTCCTGTTCAATGCAAACATTTATTTAATATTTAATTTTCTGGCTCTAGATAGTTTTATTTTATTGTGTTGGATTGTAATCTGTTAAAGGTATAATATTGTTTAGTATAGAAAAAAATATAATAGAAAAAAAATTTATTTCAATTATATACGATAAATGAAATTTGGATGATATGCTTACAGTTAAAAAGCTGTTATGAGTATGCAGTATTAGGATTAAAATAAGATAATTTGCTAGGATACTTTTAGCAGATTTAGCAAAACATTTGATACTAATAATTATAAGTTTTATCTATATAATACCGTTTGAAAATCAGGCGAGGGAGAAAGCTGTCGTCTGACAAAAAATAAAATCCAAACCAACTTTTAGTTCAGTTGTCTAGAGCAATCGTGAGTGTCCAAAAATAAAGAGGGGTCATTCCCATAGAATGGCTGAGTTTGGTATCCCCGCAAAACTAATTCGACTCTGCGGGATGACACTGACTGACACGAAGTCTTTAGTGAAAATTGGCAAAAATCTGTCAGAGCCATTTTGTACCAAGCGAGGCTTTAGACAAGGCGATAGTCTGTCCTGCTATCTCTTTAACATCGTAATGGAGATGATCATGCGGAAAGCAGCAATGGCACCATATTTAATAAAAGCCACATGTTGCTCGCGTATGCTGATGATATAGATATTATTGGACGTGGACTGCGAGATGTTACTGCGGCTTTTTCGAGCATTGAAAAGCAGTCGGCTGAAGTGGGTCTGGTGATAAACGAGGACAAAACCAAGTTATTTGTTTTAACGAACAAAGAGTCCACTCAACTATAACTTTGAAGTGGTAGATGATTTTGTCTACCTTGGCTCTGCCATAAACAAAAATAATAATGTCAGCCTCTAAATCAAAAGACGAGTATTGATCGCAAACTGCTGCTACTATGCGCTAAGCAAGCGATTTAACGACAAGGCGCTCTCTCGAAGAACAAAGATCCAGCTCTACCAGACTCTGATCCTACCTGTCTTGCTCTACAGCGCAAAATCATGGGTAATGACACAAGCGGATCAGTCTATTCTGGGAGTCTTCAAGAGAAATACTCCGCAAAATATTTGGACCCATCATCGTGAACGGCGAGTACCGTCGTCGAATTAATCATGAGCTGTATGACCTGTACAACGACATCGACGTGGTCAAGCGCGTTCAAATAGACCGAATGCTCTGGCTTGGACACGTTGTACGAATGGACGAAAACGCTCCGGCTCGAAAAGTCTTCGGCAATAAACTCGATGAGCGGCGCAGGAGGGGGCGACCAAAACTCCGATGGATAGACCAGGTGACGGAACTGTTAAGTAAGCTTGGTATGACGAACTTTCTACGGAGCGCAAAAGACCGAAGCGCTTGGAATGGTTTTCTACGTTCGGCTACTGATAGATGAATTTCTGTTGTTGCTGCCAGTAAAGAAGAAGAAGAAGAAGGATTCATGGGCCGGTCATGGCATAGTGGTTAGAACACGCGACTACCATCAGGGAGATCCAAGGTTCGTCTCCTGGCTCCAGTCATCTACTACATTTTTCTTTCATTGCCGGCCAACTCGATGGATCTCGAAAATCTCTAATGTTAAAAACATTTCATTGGTACAAAATATATTTATACAATAATACCCCAAGTTTTGAATAAAGTCACTTCTTAAAGTCGAATTCGTATCACATTTCAGCTGAACTTAAAATTTAGCCAAAAGATATGCAAAATTAACCTCTTCATTCCAATGACAAGAGGGACAAGAGGGTCCCCTACCAAAACATGCAACCATCAGTAGCCGCACATGGAATCACACCAATCTTGAATAACGAGTTCCTTCACCTGATCTATCCGACAAAGTTTTGGTCGCTGCCGAAGACTGCTAAAGCTGGAGAATTTTTATCCATTCGTTCAATATGTCCAAGCCAGCGCATTCGTTCTACATAACTTGCTTGACTATGTCGATGTCATTATACAGCTAAAACAGCTCGAATACTTTACTCGCCGCTTACAATGATGGGTCCAACTATTTTGTAAAGTATTTTTCACTCGAAGACTCTAAGAATAGATTGATCTGCATGTGTCGTTATTCAGGATTCTGCACTGTAGAGCATGACATGAAGGAGGGCTTTGTCACAATGTCACTAAATTGCTAGCATGGCGCATAGTAGCAGAGGTTTGTATTCAATACCCCTCTCTTCATTACTAGGCTGACATAATTATTTTTTTTTTACTGCGGAGGCAAGGTAGACAAAATTATCTACCGCCTCAAAGTTACAGTTGTCAACGTTCACTTAGCGTCGAAGACGAGTATAAAAAAAAAAACTTAATTTCCCTTTGCACCCCATGAATGAGGTATGGGATAGCCTCTCGCGTTGTTGTGAATTAACACGCTTTCTATTTTTAGATTCACAACTAACGGCACCTACTTATTTATCGGCGAATGCGAACGTCACTGTTTTGAGAAGCTCTTACTAGACACGACGATTGAATCGACGCTTAATACTGCGAAGTTGCTGTCAAACAACATTCGAGGGGAGCCGACAATGAAAGAAAATTTTATTTATTTTTTTCTTTTAAGATGACTGGAGCCAGGTTTGAACCTGCGATCTCCCGCATGGTAGTCGCGTGTTCTAACCACTATGCCACGGCCGGTCCGAAGACGAGTATACTCTATGTTAATTGAAACAAATAACTTGCTTTTGTCCTCATTTATCATCGGATCCACTTCTATCGACTACCCCTCAACTGATACCAGTCATGTTTATTGCAGCTTTCCACATGATTATAAAAAAAAAATTATGTCCCTTTACACCCCATGAATTAGGTATGGGATAGTTGTGAATAAACACCCTTTTTATTTTTAGATTCACAACTAACGGCACCTACTTGTTTATCGACGAATGCGAACGTCACTGTTTGAGAAGCTTGTACTAGAAATGCCGTTTGACTTATACTGCAAAGTTGATGACGACAACACCGAGCAGGCAGGCAATGAAAGAAATATTTTTTTTTTTAATTTTTTGATGACTGGAGCCAGGTGTTGAACCTGGGATCTCCCGCAAGGTAGACGCGTGTTCTAACCATCATGCCACGGCCGGTCCCCCTGACACATTATAGCCTTGTCTAAAGCATCGCTTGGTAGAAAATGGCTCTATTAGATATTTACCTATTTTCACTGAAGACTTCCTGTCATCCTGCAAAGTCGTATTAGCTTCGCGGGGATACCAAACTCAGCCATGGCATCTAATAATTTTTGTGGTATCGTTCTGTCGAATTCAGTTTTGTAATCGATGAAGAGAATATGCATATCTAAGGTCTTATTCAGGATTTGTCATAGTGTGAATATTTGGTCGGCAGTGGGTTTACCAGGTGTAAAGCCACACTGATTAGGTCCAATCAGGTTCGTTAGGATGGCTTTCAGTATTTCATATAACACCCTAGACAGGACTTTATATGCGATGGTTTAAAGGCTGATCTCGATAGGATACACACTTGGATCGCCTTTCTTAAGCACAGGACATAGAAAACTCAGATGCTAATTATCGGGCATTCATGTCTTGAAACAAATCGTGCTTGTAACTGGTGCATGCACTTTGCCAGCTTATTGTCGCCGGCCTTAAAAAGTTCTGCCGGCTGTCCATTGGCTTTGACAGCTTTATTATTTTAAAGCCGTGCTATTGCCGTGCTGAACTCTTTTTGTCTCGGTGGTGGACAATCTACTCCGTCGTCGACGATTGGCGTTATCGGAATCAAGCAGAGAACGAAAGTGTTCCTTCTATATTTGCAGCACAGTCTGCGTGTCCGTGACCAAATTTCCGTCACTGTCCTTTCAGGCGGAGATCCCTGTTGCACAACTTTTGCTTTATATCTTTTGGTAGCACTATCGGGCTTCACCTCTGTCCCAGCAATTTTCGTCTGTCTTTTCTTTCTTAGACGCTTTTCAGCCTGAAAGCCCTTTCATCTCCACCCTCTTCTAATCTCCATCCCCGCACACGTTGTCAAAGCCTGCAGTTTGCAGCCTTTTTCTCAGACATTGCGTGACATTTGTCATCGTACCAGTGCTTGTCTTACCATTATTTGCTATATTTTGCCACTGTGTGTCGGGAATATCAGAATTAGGGGAGTTTGTTAGAAGTAGTTAAGAGAAGTTGAAATAGGCATTGGCCATTTCGTTGGTATGCACCTTTTGTGATGCCGAACTCTCTTTGCATTTGGTTGCGAGCATTTTTAGACCTACCTTATCAAGTGTGTACCTTGGCTGCAACAAGGTGTTGATCCGAGTCAATATTTGCGCCGCGCATAACATCGGTTACCACATGATCAAAGTGGTTTCGTGTATATAAATCGGGTTATATCCAGGATGCCTTGCAGATGTCTTTATGCGGGCATCTTGTTCTACTCACTATTATATTTCAAGCCGATGCAAAACCAAAAAGTTTGCATCTTTCTTTACTATTTTATCGTTAAAATCTCCCAGAACAATTTTATTGGCAGGGCAGCGGTCATATATATCCTCCAGGCGCTTACAGATTGTATCTTTGATGTCCTCGTCTTTGTCTTTCATCGGGGCGTGTACACAAATCGGAGTGATGTACATATATTTCGCCTTGATGCAGTTAGTGGCTATTCGGTCACTTTTCGTGAGACTCTTTCCTACTATTAATCCACATCCAAATTTTCGTCTTTCTGCTTGTCAGTTATTAAAAGTGTCATAGTTCTTTCGTTGTGTTCATCCCTGTCCGTCCATCGTATTTCCTGTATGTAGGTGATGTCAGCCTTCCATTTATCGAGGACATCCGCCAGTTGGATAGAGGCACTACCTCTGTATAGAGTTCGGACATTCCAGGTGGATATCCTTAAATAATGGTCATTATAAAGTTTTAGTGGTTAGAACACGCTACTACCATGCGGGAGATCCGTGGTTCGGTTCCCGGCTCCAGTCATCTACATTTTTCTTTCATTGCCGGCCCCTAGATGTTGTCGACAGCAACTTCGTAGTTTAAGTGTCGAGTCAATCGGCATGTCTAGTAAAAACTTCTCAAACTGTGACGTTCGCATTCGTCGATAAACAAGTAGGTGCCGCTTGTAGAAAGCGTGTAAATTCATAACAACGCAAGAAGCATCTCATACTTCATTCATGGGGTGTGAACGGAAATTAAGTTTTTTAAAGTTTGTGGGGATCGTCAGCATTTGTTATTTTTTCTCTTCGCGTTGATTTTTTTAAGAGGAGAGTGGCTTATAATTGTCCTAGTTTCTTGGGGCTGCCAAAGCCACTAAGAGAGCCATTGTGTTATGCTTCAGTTACTTATGTTACCTACTTCCTAAGACGCATCGGTGTTAGCATGCCATTTTGGGTACCCAACATTTCGCCTTCTCACATTTGCTACCACTGAACGGAGGTTCAATGCTATTGTCATGGGAATACATGATCTCTCGGACGTTGTTGATGAACTATAAAGAGAGAGAGTTCTGGTTATTCCCAAGTGAATAACAATCAGAAAATCCATATCCCCCCGGAAATTCACTAGTTGCACATGCAACTTTTATTATTTTAATAGGTTAACAAGACATACCGGAAATTTGGTTTAATTTATATTGTTTTGGCGAAAAAAGTTCCACAAAAATATTGAAATAAATGTAAATGCATTCGCTTGCAATTAATATGAATAAAATATGAACATTGTGTGCATAATAAATAAATACTCTACACACTGTGCACATGTAAATAAATACTCTTTAATTTCCAGTAATTAAACCATTTGTTATATATATATATATATAAATATAAATATTTAGTAAATGTGGCACAAGGAATCGTTAGATTTTTAACAGTGTCACCTGAGTTGATATCAAAAGAATGGTTATCCAGTGATTGAATACAATTGGTAAACTAAATGCTATAAGTTACGATTAGTTCGATTTTTAGAGATTTGTTTGTCATCACAGATATCTGAAAATACCTGCAATCCAGATGAAGCAACCCATAAGAAGCAGTTTGATACCGAAAATTTCTACTTACATATAATTTAGTGTTCAATGTTAATTAAAAAAATAAAAACTAATTTTATAAACTTGTATAATTCTTTATGAAGCTAACATTCAAATGTCAAATATCATAGTTTGAAGTCTGTTTACACTTTAATTCAGTTCACCAACCAGCATACCACAATCTTGTATTAATAACGATCCACATAAGTAACATTCAGCTGTCAGCTTTTAACCTTCTTCACAAGTGCTTAAGCCTTCTGGCTAACTTGCATTGTACCAAAACACTTCTTTTGCGTGAAATATGTCAGCCCCCCCTAAATTGAGATATTCCTGCATGTTAACAATGTTAATAGTTTTAGAACACATGCAGTACCAGCCAAATCAGAGTCATGGTCTTTTAGTACCCTCCAAAATAGCCAGCGAACTCAATTGCTGCTTGTTTTTTTTTTCGTTGTTACGCAGGAAGTTCACTTTTTTAATGCAGAAGACCATTATTTCCTTTTGTATGTTTTTTAGATGCACTCATCTTGGAAAACAGAATTGTTATTTTTCGGGTTTTTGGTTTAATAGCGCACCAGTTTCTATGGATGTCAGTCAGTGTGCGGCGCTGCACCACGTACACTCACATTCAGATGTGCGGTTGAAGTGATTGTTAGTTTTGTATTTATGTTCGTGATTTGTAGCCGCAATTTTCTGTTTGAATTGTAGCCGGTTTTCGCTTTTTTCGGGTCGCAATGACCCTGACATTTTTCTTGCTCATCTATGCGCGATGCCATCATGTAGTAGAATGTGACCTAGTGAGCATGCAAAAAATTGCCTCGACCAAAACAAATTTATTGTTATTGTTATAACAAGCTTGTTTTCCTCTTCAGATTTAACCCAGTGTTTATTCTTTTGTGATGACTTTATACGTGTGGCTATTTTTCGTTTTGTTTTATTTTTGGTATTGCAGCGGAAAAAAATGTTACAAAAAATATGGTCGGGTTGGAAAAACAATGGAAATGGAACAGTATGGTTGCATATTGTAAAGCAATTGTTATTGCTATCATGCAGAGCAGCACGTATACTTATTTTTGTTCACCTCTTAATGTTACGATAGTTTTATTATGCCTTCGAGAATTTGTAAACATTTAAAAAAAAACATACGAAAAATATGATAAAGTATTTAAGGTTTAAATAATATTCTACAGATGGATGGGTGGATGGTATTGGCACCACCAGGTTTGCCTTTGCAAATTCATTCGCCTTTTACCTTAGTCATGTCAAACAGTTACTTAAATGAATCAAAGTTTTGTTTTTTTCTGCAGCGCTCGTAGTCTTCCAGAAGTTTTGTTAGTTTTGCACAAATGGCTTGATTAGATATATTCGGGATGTTTAATGTTTTGCTCCATAGGGCTTTAAGCTCTATAGCAATTATGCCTATCCTCTCTCTCCGTCCTTTGGCAGTGGACTTAAGAAATTTGAAGCGTCCAATGACGTGGTTTCACACTAATAAAGTCCAATTTGGTTCGCTAGGATGGGCTTTGGACTTTCACATAACACACTAAACAGGAAATTGTATACGATGAGTAAAATTTTAATCCATTGGTAGTTGGTGCATATAGCCCTTTTTATGCACAGGACACAGAAAACTCAGATTAAAAACATCGGTCATGTATGTTTTTAAACAAATCGTGCTCATCCCCGGCTGCTTTTGAAAGCTATGCCGGCAGTCCTTCGGCTCCAGTAGCTTTATTGATTTTAAGGCGTGCAATTTACGTGCTGATCTCATTGTGACTCACAGTTGATCAATCTACTCCGACGTCGATGATGGGCGTCAATTCGTCACATATGCTACTTTCGATGCAGATTACGACAGTGTTTCCTCCATATTTGCAGCACACTCTTAGTGTCCTTAAACATATATCCACCTCTGTCCTTTTACGTAGGGATTTCTGTTCCAAATCAAAATGTTCTTGTTTTTCCTTGTCTTCGTGTTTTCATAATAATTGTTTTGTTTCAAGAGAGTGACTTACTAGGCTACCGCGCCCGGTCAAATCCACTAAGAGAGTTTCTGTGTTGAGCTTCAGTTACTTCTGTTGCCTACTTCCTAAGACGCATCTGTCTTAACATTGTGCCTTCTCACTGAACGAATGCGCATTGCCCGTGGAAAACGTGATCTTTCGGACGTTGGGAGCTGCTTCGGAACCCTTTAAAGAAAGCTTCTGGTTATTCCCAATTGAATAACAATCAATCAGAAAAAATTAGAAATTTCCTTTAGTTTGTTGGCTATAGCCTCTTCTACAATTATACAACATGCTTGTAAACATCTAGCCAATCCCTATCTCGAACTTTTTACGAAATAGTGACACCCTTTTAGATTCATACAATGGAACCAACAGTTAAACAACGAAAGCCGATTGTCTTGACACTACTGCGATTTTGCTGTCGATAACAGGACCGCCAATGGATCGGGTGTAGATGGCAGAGGTAGAAATCAAACCCTGGTATTCCGCACGATTGTCGCTGGTTCTAACCATCTTGCGGTCGACACCCTATTTTAAGTTGTTCCATATAAATAAACGTAGAAGTCATCCGATGTAGTTTAGCTCTCATTTTTTTTTAAACGTTCGATTCGGTTTTTTGACTTTGTTTATTTGAATCCTTAGAATTTTATTGAGAGATGATATCTGCCAAATGGGCGCCGTCACAATTGATTGTGACACCGTCCACTGTTTTCGTTTGACCAGCGGCGATCCTAAAAAAAAATATAACCCGATGACACCTGCAGCGTGAACGGCGCACCATGCAGTCACTTTGAGCAGATGTAATGGCTCCTAGTGCATCACTAGTGGATTTCCGGTGACCCAGAAGCGACAGTTTTGCTTGTTCACGTACTCGCTGAGATGGAAATGAGCCTTATCGCTCATAACGAAATTGGTCGAAAAACTGTTCATTACGTCGAGATTGAGGATGGCTGGGGCTTATGTTACACGGACTGGACTTTGTACGGGAACATTCGCAGGTCTTTGACCAAAATTCGCTTTAGGGACGACCGGCTGGTGGCTAATTGCGAGGCGTCTGTTCGTTATTCTCGGCAGACGTCGGTGTCGGACGGCCGAAGAATCGGTGTCGGAATTCGCTCTGCGCCAACACTACAGACGAATTGTTACGCAAAAAAATAGAGACGATTATTCCGCGTTCTTAGGGAGTGTATTGCTCCGTGGCTTGTTAATTTTTATTCTACATCTGTCTAGTCCACAAATGTCAAAACAGATTTGACATTTCAATAGGGTGATCTCTTTTGACCCACCTTGTATCGTAGATAGGGTACATTTTGTACTACACTTAACAGCTGGCAGGGGTCAATCATCGCTTTTCAGACATTCTATATTACTGAAACTGTAATCTATTGGTTCTACTAAAATTCACAAATCGTAGTTTTTTTATTTTGCGATTGGTATTTTCCTAACTCTCTATATTAACACAGTCCATCTGTTAAGCAAACACTATTATTGTGGTTGTATCTCCATGACATGAGTAGTAGCCCTGTGACTATGTCGGGTCAAGACCACATGTACGATATGTTGATGATTAAATTTTTCCCAAAGAGTAATGTGTCACCTTTGTACCAATATACACACTATATTGACATTGATTTGTGTGACATTGTTTATGGCCATATAAATTTATATTAAAGCGGAAACCTACTCACCATGTTTTCTAGCTGGATAGTGAGCGGTAACCAACAGCCTGCCGTAGATACAAAATGAAAAACTCTCACATATACCCATATCAAAATAAGCTATTAGCATATTTTGTTCAGTAATCTTCATGTCAGAGCATGTGGTATATAGATGCGTGCATATCTACATGTATACATTACACTGAACATTGTACATGTGGCCTAAATACATGTACCGAAGTTCATATATTTTCGCACATGGTTAGTATATTAAGTGGTGGGGCATACAAACACACACACATTAAAACAGACACACCATCGTGTAATGGTATGCGTAATTTATGAATTTTAATTATTTAATTTTTTTTTCGTTGGTATGGGCTTGGAGCAAGAACATCGCTGACAGTAGCTTAAACACAGGTAAGTTAATTAATTTTGAACAGCGTCGTTTTCTTTTTTGTGTGCCCGCCATTATATGGAGCACATAACATAGAAACAACGTCTGTTTGAAAAATATATTTTAATTAAAAACTCCTAAAGGTATGCAATAAATTTGAAATATTCATAAGTCCTGGCAGATAGGCAAAATGTTCTAATAGTATAAGTGTACGAGTTATGAACCACTAAATAGACTTCATTAAAATATCGTCAGAAATTAACGACACGCGTAAATTAACAATCGCATTTTAAGCAAAATGGAAAACACAAAACAATTTCATGGCGCAACTAATTGGAAAATGTAAAAGCTTTTACTTAAGCGAAACGAAATAGATAATGTGTATGATGGAAATTAATCGCAACTTAAATGTTGTCGAAGATTATAGAAAGCAGCATTTTAAGTGGATCTTGTCACTTAGAACGACTGGATTTGGTTTAAAATTATCAACTACCAAATTACTAAATCCATTCTTAGTTTTTTTATGGCTATTTTCAAAACCAAATTCATATATTGTTATTTCCTTACATATATCCGTTTCCCTATTGAGTTGGGTGATATATTTCCCACAACCATTAACAGCCGGAAATCTATATCGACCTTGCTGTCAACCGATATCATAAAATATGTGTATGAATCGTGTCATAATACCTTAACTAAACGTGGTAAAGTCTATTAAATGGTACATTGCTGCTCAACGACATTGCTGTATCTAAGGAGTCTAAAGATATTCTTTACTTAGCCCAAGTAATTGCTAGACCAATTTATATTACTGTTGCCTATTAATTACAATTTATTGTACCCTTCCAGTAAAATAAATTAAACTTTATTCGACTTCACTTAACACTCAAGGTCAATTGTAAAGGGACTTCCCTCCTAGAAATTTCATCAATCCCACCCATAGTAATGGCGACGAAAGCCATAAACTTAAATAATAGCAATGTTCCCTTTGCGGGGAAATATTTGAAATTATAGCTTGCCTCATACAGGAAACAAGGAGCCATAAATGTGACATCTCTTTCATTACAGGCAGGGAATGCAATAAATTGTGTCAAGTTTGTTATTTTTTTTAATGTAATTTTACTTCCTAAAAAAGTTTTATCATTTCCAAAAGAGCTCAATTTGTTTTATGGCAGAAAACATTTATTTTCCAATTACGTTGCTACACTTATTTTTTTTGCTATGCTTCAAAGCTGGATGTCAACAAATCTAAAAGAATGCGACATTTTTCAGCTTCAGAGAAAAAAAAATCAAATGCAAAAGAGCATATTGTAAAATATTGCAACACAACGGAATAAAAGAAAAAATCTGCGTGAAATGTTGGACTAGTGGACAAATTTCTTTCATCTTTAGCTTGTTTAAGTGCCATAGCGAATTCATGTTTATTTGATTACTCTCTAGATTTTTGCCACGATAAGGAGAGGACTGTGAAAAAAAAACTATAAACTAAACAAGAAGAATTTATGGGAATAACTTTTCTATCATAGTTTTTGTTAATGTAAATGGACGGACTAAGAGATTCTTCGTTGCTTTGAGGAATTTCCCATATTCTTCGAATATGACTTAACAGGCGTGAGATTATTTGAAAAATGTTTTGTCTTTTTTTCTTTTTCTTTTTAGTTCTGTAAAAGAAAATTGAAATGATATCTATAGTAATGGAACACTGACAATATCACGAGCTCATATTAGTGCAAATTATTGCAATTTTCATGGGATTTTCCAATTTTTTAAAATTTAGGAGGCTGAATTGAAAAAAGATATGAAAAACAGCGCTCAGATGAATCCTGGTACGATGAAAAAAAAACGTCAGATGAAGGAAGGGAGAATGTGGATATAGAGCGATACAGGGATAAAGGTGAGGCCCGAAACTTTTACTAGAAAGTAAAAGCAAACAGCTTCAGTTATGGGCCCGTCTCTTACCAGGACAATGCTGGATATCTGGTTGCATATACGTAGAGTGTGCTGCAGATATGGAGAGAATACTTCCAGCAACTGCTGGTTCCAGAAGGCAGATTACTGGCATACACCAGCTCCTACGCACGGTTTGGCTTATTGAGTGCATGCCCGATGATTTTAATTTGAGCGTATTATATCCTGTGCTTAAAAAAGGTGTGCTATGTAAAAAACTAAAGTCAGTGTAATCAAACGTGATCGAGCCTTAACAGTGTGGCTGGTAAATCAACAACTGACCAGATATTCATACTTCGGCAAATTCTGAAAAAACCCAAAGAAAAACAGATCGGCACGTACCACCTTTTCGTCGACTATAAAGCTGGCTTCGACAGCCCGATACGGCAGAAATTACTCGAAGGAATGGCTGAGTTTGGTATTTCAGCGAAGCTGATACGCCTTTGCGGAATGACGCTGACGGACACGAAGTCTTCAGTGAAGATTTGCAAGGACCATACGGAGCCAATCTATACCAGACAAGGCCTAAAACAAGACAGAGCCCTCTCTCGACGAACAAAAATCCAGCTATACCAGATACTGGTTCTACCTGTCTTGATGTATTGTTCAGAATCCTGGGTTATAACACAAACGTATAAATCGGTTCTGGAAGTATTCGAGAGAAAAATACTCCCTAAAATATATGGGCCCATCATCGTTAACGGAGAGTATCGGCGTCGTATGAATCATAAGCTGTACGAGCTGTACACTGACATTGACGAGGTCAGACGCATTAAGGTGTAGCGGTTGCATTGGCTGGGTCATGTTGAACGCACGGACGAAAATGCTTCAGCTCGAAAGGTCTTCAATGACCTCGATAGACGGCGCAGAAGAGGGCGACCAAAACTCCGTTGGAAAGACCAGGTTACTGAGGACCTTGCAGAACTTGGTGTGACTAACTGAAGAAGAAGCTCAGGAGATCGAAGCGCTTATAATATTTTTCTACTTGCGGTATATAGGATTGGAAAGAGGTACCAGCTGAGTGAGTAAGTATTTTGGAACAATAAAGAGTACTTTTTAGTACAAAAAATGTACTTGATACCATTAATGTTCTTTTTGGTACAATGAATGTTCTTTTTTGTATGACAAGAGTACTTTTTAGTACAATAAATTTTACTTTTTAGTACAATAAATGGACTTTTAGTACATCTTTTTGGTAAAATGAATGTACTTTTTTGTATGATAACAGTAACAGTACTTTTTGGTACAATAAATTTTACTTTTTGGTACAATAAATTGTACTTTTTAGTACATTGATACCATGAATATACTTTTCGAGACAATAAATGTGCTTTTTTGAATTATTATCGAGTATTATCTGTATATCAAATATTTTCGCTCTAGAGCTAAAATACAGTTTTGCCACGCCCCATTCGCCCTAGCATTGAGAATACCAATTTCGTCGGCAAATTTGAACCTGAAGTGTCGAGTACTATCTGTGATAAAAGTTGATTTGAACCTGAAGTGTCGAGTACTATCTGTGATAAAAGTTGTATCTCTAGGTCTGTAATACAGTTTGGTCACACCCCCTCCGCCCACTGATCCAAAATTAAAATCATGTCTGCATATTGATATTAGTGTTTTCGTGTACTATATGTGTACCACATTTTATCACTCTGGGGCTAAAATACAGTTTTGTCACGTCCACTCCGCCTACTGTTACAAAATTAAATGTTTGTCTGCATATTTATATATGTGTTACCGCAGAGTACTATCCGGATATCAAATTTCTTCACTAGTTCACTAGTTCCGCCCATAGGGAAAAAATTATATTGCCTACATAATTTCCGATTTCATTGAAATCGGTGCAGCCGTTTAGGCGTGTTGGAGCCTCAAACAAACAACCAAACAGATGGACATTTCTAAGCTTATATCACTTTTTGTCCATATTTTCCCAACATCCTGACAGACAGAAGTGCAAAATTTTATGAAACTTGGGGAGTGGCATAGTGTATATTGTAGGTCTGGTCGAGTAAAAATTAATATGTATACCGAAGCTCATTTACACCCTAAATATCTTAACCTACGGTTAAAACCCAGTTTTTTGTTTCATTCCTCTCTTGAAGGATTATCACTCAGTCAAATTTTAACAGGGAATTTTAGACCTTTCCAACGATATATATATTTGTATAGATAATTTGACATGCCTGTTTATATTTGCATCGAAATCGCAAACTTTTTGGATTTTTATCACTATTTTGTTTTTAGGTTTGAAGAAATTTTGGTCCAGTATTATATCAGAATATCCACATTTTTATTACTTTATTAAAAAAGTGAGTAAAACGCATATTTGTTTGTAAAAAAGTTTTACGATTCATTTCATATTTTTGCGCTTCTAAAAAAAGAGATTTGCGGTAAACTGTTACAACCACAGATTTATAATATTAATAGGAATTGCACCATCTTAAAAAAATAGGTCTATGCCGACAAAAGTCGCTGGCAAGTCGAAAAATAACTAAATTATTAAAAACAGAAATATTTAAGATCTTCTTCGTAATTTTTAAATACAAATGCATTTTATTTTCAATTTGTATCTATTGATTTTGAGAAATCACATCATTGAGATGCACCAAAGAATAACCAATAATTATAACAATGACAAAATAAATAAGTTTGCTCTAACCATATTTAGGTATTTATTCTTCTGTTATAGTTTCATCAAACTGACGGGAAAAAACACTCACATATAGTTTCTATATTTTAATATAATTATATATTGGCGAAACTTACTAAATTTTAAATTTCATTAATAAAGTATTTACATTCAACATTTTCAAATTTCCTTCTCTTCGCACACACACACACAAGTTCCTACTGCTGACGACTGCATTATTTTTATGGCTCAATCTGTGTGTGATATGTAGTAGTAGTGGTCTATGCCCATATGACTCTATTTGCCAGTTTGCAAAGTAAACATTTACCAAAGTTAAGAACTAAAATAAATAAAATGTAATATCACTAAAGTTGACCATATGATGATAATAATAATAATATTATGTACATTTTGATTTTTACAAATTGCATTTTAAATTATATTGCAAATCTTTGTTGATTTTATCAAGGACACTTGATACTTGTAAACGAGCTCTGTGGAAATACTTTTGTCATAAAGAGTTGACACGAGGAGAACCAGTAGACTACAAAGTGCGTTTAGGAGGAAATGTTTTGCATTGAAATTTGGAAAAGTACAAGTATTTCTGTTGTTGGCAATATTTGTGGTAGGTAAACATTTTTGGCAGTTGTAAATGTAATAGCAAAATAATTTTAATTTGTGTTATGGTTTGATTACTTGAGGGGCTCTTCTACAAATATTGTTTCAATCTCAGGAAATTGTGGATAAATGTTAGGAAAGTCGAAATGCTAGTTAGGTGAAATGCAAACCAAATCTTTTGGCATCAAATAGAAGAGATGTGAGGAATCGATGAACTAGCATACACGGTTGAGCATAGAGATAAACGCGCCACTGTATTTCGTTACAGATGGACTTGAGGGTTAAAAGTCAAAACACCGAATATGAGGGATGAAAATGAATCAAAATCTACACTTTTACTTCCGACAACAACAAAATATTATTAAGTTCGGTTTGTTAGTTGTGTATTTTTATACATAGTGGGGTGATCATCAAATTATACGCAGTGTATATCTGTATTCTCTGCAGTGTATAAATACAATCAATCGCGCTTATTTGTTGTTATATAGGTTAGGTGTAATAAGGTAACAATCTAATATATTGCATTGCGTATAAATATACTCTTTGCAAGGCAGATTGAGCGAAATAGAATTCCAAGCGCTTCGATCTTTGGCGATCCGTAGATAGTTTGTCACATCCAGCTAAGATAACTGATCTTTCACTTGGTTCATCCAACGAATGTTTGGACGTCCCCTCCTGTTCCGCGCATCGAGTTTATTACCAAAAAGATTTTTTGAGCTAAAGCATTTTAATCCATTCGAACAAGGTGTCCAAGCAGCACATTCGATCCAATGAAAAGCGCTTGACTACGTTGATGTCGTTATACGGCTCATACAGCTCGTGGGTTCATCTAACGACTGTACTTTCCGTTAACGATGATTGGTCCAATTATTTTGCAAAACATTTTTGTTTAGAAAATTATCAAAATAGAGGATCCGCTTGTGTCTTAACACAGAGTTCTACGCTCTAGAGCAAGATATGTAGTATCTGTTAGAGTTGGATCTTTGTTTGTCGAGAGAGAGTAGGCTTTGGCATTAAATTGCTTGCTTGGCGCATAGTAGTAGCGGTTTGCGATCACTTCTTGTCTTAATTTCCAGGCTGAATTTATAATTTCTGTTTATGATGTTATTTTGGTGTCAAGAGTCCTATTTTTCGACCACTGAATTTCTATAATCTAACGATGCTGTTTTTTGAAGAAATATTTAAATATTAAATATGCTTTTATGGTTTTTTATAAAAATCTTATTTCTGAAGAAATTAAGTGAAGTCACTGCAAGAGTGCTAGCCCGAAATGACAAATATTTTCATGCTATACAGTGGTCCATTTATGTATGATTTTCCTAATAGTATCATTTGACTTTAATATATTTTTTATAATTTAAAAAAAGTTTCTGTAAGCCGGTAAAAATTAACTTATTTTTTATTTTCCATGGAAACAAAATAATGAAGCTCCACTTTCCTCTAAGCCGTTCTTTTAATAGAATGAAAGGTGAGTCTTTTTTCGATTAAAAAAATAATTCTCTGTACTTTTTGCAACTGGAAGAATTTTATACCAAAAAGACATCTTGGGTTGTATGGGCGGTTGGCGCTGGGCGTGGCCAATTGTAATGAAAATTTGCAGACGTCTGTTGTTTAATCTAGTGTGTATGTACCAAATTTGAACAATTTTGGTGGGATAGGAAACAGGATGAGAAAAATTCTGTTTTATTAAAAAAAAACATATTAGATTATATGGGAAGTGAGAGGTGGGCGTGGCCGATTTCGATGAAACTTGGCATGTATCTTTTTTTCTTTTAGAAAGTGTATGTACCTGATTTGAAGACTTTTGTTCGGATAGAAAAATTTTATGCGAAGAAATCGATTTGATTTGTATGAACTGTGGGCGGTGTGCTGTGGGCGTGGCCGATTTTGATGAAATTCCAGATTTTTCTTAATTTAGTCAATATAACGCTCGGGCAAACTTTCAATGATGTCGGACTAATGCTTATAGTTTTTGAACAATAATTTCTAAAGCGATTCCACTTTGCAGCTGAGCCTCGATAGGCGTAATTATTTATCACTTCAAAATGATAGTTGTCAAAGTCCATGCAGTGTCCCAAACGACTAAACTTATTGTTCGGAGAAACAAATAACTTAGTGTTGTCCTCATTTATCACCAGACCCACTTCTACCGACTGCTTCTTAGTTCTCGAAAAGGCCGTAGTAACAACTCACAGGCATCGGCCGTAGTAACACATTTACGTCATTGGTATACTCTAGAAACATTTACATTTTATTGAAGATGGTAACAGTGGTGTTTAGTGCAGCTTTGTAATCTATAAAAAGATGGTAGGTGTCGATCTGCATTTCTTGGGTCTTCTCCATGATTTTCGAGAATGGTAGGTCATAGAATTACCAGGTCTAAAGCCATTCTAAAAAATCTAATCAGATTAGTTAAGATGGAGTCTAGTCTTCTTCATTAAAAGCTCGACAGAACCTTGTATGCGATGGATAAAAGGCTTAATCCGCGATAGTTAGAGCACATACTTGAATCGCCCATGGGTGTTAAGCCTTGGACATGGAAACAAGCAGATTCCTTGCGTGACTACATTGGGATTTAGAATTATATCATTCTGTGCAAGGTAAAAATTAAAAAAAATTACTCGCGTGTACCCCATTTTCCTAACAGACCTTCTTATGTACGTGCACGTCAAAATCGGATGTCAGGTCTATTGCTTAACTCTATTAAGTACTCCCTTATTATGAAGAAATGCAACCATTGTCATTAACAGCACTTGATTTCTCTTTAGAGGATATCCGTTTTGCATAGATATGCAAATAGAAGGACATATCACTTATAAACCCTTCCAAAGGACATATCATACTATCATACATAAACCCATGAATGATGACAGAGTTGTAGGTTCCTCGTGAACATGAGTATTTTTAACTGCATCGATTTCCTTATCCAAGTTGTCGACGAAAAGGATGTGTTTATTAGTAGTTTATAGCTATCCGCACTATTCGTTGTTCAGTGTCTGAAGTTGTCCTTTATATACCCAAGTGACAACTGTGCAACCTAGTTTTTTTTTCTCATTTATTACGTTTCGGATGTACCTTTAATATCAAGGTATGCAATCATTGTGTATTCTGCGTCCGCCATTGATTTTTCTACAGAGGAATTTATGAGTAATGATGACTGGGTTATAGCTTCATGAGGAGTGTGTTCCTGTGCATCTTTATATATCATTTGATATTACCCAAAAGTGTAACACATGGAAGGAGTCACTTTACACCCTAGGTTTCTTTGAACCAAAGTGGGTTCATTATATTGTCTGGATATAACATAACGTCCCTTCTGGTACCCCCATATAAATATAACATTTCACCCACTATAGAAATCGAGTAATAATATCAATACACCCATACGCGATATTGTCAAAATTCTGTATTTTGCTTAGTATTTGTATTTTGCGAATGCAACTTGCTTACTAGTTTTCTCCATCCTATTCTAGTACCCGGAAATGTCCATTATATACGCTAAGAAGTTGTCACTTGTAGCCAATATTTCAGATTCACATCCACTAGATATCAATTTCTCACTTGGAAATATTTGTATACCCTCTCAGCACTACCTTGTACATATGCCTCCTCTTCCTTCTGTAAAGGTGTTCACTATTGATTCGCTAAAAAAAACTAAAAAACAATCATACAGTTAATTAATTGCGCCCACATTGAATTGTCTTCCAGTGCTGAACTATTCAAAGTTTAAAGTCTCTTACTCGAACTGAGAGTTAGTTTTAATTCATTTGTAAATTATCTTGCGAACAATTAACCTACATCGAGTTAATAAATTCGTTATAAAATGTCTCTATATGTGATATATATGTATTTGAATAAATTCACGCAGACCGCATATACAGTAAAGAACCCTTATATAGACGTCTGCACAGACCGCAGAAAATTTTCGCTAAATAAATTTGTTTGTAGTTTTGTGCAAACACAAAATTGCCGATAGTAACTATCAACTACAATTTTTTTGCTTTCCCAAAATTACCATTCGAGCCTCTTCCCCCAAACATGTTCAACTTTAGCCTGCTGATTCGCACACAAACAGCATTTGCCGACACTTGAGCTACGTGAAGGTACTCGTGGGCAATAGTTAGCGTTGATTTGTGGTTTTCATGCACTTAAAGAGCGGTCTGGTAATTGTAGACAAATCATTCATGTGCAAAGCGCTTGAGAGTTTGTGACTGTTTCACATCATGTAAGTGTGTGAGAGAGAGAGAGAGAGAGAGAGAGTAAGCAGGATTATGTTTATGTTTCTGTAGCATGTGAGTATATGTAGTGTAAATATGTTTATAACCAGCTATCTGTGAGAAACCGTATGTATGTATGTGCGTAAGTGCAAATTCACGCGTATGTATGCGTAGTGCCCGTATCCGTGTTGCAAATGTGTAGGGAGGTTGTAAAAACTACGAAACGCCAAAATGATTTTGGCATAAAGATAATACTTGTTCAACAAAAACCCAGAAAAACTTTTCAAAAGCGGGATTTAGTTTGACGTTTTATTTTATGTTCGCTCTTTGTTTGAGTATTTGTTGTTTTTAATTCTATGTTTTTAGCAGTACATCGTTTCGTTTATCGCGGTTTCACTATTATTATATTGATTTATTTTTATTGGTTGTCTCTATGGGCTTTTCTTTAAATTGGTGCTTTTGTTTGACATTATCTATAAAATGATGTTGAAAATAAACTTAATATAGACATGTTGATTAGAGTGGCCATAGTGGAATTTTTTTTGAAAAGGTAAATTTTTCGCACTGAAAAATATGAGGTTGGGGATAAAAATAATTATGCATATTTTTTTTTTATTTTTTTTTATTCCGAGTACCTCCGGGTTGAGCCCAAACTTTTATTACATTACCCATTTAGGCTGAAGTGCAGAATATGGGGCGGGAGCCCGATTAAAAACCAAAAATATGCCATTGTTTTCATCTTGGTCCCCAAACATCGGAATGGTAGGTCAAAGTTGGCGCTCAGGCCCATGGGGCCCGGGGGTCAAAAAAGGGGCCCCTTTCGGTTCTATGATGACCCCCCAGGTGCGGGTACTCAAGTGAAAGAAATTTTCGAGACGAATCCAACGATGTTATTTTTAGGTTCCTGCGGGACTCCTGGACCGAGTTAGAGCCATTTCCGGGATATACCAAAAAAAAATTATTCTTAACTAAATTTAAAAAATTTTAAAACAAATTTTGCGTGCGGCGCTTGTAAACCCAACATAGGCGTACCGTCATTTCGCCCAAAAACAACCATGAAATTTCGCCCTAAACATGTCATTTCGACCAAAAACCTAACGACAACATGACATATCGCCCAAATGTTATTACATAAGACCCAACTCTTTTTTTTTGTGCGAAATGTCAGACTCATGACGACGGCACGCCCTGCTGCATACGTCGCAGTCAGTCTTGTACTCTCTCTCTCGGTGGGGGGCACGCCCCCGCCGCATACGTCGTAGTCAGACTCGCTACTCTCTCTCTTTCTCTGGCATTATCAAAACACGAATGCGGTGGGGGGCACGCCCCCCTAAGGCGGGGGCAAGAGTACAAGACTGACTGCGACGTATGCAGCAGCGCGTGCCGTCGTCATGAGTCTGACATTTCGCACAAAAAAAAGAGTTGGGTCTTATGTCATAACATTTGGGCGATATGTCATGTTGTAGTTAGGTTTTTGGTCGAAATGACATGTTTTGGGCGATATGTCATGGTTGTTTTTGGGCGAAATGACATTGGGCGAAATGACGGTACGCCTATGTTGGGTTTACTAGCGCCGCACGCAAAAATTTTTTAAAATTTTTTAAATTTAGTTAAAAATAATTTTTTTTTCTTGGTATATCCCGGAAATGGCTCTAACTCGGTCCAGGAGACCCGTAGGAACCTAAAAATAACATCGTTGGATTCGTCTCGAAAATATCTTTCACTTGAGTACCCGCACCTGGGGGGTCATCATAGAACCGCAAGGGGCCCCTTTTTTGACCCCCCGGGCCCCATGGTCCTGAGCGCCAACTTTGACCTACCATTCCGATGTTTGGGGACCAAGATGAAAACAATGGCATATTTTTGGTTTTTAATCGGGCTCCCGCCCCATATTCTGCACTTCAGCCTAAATGGGTAATGTAATAAAAGTTTGGGCTCAACCCGGAGGTACTCGGAATTAAAAAAAAAAAAAAAAAATATGCATAATTATTTTTATCCCCAACCTCATATTTTTCAGTGCGAAAACTTTTGGATTTCACATTTTTAATTTTTTCTATATAACGCTATGGCCAGTCTAATGTTGATATTGCAATGCCCATTAGGTAAGGCGTATAGTTGAAGGCAAGAAATGAGTGTGAACATTTTGGAGAAAAACACTAATACGACTAACCGTGACCGTCCAATTGTCTTTAGAGGTGAATAATTTAATGCAATCAAATATACATAGATGAACATATTTTGAACGAGTAGATTAATAAAAGAATTAACTAATATTTTAGATATTAAAATAAACGAAGTATGAATTAAAAGTTTTTTCTAATATAAATCAGAAAACGAACTTCATATCATACATGTGATAGTTTCATGTATAACACTGTGAAACAATTTTGGGGTCTTTGTCTATGGATGTGAAAAATGCTAAGACAGGTTTAAGGTACTAGGCCAGTTAGTAAAACCACCAAAGGATTTGGCGTTCTCAGGCGAAACTTTTTTAAAACCTTTTTATATTTTTGTTTATCTTGAGGTTTGTTTGCTTACTTTTTCAGTTATAACTCAAAAGTCATTGATAATTTCTCATTTCCCTTCTTCGTCAGAATTGTAGCTAAGGTTTAAATAAATAAAACTATAAGTAAAATTTCCACTTTCGAAATGGCACATAAAAACGCCGATACACCCCAACTTATGTTTGATCCGTAGAATACCGTGGCATACACCGTTTCAAAGATTAGGTCAAAAGAGATACTTAATTTTTAAGTTTGTATAATATCATAAGTTGGGAAGTCTTGGCGTTTTTCTCTGTCATTTTGACATACTTACAGTGTAATTTATATTAATATATCCCTGTAAAAAAATAAGTTGCACTGATTTTATCAACTGAAATCTTCAAAAAATTGTCATTTATTGATTTTCCAATTTGAGTATTTTGATTGTTATTCATCTGGGGATAACCAGAATATCTTTTTGGTGGTCCCCAAGCAGCTCACAACGTCCAATTAATCACCTATTTCCCGGGCAATGCCATTGAACATCCGTTCAGTGGTATCAAATGTGAGAACCTAATCGGCATGCTACCACCGATGCGTCTTAGGAAGTAGGTAACAAGAAACTAGGATCGGGCGTGGTGGCCTAATAAGCCAGTCTCCTTAAACAAAACCCAATTATTATGAAAACACCAAGAAAAGAAAAACAAGAACCCCCCAAATGTTGACGACCCCCGCAAACGTTATAAGGACCATGATTTACGGATATGCACCTGGAATGTCCGAAGACTCTGCAGATAAGTTGCCTCTATCAAACTGGCGGATGTCCTCGACAAATACCAGGCTGACAGGGACAGGGATGCACACGTCGAAAGAACTATGACATATTTTATAGCTGCCATGCAGAAATACACGAACTTGGATGTGGATACATAGTCGGCAAAAGACTTCCACATTTGGTCTCGCAGTTTAACTCTGTAAGTGACCGAATAGCCACTATTTGTATCAGGGCGAAATATTTTTACATTTCGCTGATTTGTGTACACGAAAGACAAAGATAAAGCGATCTAAGTGTGTGTACCAATTATCGCGGGATCAGCCTTCGCATACAAGGTCCTGTCTAGTGTGTTATGTGAAAAACTAAAACCCATTTTAGCGAACCTGATTGGACCTTATCAGTGTGGCTTTAGACCTGGTAAATCCACGACCAACCTAATATTCACACTAGGAAAAATCCTAGAGAAAACCCAAGAAATGTAGACCGACGCCTACCATCTTTTTATCGACTACAAAGCTCCATTAGACAGCCCGATACGACAGAAACTATTAGATGCTATGGCTAAGTTTGGTATGCCTGCGAAACTGATACGACTTTGCGGGATGACACTGATTGACAGGATGTCTTCATTGCAAATAGGCACAAATCCAACAGATTCATTTTCGACAAATCGAGGCTTCAGACATGGAGATCATAGAGATGATCATGCGGAATTCAGCAGTAAACACGACTGGCACCATCTTAAGCATAAGCCACATGCTGCTCGCGTATGCCGATGATATAGATATCATTGGCCGAGTACGGCGGGATGTTACTGCGGCCTTTTCGAGCATTGAGAAGAAATCGGCAGAAGTGGGTCAGGTGATTATTGAGGACAAAACTTAGTTATTTGTTTCAACGAACAAAGAGTTAACTCGTTTGTGACGCTGCGTGAACGTTGACAATTATAACTTTGAAGTAGTAGATGATTTTGTCTACCTCGCACACTGTGAGATTTAATCAATCTGGCATCTCGAAATTAAAAAAAAAAATGTTTTCGTAACTCGCTCATATTTTTTTTTACGTGAGAAGAGACCCCAATTGTTACGAAAACAAACACAAAAGAGAATAAAAAAATTTTGTTGGCGTGATAACAGCTATCAAACACGAGCAATTTCATAGCATGCAACAATTGATTTTCAAGCTTCTATTAATCACAAAAGTTTGAGTGGTCAGGTCGAAGTTGTGAGTGTTTTTTTTGGCCTAAAATATTTTTTGTATTAAAGGTTATTACTTAAACTTAAAATTTTTGTTTTATTCAATATTTATTTTTGCACTCAAGTATTTTGAAAAAATTGTTTTATAACCACCTAAAAAGTAAGACAAATTTTAAAGCTTTCAAATCTTTGATAGACTAGAACTTCCAAGTCCTACGGAGTTCCGTGATGGGAATGCCAGCAGAATCTTTGTTAATGTGCCCAAAACAAATTTAAAAAATAAAATCCTGCCCATTTTATGCCTTTTTTTAGTATGAGTGAAATATCGCGAGAGGAGCTATTTTGGATTTGGTTAAGTAAGGTAAAAATAGAAAAAACAGAAGCGGTCGAAAAGCACGTTATATCAATTTTAGGACCAGATGTTGACGATACCAAAATTAAAGATCGTATAAAAAAGCTTTGCTTCCAATTTCAATCGCGATGGAGCAAATCTCACCGTGATAAAGCAAGATTTATGCATGACAATGCTATTTGGCTAAGTTCAAAAATTTCTGCTGTTGAGTTTGCTCTTGATCACCCACCATCAACTTCAAAACAAATACCGCAACGCGGAAAGCGAGAAAAAGAGTTTACTGAAAGTGCTTCGAGTACACAAAAACGGAAATGCAAAGAGTTAATATCTTCATGCATTCTTCCCATAGGAAACTTTTCTGAAGAAGCGCAAGAAGCACGCAATAAAGAGTCGAGACAGTATCGCGAACTGTTCACAAGAAAAACGTCCCGAGTTGACACCAACATAGATTTATTGCATAGGTTGCTTATCACGTCAGACCCTTTGATTGCAAGTTTACGTTTGCCCCCAAAAACCAAGCGTTCTACTTTACCTTCTGAGGTCATTGCACTTTTGTCTGACACCCAACTAAATGATGAATTTGATGATTAAGCATAAAAAACTTTGCTTGCAGCTCTCTGAAATTTTTATTTTTGTATAAATTCCTTATTTTTTTTATTTCTACTTTTCGCTTTTTACTTTTGTATAATTTGTATATAATTTCTTTATTTTGGTTTTTGATTAATATCTTATTTTGAATATTTTCCATTCCTTTAAGAACTTTCGTTGAATTTTTTAGTTTTTCCTCTTTATAATGTTTTAGATATCAATAAATTTAACATTGAAACAACATTAACTTTTTATTTTTCTCATTTGCAAAGAATCATCGAAAACTAAAGTTCGAAACTTGAAGCATTTTATAGAAATGGTTGTATGTGGGTACTTATATCAATATATCGACAAGTTTTAGTTAGAAGAGAAAAAAAGAAGAAATATTGAATATAAATGTGTAGAAAAAATTGTCCCCAACTAGTGTTTTTGAGGATAGTTCGGAACTTGTCCCCTTTGACACTAGTGGGAACTAGTTATCTTTCACCATATTGAAGCTTATAATCTCCTTAACGAACGTGCCAAATTTCAAGTTGATATCTCTAAAACTTCATATAAAAATTAATTTTGAGATGCTAGATTGACTTAATCTCACACTGTTCCTCGGCTCGGCCATAAACAAAAATAATAATGCCAGCCTGAGTATCAAGAGACGAGTATTGATCGCAAACGCTGAGCAAGCATTTTAATGATAAAGCCCTCTCTGGACGAACTAAGTCTTACTCTACAGCGCAGAATCCTGGGTAATGACGCAGGCGGATCAATCTATTCTGGAAGTTTTCGATAGAAAAAAACCACGCAAAATATTTGGACAGATCATCGTTAACGGCAAGTACCATTGTTGAATGAATCATGAACTGTATGAGCTGTACAACGACATCGACGTAGTCAAACGCGTTCAAATAGACACGTTGTACGAATGGTCGAAAACGACTCCAAAAGTCTTCGACAATAAACTCGATGAGCGGCGCAGGAGGTGGCGACCAAAACTCCGATGGAAGGACCAGGTGAAAGAGCTGTTATCTAAGCTTGGTGTGACGAACTATCTACGGAGCGCGACAGACCGAAGCGCTTGGAATACTTTTCTACGTGCGGCTACTGATAGATAAATTTCCGAATAAAAGTTCTAGTTTGGTGCACACACTTTCTATAATGATCAACAGATGTGTGTCAAGTCCCGTCAAAATCGGCCATGACCACCAAGATGGTTTTTTTTTCGCATACAATTTATTCTACCGAAGCAAATTTGGTACATACTCTTTCTAGAATAAACAGCAGATGCATGCCAAGTTTCATCGAAATCGGACACGTCCACCGCCAACCATTAAAAATCTAAAATAAGCTATGATTGTTAATTTTTAGTCGATCGTGTTTTTATATATTAAATTTACGTTAAAGTGTATCAAATGATACATCACATTCGGCTTACGATCAGAAAAGTGTTTTTTTATTTTATTGTTTAAATATTTTTGGTCAAATTCAGTGTGTCACTCACTAGGATGACGCGTTTCGAACTCCATGACGAGTTCATCTTCAGACCCCTTTGTGACAAACTATTTTTTTCAGCGGCTTATCACTCGGTTTCTGAAGTTGATGAAATGGTACATTTGTATGAGAGATAACAGAAGGGGCGTGGCTAGACTTTCAGTTTTTCTTCAAAATTTTATCCCGATAAAGCTGTATTAATTACAAAATTTATGCACGATCGTGTCTTTTGTTTTATTATGCCACGATCGATATCCTTATTGCATCAAACGTAACGTAGTTTCCCTTTATAACCTATGAATGAGTATTTGGACAGCTTCTTGTATTGTTGTGCACAAACGCGTTTTCTATGCCGCGGCCGGCCCCAATTTCATCTACATTACTTTTAATTTTTGCTACTTTTGCTCCGCATTGAATATATTTCCATTAACATTACTTTTATTCTTGTTGCTAGTTGTAGTAGCGAAATAATTTTGTGATCTTAGTTTGACACTAATGAATATTGCTTTCTATATTCGAAATAAACTATCAAAGGTTGTTACTATTTTTAAAAAAAAAATATGCCTTCTTACTATATCAACTCTTTTTTTGCATAAAATTTTACCAATAAACTATATTGTATATACCTTTATGAGAATATTTTACCAGTTCTTAAGAGTTGTCCATGTGCATTAAAAATAAATTATAATTGATGTCATCATTATATAATTGTTTGTGCGTGTTCTCAAATGAAATTCATCGATGGAAGGATGGTAATCGTTCGTTCATCATTCGCGCAAACAAAGAAATCATATTTCCTTTTATATGCGATGCACATAAATATTGTAAAGTAAATTCTATAATAATCTCTTTCACCATCCTTTGCCCTTATTAAAAGCAATGGTTTTTTATTTCGAAGTCCAAACTATAACCCATTGCATGACTATTATGTATGTGTGGCAATTGACTAAGGACGACGCCATGTGGTAGCCACTCATATCTTTGCATAGTGTCACATGGCACCGAGCAACCAACCAACCTATTTTTATCAACCTTTTGGGTCATTTCCGTAAACATTTCCGAAGTCATTTTTCTAAAGAGCAATTACCAAACTCGAACACCACACACACATACACAGATGCATTTACAGATACAATCCTCCTCGCAAACTTAAGTGTGCGGTTATGTGCGAGAGCTCGTTCGAATCGTTGGGAGACTACATATTTGCGGTGTTTGGCTGTGTGTGTGTGTGTGTAAGGGAGACAAAATGCAAAGAGCCCATAATTTGCATATAAACGTGCTTTTATAACGCTGATGACACTTGAGAGACCGTCTGGCCGTAAGTGTGAATGCGGAGTTGTTGTGTCTGTGTATGTGTGTGTGTGAGGTGTATATACATTTACTTGTGTATATGTTTGCAGAGTTTTCGTCACCGTTTTGTGTGTGTATTTAATATGGCCATAAGTGTAAATGGCATGCAATTAAAGGAAAATTGTAATTTACATTGAAATTGCAAAATAAAATTCGCTATGAAGTTCCTTTGGGTCCTTGGTATCATGCCATGCAGGAAATTATAAGAACAACAACAAACAAAAAAACGTCGAAATTAAGAAATTGCCAATAATTTTAATAGCGGAAAACAATTATAGGGTTTGGCACATCGGAAGGTTATAACAGCTTAACCTAATGTGATGAATTTATCATTAAGGGAAACATGAGATACTGTTTATACAGTGTCTACAAAATATTGTTATCTAGTGACACTGCGAAATACTGTTTGTTCATAGATTAATTGGGAATCATTTTTCTATTACCAATTAATACAATAAGGAGAGTTGAGTCAAGTGTTTTCGATTCGTTCACAAAAACACGTTAGGAAAATAAATTTATTTATTTTAGCATGATCTATTTTCCTTTTTTTCGAGTGTCGAATCGAAAACTTAAAATCTTTCAAAATATACATATCTAGCTGGCGGATTTATATATGAAATAACGACCTTTTTTCATTACCTCAGACATTGCTCGGGTATCATGTAGCTCTCAAATTGTGTTGTTCATATATTTGGTGCAATATGGGAGCGACAAGAATTTCGCTACACTATAAAAATCGTGATCCCAAAATAAGAATATAGATTTGGAAGTGACAAGAATTGTAAAAAAAAAAATTAATTTCCCTTCGGACCCCATGATTGAGGTATGGGATAACTTCTCTCGTTGTTGTGAATTAACACGCTTTCTATTTTTAGATTCACAACTAACGGCACCTACTTGTTTATCGACGAATGCGAACGTCACTGTTTAATAAGCTTATACTAGACACGCCGATTGACTCGACACTTATACTGCGAAGTTGCCGTCGACAACATTCGAGGGAAGCCGACAATGAAAGAACAATTTATTTTTAAGATGACTGGAGCCAGATTTGAACCTGCGATCTCCCGCATGGTAGTCGCGTGTTCTAACCACTATGCCACGGCCGGTACCCGACGGGAATTGTAGACGAGCTATTTATCGTTAACAACATTGTTTTTTGGTGTTTTTTAAAACAAGACAAACGCCACTTTATCTCCCTTTTCATAAAAGGTGGCGAGTTGTTTGAGCCACAACCCACGTTTATAACCTGGTGACAAGTGCAATCTACTTACTTAAATAATGATCGACTTTGCCAACCCTTTTTTTAAACAATTAATCAACACCTCATAATGTTTCCTTTTCCAAGACTTTACACTAAATATGTTAAACTTTAAGTTTTGCATGAATTTATATTTATAGCTTTCCGTTCTACATAATTTTTGTACCCTTTCCATAACCACTGAAGTGAAAAGTTTCTTTTTTGTACATATAAAAACCAAAGTCTCTTTAACAACAATTAATTCGAACACACAAACACAAATTCAGTCCACTGTCGATGTAAATTTCTCTTCTCTTCTTGTGTTTTTTTTTGTGTAACTTTCACTGAAATCAACGGCATCGGATGGAGGACGGTGGTTTTCCGCCGCAGCCTTTAGTGAGAATGGTGACAACAGCTGCACAGTTTAACCTACAAGAAAATGGAACTATCATCAGAGCTATTGTATGTGTTTATACTATATGGTAAATAAATAAAGAATATTATCGTTAAAACTCACGAAACCGCAAAAGAAAACATGGAACACGATGGGAGGCATAAAGAAGAAAATGGTAAAAACCTGAAACGGAAACAAACAGAAACCATTGTCTAGGGTTATCCTAGATGCAAAACGGAATAAATATTAAAAAACTAGCACCAAATGCAGCAACAACATCAGAGGTAACATAAGGTGAGTCCTGTATGGGAAAGTTGCACAGTGGCTACATTTGATGGCTCTTGGTAATTTGTGCACATATGCTTAGAATAATGTTCCTTTGTATTGTAAGGTGGGATCATGCATATCTGGATGCCTTTTATAAGAAAATTAAATGGTCCTGCTTTTAAATTAAACTAAACTTTACTTTATATTCCGTGAATGAGAAATTATAAACTTACAGAACTGGGCCTACAGTTTAACGAAGCATACGCAAGTCAGCTGTTTAAGCCTTTACTAGACATGCAGATTTTCTCGACACTACTGCGGCAAAAGAAGTGCCAACGCAGTAGTGTAATGCAAGAATGTATACTAATGAACTGTTTTTTGACTTTTTACCCTTACCAACGGGGATGAGGGTTTATATCTTAACCTCAACTTAATTTCCCTTTACACAACATGAATGAGGTATGGGATAGCTTCTCGCGTTGTTGTGGAGTAACACTCTCTCTTATTTTTAGATTCACAACTAACGGCACCTACTTGTGTATCGAAGAATGAGAATGTCACTGTTTGAGAAGCTTTTACTAGTCAAGTGAATTGACTTGACACTTATACTGCGACGTTGCTGTCGACAACATCAAGGTTGCCGACAATAAAAGAAAAATGTAGATGACTCTAGGCGGAAATCCGCTTTACTAAATACAGATTTTGGACATGATCTCGTTGGGTGTATTGATGTTATAACTCGATTTCTAAAGTGAACGGAATGACATATTTGTATGAGAGGTACCAGAAGGGTCGTGGCCCATTTGCCATATCGTAAGTAGTTTAGGGGAAATAATAGCTGTTTTCGTTTACTTTCTCAGTAATCATTTTAGTCCGTCTTACATAAACCCTCATCCACAGTAAAACTTAAAAATTTGTAGTACGTATAATGATATTATTACTCCATCTCTAAAGTGGGCGGAGTGGTACATTCGTATGGGAGGTACCAGAAGGGACATGGCTAGACTTCCCGATTTTTTCTCCAAAACTTTATCCTCATATAGCTTTACTAAATACAGAATTTGAGACTTTTGAACTTACAATTTTACATTATCGTTGTGTTTGTGTTTATTCGGTCTGTTTGTATGAACATTGACTTTGGAATTTATCTCAAGCTCAAGACCAATTGTTTTGAAAGAAGTTAGCAGAATGATATTCTCATAATGCCAGGCAGTCTGTACAGCTGTTTCGGATCCAGCTACGGATCCTCATCAGCAGACTTTGGTATAATGATCGCAAAATGTTTATCAAGTCTTATGCACCAGAATTAACAACAAAATGAGAATTCTTTCTTGAGTGCATAGACTCGAAAAACTTCACAACCATTCACTATGAGAAACCATTTGCTTAACTTCTTTCTTGTTTTGATTGTTTATGTTGAAAAAGCCGTCGGCTTTCAAACAACATGTTTTGTTGTTGGTTTCGCAACCAACAGATTTGCCATAAGCATTATTTCAGCTTTGCGGCCCGTCGTGCTCTACGTAATCATTATCGTTGTGTTTGTGTTTATTCGGTCTGTTTGTATGAACATTGACTTTGGAATTTATCTCAAGCTCAAGACCAATTGTTTTGAAAGAAGTTAGCAGAATGATATTCTCATAATGCCAGGCAGTCTGTACAGCTGTTTCGGATCCAGCCACGGATCCTCATCAGCAGACTTTGGTATAATGATTGCAAAATGTTTATCAAGTCTTATGCACCAGAATTAACAACAAAATGAGAATTCTTTCTTGAGTGCATAGACTCGAAAAACTTCACAACCATTCACTATGAGAAACCATTTGCTTAACTTCTTTCTTGTTTTGATTGTTTATGTTGAAAAAGCCGTCGGCTTTCAAACAACATGTTTTGTTGTTGGTTTCGCAACCAACAGATTTGCCATAAGCATTATTTCAGCTTTGCGGCCCGTCGTGCTCTACGTAATCATTATCGTTGTGTTTGTGTTTATTCGGTCTGTTTGTATGAACATTGACTTTGGAATTTATCTCAAGCTCAAGACCAATTGTTTTGAAAGAAGTTAGCAGAATGATATTCTCATAATGCCAGGCAGTCTGTACAGCTGTTTCGGATCCAGCCACGGATCCTCATCAGCAGACTTTGGTATAATGATTGCAAAATGTTTATCAAGTCTTATGCACCATATATAATTAATTACATAATATTTTTGTAACATAAATTAACGTGGCACAATAAATATACAAATAATAAAAATAATCTGAGGCACACACAGCTTAAAATTTAATATCACAGATCTATTAACTAATTGCAACTCTACAGCTTTCACTAATGTTGTTCGTATATTCTTTAAGATTCATATTCTTGTAAATTTTCTGTTGTATGCGTAAGCTCTCAATTGTAAATCTTGTCTTCTCTCTCCTCTCATTATCCAAGATTAGTTGTTGTTGAAGTCAGCTGTGTGACCATTTTGTATGATGTGTTGTTATAAAGCTGTTATTTCCTGTTTTCTTTCTATGTCATTCTTGTGCTCTCTAATTCTCATTTCTAAGCTCCTTTTTGTTGTGCCGATGTACACTTTGTCACATTCCTCATTAGTACTGCCGTTACATTTTATTTCGTTAACAACATTACATTGTTGTTGTTTTTCGCATTGTGTTTTTACTTTTAGACGACACTTTAATAAATAGACAACAAATAATACTTACTTACTTAGCTGGTACTTCTTTGCAATCCCAGTGGATTATATACCGCACGTAGAAAAATATTATAAGCGCCTCGATCTTCTGCGCTTCTTCTCCAGTTAGTCACACCGAGTTCTGTAGGGTTCTCAGTAACCTGGTCTTTCCAACGGAGTTTTGGTCGCCCTCTTCTGCGCCGTCCATCGAGTTCATTGTCGAAGACTTTTCGAGCTTGAGCATTTTCGTACAACATGACCTAGCCAATGCAACCGTTGCACCTTAATGCGTCTGACCACGTCAATGTCAGTGTACAGCTCGTACAGCTCATGATTCATACAACGCCGATACTCTCCGTTAACGATGATGGACCCATATATTTTACGAAGTATTTTTCTCTCGAACACCGCCAGAACCAATTCATCCGCTTGTGTCATAACCCAGAATTCTGAGCCATTCATTACGACAGGTAGAACCAGTATCTGGTATAGCTGGAGTTTTGTTCGTCGAGAGAGGGCTCTGTCATTGAATCGCTTGCTTAGTCCGTAGTAGCATTTATTTGCAAGCAGGGTTCTTCTCCGGATTTCTAGACTGACATTATTTGCTTTGTTGATGGCGGAGCCTAGGTAGACACAATTATCTACCACCTCGAAATTATAGTTGTCAACGTTCATGCAGTTTCCCAAACGAGTAGATTCTTTGTTCGTTGAAACTAATAACTTCGTTTTGTCCTCGTTCACCGTTAGGTCCATTTTCGCTGATTCCTTCTGTATACCTGAGAAGGCTGCAGTCACATCCCACAGTTTTCGACAGATGATGTCGACGTCATGAGCGTACGCAAGTAGCATGTGGCTTTTGTTGAATATAGTGCCACTCGTGTTTACTGCAACTTTTCTCATTATCATCTCCATCACTATGTCGAAGAGATCACACGATAGGCCGTCGCCTTGTTTTAGACCTCGTCTAGTACAGAATGGCTCCGTCAGGTCCTTGCCAATCTTCACTGAAGACTTCGTGTCAGTCAGCGTCATTCCGCAAAGACGTATCAGCTTCGCTGGAATACCAAACTCAGCCATGGCTTCGAGTAATTTCTGCCGTATCGGGCTGTCGAAGGCAACTCTATAGTCGACGAAAAGATGGTACGTATCGATCTGTTTCTCTTGGGTCTTTTCCAGGCTTTGCCGAAGTTTAAAAATCTGGTCAGTTGTTGATTTTCCAGGTCTAAAGCCTCACTGATAAGGCCCGATCAGGTTGGATAACACTGGCTTTTGTCTTTCACATAGCACACTCGACAGGACCTTATATGTGATGGGTAAAAGGCTGATCCCGCGGTAGTTAGATCACACACTTGGATCACCTTTTTTCAGCACAGGACATAATCCGCTTACATTCCAATCGTCGGGCATGCACCGTGCGCAGGAGCTGGTGCATGCTCGTTATCAGCTCCTCGCCACCGGACTTGAAGAGCTCTGCCGGCAGACCGTCGGCACTGGCTGCTTTGTTTTTTTTTCAGCCGCGCTTTGCTCTTCTTACCTCGGCTTGACTTGGTGGTGGGCAATCTAAGCCGTCGTCGGCAATTTTCGTGACAACTTCACGTGAGCTGCTTTCTGGAACTAGCAGTTGCTGGAAGTGTTCTCTCCATATGTGCAGCACACTTTGCATATCCGTGACCAGATTTTCATCCTTGTCTTTACAGGTGGGAAGGCCATTACCGTATCCATTTGCTCTTACTTTCTGGTAATAAATATACAAATTCTGCCTGAAGAGGTGAGTCATATCCATCCTCTTTTCATTATAACGCTCCGCCACAGCACGCGTTGCCATTGGCTGCAGTTTTGCCCTGTATGTAGCATCCTTTTCCTCAGACATTGCGCGACATTCTTCATCGTACCAGGGCTTGTCTGAGTGTGGTTTTTCCTAACCCAGTACGGTCGTTGCGGCAGTATTTATAGAATCCGCTGCCACTAGATGTTGGAAACATCAGAATTAGGGGGGTTGGTTCAAAGTAATTGAGAGATTTAGTTTGGCCTTAATGCGAATAGTGACTATTCGGTCACCTACAAGGTTAAACCGCTACACCAGATGTAGAAGTCGCTTGCCGACCATAAATTCATATCCAAATTCATGACTTTCTGCATGGCAGCTATAAAAGATGTCACAGATATTTTGTCTTACGGATCTCTGCCCCGTCCTTCTCATTTCTTGTATTATGGTGATGTCAGCCTTGTATTCGTTGAGTACATCCGCCAACCGGATGGAAGAACCATCTCTTTAGAGAGATTATATATTCCAGGTGTATATCCTTAAATCATGGTTCTTATAACGTTTGCGGGGGTTATTTGGTTTTTCTTTACTTCATGTTTCCATAACAGTTTTTTAAGGACATCGCATTTGGTTTTGACATCGCCATTTCAAGTGCCGTTGTGTTGAGATTCAGTAACTTATGTTACCCGACTTCCTAACCGACATCGGTGGTAGCATATTGCTCAACAGTGCGCCTTCTCACATTTGCTACCACTGAACGTCTGTTTTTGCAAAACTTGTTTATTTTTGGGCTTCATGAAATTCCGTTATTTAATCCGATCAATAAATGAGTGGTGGTACCTGACATATAAACGATATTAGAGTGACTTAACCCTAGTGTTAAATTCGGTTTTCACTGTCGTAAGATATTTGAGAAGTAATTATAAAAAGGTAGTGTTCCATTGTATGCCACGAATTTGAGTTATTTTATGTGGCTGCTTTTTTTTAATTTCCTTAAGAGGACCTACAGTTTACCAATGATTCCAAAACACAGTTTTTATGAAAATTTTCTATTCACTCGACTGCTTGGGCTTGCTGCATACAAATATGTAAAATCTCCGCTCGAACCAATGCGGATGGTTGTATGGGGTTCGAACCTAGATACCTAGAAATATTCGCATGTTTTAACCATCATACCAATGTCGGTCGCAATCAATAAACTTAAACCTGTGTCGAAACTAAGAAATTAGTAGGAACACAAAATTTCAAAGCTCTCACTTTCATATTAATCCACATATGATGCTTTTGTTAATAGTCTCGTTTGAGCAGGGCAATATTCCTAGATCCCTTACCGAACATTTTTCTTACCATATGTATTCTGATCTTAAATGAATCCATACAACATTTTAACAGGAATGGTGTAATAGTCCGCCGGATATTGCATTTTCAAAATAGAGTCCCATGGGTGGAATCACGCCCATTGAATTTATCAACTTTATATTATACAATTTCAACAGTTGCTTACAAAATCCTTCAAATAAAAACAATTTAATTTTTGTTATACATATTTAAATATTCGATATAAATTTGTATGAGTAAAGATGTAAAAGACTACGAAAGGGCCAATTGTGTCCAGTGAGTAGCTTAAGTGGTGTGAAACTATCTTCATGTTAATGCTTTTCTACTGAAACCGTTTTGTATATCTATAACGTTTGTAAGTCGAAAAAACATTTGTGATTTTAATACATAGATTCTTAACTACGATTCAAAAATGAACTTTTAGTAAATGCCAAATCTTTGCATTGCATATTCACCCATTGTGCGTCGACATAGATTATGCCCATGCCGGTGGAAAGGATTGTATACATTCAGCATTTCACTGGTAAAATGTCAACTCAACTTTTAATAATAATGAAAACAAGTTGTATGAACTTCGGGGGAAAAGCAACACACTTGCCTACACCAATACAAAGAACTCAAACGGATGACACCACACACGCGGTGGCTATCATTTACCACTGGTATCTGGCGTGTCACCGCCACCAGTGGGACGACACCACGATAACCACTACTACTACTACTAGGACTACTATCATAGCCGTCATCATCGTCATGATCATACGGAGACGGAAGACAATACACACAAAGAATAAAAAAATAAAAAGAAAGCGAAACATTAAACATATATACATAAGATACTCGCTAGTGCATACTATCCCATACATAAACAGTTGCAAAAGACCTGTATACATGCATACCACGGTAGCAAGATATAGAGAAAAGGAGTGAGGAGGGAGAGAGAGGTTAAAACAATAAACTATGTTAATATCAACGAACTCTCATCTGCATATCAGCACAAAATTTAAACTATAAAAGAAACAGTAAAATAATGGACCTTTTATTAAGACGAGGTGGGAAATGAAATGGTCAGTCCATATGTAAGAAGCAAACGTACTGAAATAGATGACGCATCACAGCGATTTTGTTTTTGGCTGCAGACAGTACATCAATATTCATTGCTCTTTTATAGGTGAATAAAGTGATGTTAGGTTGATTGATTGCTGGTTAAGCAAATTGCAAGTGATTGTTGTTGCCTTAATCAATTTGCCTGAGAACCAATAGTAGACCCAATAGGAATTATAGATGTGGACTGTATTTCGCTGTTATAGACTGATGTGAAGGATAGCACCTGCGAGAGCTGAGAACAAGGTTAAGTCCAAATAATAACTCAGGAAGTTTGAGATATTATTTAGATAGGGAATAAATAAAAGAGGTTGGGAATTATTAGCTTTAATTAAATTATAATTGTATTATGGAAGCATAGGTGCTTGCCGTGTGAGTTGAGCTGAGGAACTATCTTTTTACATTTCATTTAACAAATTATGTCGGTTTACTAAACGGGTTCTTAAAGTTTCGTTAATTTTATGTTGGAAAACAATTCAAAATAAAGAATAAACGAAGTGTACTTTTAGTACAACTTCTTACAGGTTTTTAAAAACTTAATTTTTAGTTCAGGTTTAGTACTTTTGATCGTTACAAAAATTCAATTCAAGTAATAATTATAAGTAGAAACGTAGTTTATACAATAGGCTTTTCAAAGAACTGACAGTAGACTTTGCTGTGTTAGACTGTAGGTCACGTCAAGCTCGTCTTTGTCTTCCGTCGGGGAGTGGACACAAATTACCAGACGAATCGACATCCGAATTCGTGTCTAGCTGCATGGCAGCTGTAAAAAATGTCACAGGTTTTTTGTCGTGTGCATCCTTGTTTCGTCTGTCGCATTTGCATTATGGCGGCGATGTCAGCCCTGTAGTTGTCGAGAACATTAGCCAATTGGATAGAAGCATCATCTTTGTTCAGGTAAATATCCTTAAATCATGGTCCTTATAACGTTTGCGGGGGTCGGCAACATTTGGGAGATTTTTGTTTCCCCTTTCTTCGTGTTTTCCTAATAGTTGTTTTATTCGAGGAGAGCGCCTTCTCATATTATCAATAACTGCACATTCGAGCTGCTTAGGGACCCCCAAAGAGTGATCTTATTTATTTCCAAGTAAATAACGATAAGCAAATTCAAATTAGAAAATGCTCTATTCCCCCTGGAAGATATATTAATTTTCCACACAATAATAGGTTATTTTGTGTAAGAGGTACCTGAAGGGATTTGCCAATATGGGCCTTATTCCTTGCTGAGTCAGATCAGAATTTACAAATTTTAAACACCTGTCTTTTTCGGATTGCATAAAGCCTCCTCATGTATTTTCATTAATGGCATCAACTATTTCCACAAAACAGTGGCCACCAACTTCCAGATCATCCTCTTATCGGCCCACAATCAGCACGGCGAATACCTGTGTAAATATGTATACATGTAAATGAATTCGCCTATTACACAGACTTGACACAAGTAAAACTGCATCGAGAGTTGCTATAAGTACGATAAGTTTATATGGATGTGTATGAGTGTGTGTGTGTGTATATATATGTGTAAATGTTTAAAGTAGACCACATAAAAGTTTTTCAATTAAGTGTAAGTTGTCCCAGTTTGCAGTCATACTCATGGTTTGTGTTTCATTTCGGTTTAGCGGGGGGCCAAGCACCTCTACTGACTCTCTGCATATAATTTGAAACAATTTACAAACTCTATGGAGTGTAAAACGGTGCACCACCGTATAGGCCAAGCACATACAAATGAGCATGTATATAGGCCACCTTACTCGTACAACATGTCCCACATGTAAGCGCATAGATGGTCTTAGCGTTATAGGAAACCATTTATCGCAACGCGTTGTCACAACATTAAGATATGAACTACATACATAGATACAACCCAATAGATACAACCCAATAGGACATACCGGACATATACGTTGTAATGTGTCTCCGTGCAAAAAAGAGTACGATAGCACGATGAGCACGGTTTTAATATGGTAGTTTAATATGGGTTCGATTGCAATGAAGAGTATTGTGTATCTTTGGTTAGTGCTGCGAGGAGTTAGATTTTATGCGCTTTAGTGGATGCAATAGCCATTGTTGTCAATAAATTCTTTTAGACACATTTACGATTATGTGCGTACATTCACTTTGTGTTAGAGGTATGCTTAAGATAAGTAGGTATTTAACCTTTATGTGCTCGGATGACTACATTTGTAGTAAATTTGAAGTATAACTCTTGTAACTTTTTTGTTACAAAAGGGAATGGTACGAAATTTTCAGTAGCTTCCTAAAAAAGTGTTTTAAGCAGATTTAACTTATAAAACCATTAATAAAAAATATTTATGTTGCCTCCACGTTATAATTTTAAAATGACCATCCCCTGGCCGGTTGACTACAAATGTAGTCACCATATAAAATGTATGGAAATTCATATTATTTTCAACTGAAATCAATTTTTTTTGGTTAACGTTTGTTGAAACCTGTTCTTTTAGTATTGATTTTGTTTCTGCACAATCAGTTCTAAAGAATTAACGCGAAATATGAAATTATACTTGCTGGGTACGACATTGGAGAAGATCGCAAGAGAACGACGTAGCGTAATTATAAGATTTTTAGAACGACTTTGTTGCAGAGCAAGAGGCCGTTACACGCCAGCGTCATGGTGAAATGGTTGCAAAGTGTAAAAATTCATCAAATTATTCCAAGTGTCGAATAAAGAATAAAATACTGCAATACTGTAAAGCAGACGATGTGAAATCAGGTATCTAACCTATATAGAACTGAGAGCGTTCGTTGAACTTATATTGCTAGCAAGCGTCAATAAATCAATCAATGGTATAAGATGCATTGTGCAGTTTAATCGATGTGTATTTTAGCTGTGCTACAATGTCCAATTGAAGCTATCCCTTCTGATACTTCCCTTACAAATTTACCAATTTTTTATTTAAGTCAGTTTAGTAGACAAATCCTCAGAATGTCGAAACATTTGCTACACCCCTTCTGGTACCTCCCATATAAATTACATCGTTATATTTATCTTACAATAGTAGACAAAGCGTCAGAACGCAACACCCCTCCTCCCATACAGATGATGGAATTAAGTACTGTGGCGGAACGATAAAATGGGAAGAATATGGAGACGGGACGCCTCTTGGTTTGACAATTACCATACATTAGCAGTTTGACCAGACAGCAATAAAGCCGAACTATATTTACTTAGACCATATCAACTAAGCAGCAAGGTGCGATATAGAAAATGGAAGGTCAGTTATAATACTTTCAAGTGTTCCTCTAACAAAGTCTGTAGTTCCGAAAAAACAATTCAAAATACATATTAGATTGCAAAAAAAATCAAAGTATGCGTAGAAGAGATGTACAAAATGGTTTCCGCCACACAACCAAAACTTGGCGTTGCCTTTGGCAATGTTCTACAATATGCTTGAGCGAAACTTTCGGCGGAGCTGGGCATTATAGCCTTTCATGTCTCTAATGGAACAACGCATGTACAATCCAAAAATATTGGTATAAGCATCTTAAATATGGTTACTGCTCTGAAAATACAACTTTAGAAGCTTTGCTGATGTTACTAATGACATAATCCAATTCACCTAGCCCAATCCTGGTGTGCGTTATCCAATTTCTACATACAAACGACAAAAAATGCTAGTTTTTCAGAACTATTTAGTTTTGTAGTAAGATATATTATTTTTTCTTCAAACAAAATAAATTTACCATAAAATTTTAAAGCAAATATGTATTTATTACTTAAAATTCCATGTTTGCTACATTTGTAGTCATCCGACCGTCCACGTAAGTTTACAATCCCGAGCACATGAAGGTTAATTTCAAATGTTGTTGTGTGGTAGATAAACTCTGGCATTTGAACACAGTACAAATCATTGTTTTTAAATTGTTCGTAATGTGTATAAGTAACTGAATTGATAAAATTGGTCAAAATAACAAGAGAGGATAACCTGACTGATTCTGCATTAAAAAAATACGATTAATGTTGATTTGTGTATTTGTAATAGAAAATAAGTGTTTAGCAAATTTAGTGACAAAATTGACCATAAGTCCGTGAAGATAAATTCGTATTTAACTAGCGAAGACACAAACATTTGGTACTAGAGCACTGTTAATGCATTAAACAGAGCTCTGTTAACCGGGCAAATTTGGTGGTGATTTTTTAAAAACTTGATGTTGCCTAAACGGGGAATTCTTCGTCGATCGACTTATGTCACGTGATAGTACTACAAAAGTACTTTGATCTATATTATCAAAATATTCAGAAAGACCTTCTGAAATAGAAATTTTATGAACTTCTTTTCAAAGTCCGTGCATAACAGTTTAGCCCACTGTGCCTAACGAAGAATTCTTCGTCGATCGGACCTATGTCACGTGTTTTGATAGTACTTTCGATCTATATTATCAAAATATTCAGAAAGACCTTCTGAAATAGAATCAACCTGTGTCGAAACCTAGAAATTAGTAGGAATCACAAAATTGCAAAGCTCTTACTCTTTTATTAAGCCAGATATTGAGCTTTTGTTAGTAGTCTCGTTTGAGCAGCGCCACATTCCTAGATCCTTCTCCGATCAATATTCCTTACTATATTTTTCTGATCTCTGGACGAATCAATACCACTTATCAATAGGAATAGCAGTCCTCCGGATAGTGCATTTTCAAATTTGCATTATATTGCAATTTGCAAATATTTGACCCCTTAATTTCAAAAAACTTATATGGAACTACAAAGAAAGGGCAAAAAACCCCCCAAATGTTGATGATTCCCGCAAACAATATAAGATCATGTTTTAAACTATATGCATCTTGAATGTCCGCCGCACAGAAAATGAGTTAGACAAGACACGAATTTTGATGTGAAAACTTAGTTCGACCAGAGACTTCGACATCTGGTCTCGCGGTTTAGCACTTAAAGTGGCCGAATAGCCACTATCAGCATCAATGCGAAGTATTTTTACTTCACCCTAATCTGTGTGCAGGCACCGAAGGAAGACAAAAGGAAGAACATTAAAGATAGATTATATGAGCGCCAGGAGGTTATATATGACCGCTGCCCTGGCCACGATTTTATAATTGTTCTGGGTAGCTAAAATAGGAACGTAATGTGCTCTTGGTTCTGCATTTGGAAACTTCAGTCCATACAACAACTTCTGCGCAAGGTAACTTGAATATCCCCTGATCAAAGACAAGAAAACAAATTGATGGAAGGCTTTTTTCAAGCGTTATAGGCGGCCGTGGCATGATGGTTAGGACACGCGACTACCATGCGAGAGATCCCGGGTTCGATTGCCGCCTCCAGTCGTCTACATTTTTGTTTCATTGCCGACCCTTCGATGTTATCGACAGCAACTTCGCACTATAGTGTCGAGTCAATCGGCATGTCTAGTAATAGCTTCTCAAACAGTAACGTTCGAATTCGTCAACAAACAAGTAGGTGCTGTTAGTTTGTGAATGTAAACATAATCTTATCCCATCATGGGAAGTAAGGCACAATTAAGTTTTTTTATGGACGTTCGTGTGATGCACGTGGCAAATATAGACCCACCAGCTAGTTGCAACTAAGGTACGCACGCGATTAAGTAGTTCTGACAACGCTCGAAACTTGGTGTCAGAAGAAGAAGAATCGCAAAGGAAGTTATATATCACAAAGCTGCATACCACCGAGATAGTCAAATGCCTACTCCAACCAACTTTTTAATTACTTTATACAACGAACTTATGTTCGCCCAATCCAACGCCTCTCATCGAGGTAATTGTCGTGTTTGGTCTATACTGACAAGATTGACTACGTTGATGTCGTTGCATAGCTCATATAGCTTAATGTTCATATAATGACGACACTAGCTGCGAGTATTATACAAAGTATTTTACTCTCAGAGACTCCCAGAATAGCAAAACAGGTGGGGTCAGTATCTGGTAGAGTTGGATCTCTGTTCGCCGAGAGAGGGATTTGTAAATAAATCGCTTGTTCAGTACATGTAGCAGCAGCTTGCGATCAATACTCGTCTCTTAATTTCCAGGCTGACATTATTATTTTTTTAACGTTGGTGCAAAGGTTGAAATAATTATATATCACCTCAAATTCATTGTAGTCATCGTTAATGCACGTCCCAAATGAGTAGACTTTTTGTTTGTTGAAACAAGTTATTTGGTTTTATTCTCGTTTATCACCTGACTCACTTTTGCCGACTGCTTCTTAATACTTGAAAAGGCCGCAGTAACATCCAGCTATGCTTGACCTATGTTATCTATATCATCGGCGTACGCTAGCAGCATGTAACTGTTTTTAAAGATGCTACCAGTCTTGTGTACTGCAGCCATCCGCATGATCATATCCATAAGGATATTTAAGGGATCGCGTGAAGAATTATCGCCTTGTCTGAAGCCTTGCTTGGTTGAAAATAGCTTTGTCAGATATTTGGCTATCTCCACTCAAGTAAATAGCTGATTTCGCTGCAGTTAGGGCATACACTTTGATCACCTTTTTTATGTACAGGACCCCGAACACTCATTTTCCAACTATCCTTTAGACAAATCGTATTTATGAGTTGGTGGATGGACGTTGCCAGCTCATTGTTGCCGGCTATGAAACGGCCAGACGGCAGTCCACCGGCACCCGCAGCTATAACCACATAGCCACACTGATATGGTCCAATCAAGTTCGCTAGGATAGGCTTTAGTATTACACATAACACACTAGACAGAACCTTGTAAGCCATGGGTAAAAGATTGATCCTGCTATAGTTGATTCACACACTTGGATCGCTTTGTTTAAGCACATGACCAATAACACTTAGATTCCAATCATCGGGCATGCATTCCTAAAGCCAAATCGTTGTCAATGACTTAGTACTACTTGTTTTTAAGTCGTGCAATTGTAGTGCTTATCGTTGTTGGGCTCGGTGGTGGACAGTCTGCTCTGTTATAGATAATTGGCATGATTTCATTACTAAGCTGCCTTCGGGAACAAGCGCGGTACGAGAGATGTTCCCTCCATATTTGCAACACACTCTGGGTGTCCGTGATACGATATCCATTTGTCTCGTTACCTACCTCAAAACCTTTGCTCTTTATCTTTTAGTATAACTTTCGGGTTTTACCTCTATGCCTGTCATTGTTGATATCCTCACTGTCTCTTCTCCTTCATAGACTCTTTTTCTCATTTATCGTTTCCTCACAGCACAGCCGGTATAAATTTCCTCAAATATTACCCGACATTTCTTATCGCACCAGGGCTTGCCTCAGCGTGGTTTTCCATAACCCAGTACGGTCATTGCGCCACTGGTTATGGAATTCACATAATGTTGCAACTGTGTATTGGAAACATATAAATTAACGGAGTTTGTTTGCAGTAGTGTTGAGAGAGTAGATTGGAGTAGGCATTGGTTATCTCGGTGGAATGCAACCTTGAGACAACATTTAGAAGGGTTTTAGTTATGTCTGTACTTCGTGTTTTCATAATAATTTTTTTTATAATCCCGGCTCCAGTCTTCTACATTTTTCTTTCATTACCGACCCCTCGATGTTGTCGTCAGCAACTTCGCAGTAGAGTGTGGAGTCGATGGGCATGTCTAGTAAAAGCTTCTCAAACACTGAAGTTCGCATTCGTCGATAAAAAAATAGGTGCCGTTTATTGTGAATCTAAAATCGAAAGCATGTTAATTCACTACAACGCGAGAAACTTTCCATATCTCATTCATGGGGTGTAAAGGGAAATTAAGTTTTAAGTTCACTAGGCCCCACTCCCAATACTAGTTTTTTGGAGCTGCCACAACCCCTTTTAGAGCCGTTGCGTTGAGCTTCAGTAACTTTTGTTACCTACGCCCTAAAACGCAACAAAGGTAGCATGCCACTAAGGTGGCTCAACATTTCGCCTTCTCTCATTTGCTATCATTGAACAGATGTTCATTGCATGATTTGGTCATTGTGAGCGGCTTGGAGATCTCTAAACTAAATGATCAGACAACTCAAATTAGAAAATCCTCCGTATATTGCTTAACAAAAAATACATATCAATACCTACAACAACAACATCTGCTTCTTTCGTTTAAAGAGACTTTACACACAAGTACACTCTTTTGTATCCGGCATTTCAGCCTTAATGTAAACAAAACTAATGTTGCATAATATTTTATATGTAACTATTACAACCCTATGTGTTTACCGTTAAAATCGCGAAAAGCAACAATATAACTAAAACCCACTTTCATCCAACATATTTAAAAAAAAAAGCTAATAGATTTAAAAAAGACTTATGACACAAAATGCACAAACAAAAAACCCAACGAAATCTCTGTAAAACTATTGTACAACATAAAACACACAAGTTAAGGCTATAAGTTAAAATTTCTTTTGAGCCTTTTTTTAGAAGGATGTAGTGCAACTATTTATTATGCTTACATATACAAATGTACACTCATACATAATGCCACACAGGCTCGGTCGAATGGAGAACATAATTGTACATACTATGTACAAGTGTTTGCCTCATATTTGTACTTTATAGTCAGAGTCAGTGCAATAAACATACAAATACATATGTACTTGCAGTCAAAGTCAGGCTCGGTGAGATTGTGTGCGAGTCACATGGATACTGGTTTGCACTGGCAGATAATGTGTTTGCGACACATATGAAAGTGTTAAGTTTACAGCAGAAATGTTAAAGTATTAGTCGAAGGGGACATTTCACTCTGACAGAGTGGAATGTTACTGAAAGTAGTTATCTCAAGTGTCTACATTTTTAAGGTGGTGTGAGAAAATCATATTGATTTTGCAAAGGAAACTGTATGTAACAAAATGTCTTTCAAATCGGTCCATCCAATAATAATAATAATTATTACTCTTGGACACATTTAAGTTAATAACACCCTAAAGTTATTTAGGGTAGAATCCCTAAAGTTATTTACCTCAGCTTCAAGCATATAAAAGATGATATCATCTGGGCTTACTTATTTTCCCTTTACACTCCTTGAATGAGATATGAGATAGCTTCTCGCGATGTTGTGAATAAACACGCTTTCTATTTTTAGATTCACAACAAACGGCATCTACTTGTTAATCGACGAATGCAAACGTCACTGTTTGATAAGCTTTTACCAGACATGCCGATGGACTCGACACTTTACTGCGAAGTTGCTGTCGACAACATCGAGAAGGCCGGAAAAAAATTTTTTTTATGACTGGAGGCGGGAGTCGAACCTGGGATCTCCCACATAGTAGGTGCGTGTTTTAACCATCTTGCCACGGCCAGTCATCTCAGCTACATAAACTAAAAATCTATTATCTCTTAAATTTCACGAATGCTCTAAGGAAGGTATTCTCGCATTAGGCTTAGAAAACGCATCATAATAGTGTGTTTCAACTTTTATGTCACGGTATGTCCCTACGTAACTTCCAACTTCTATTTAATCAGTAATAAAGGGTGTACCAAATTCTACATAAACGCTCAACAATATGCCAGCCTACTTTGTCTATCCTTTTTTTATACAAAATTTGTATGTTAAATACACTTAAAAATGTTGTATGTTTCTTTTTTTTTGTTGTTGTTCAGATGCATCCTCTGCTTTTTGCTCTGGTATGTAATTAATGGTCCCACTCTCTGTAATAACTCACACAAACATGAGCATACGTACGTACACAACCACATGCCGCCGACAAACAAACACATACATTAGTATATCCTATAACTGAAAATATATAGAGGCATGTGTGCGTTGAAAGTTAAAGGCATAAAAAGAGCCCAGCAACGGAATTTGGTAGGCCTTACTAAAAATCGACCTTCTGTAGGTCTTATATTGGATTTTCTATACCTACCAGAAGACCTACTTTAATGCAAAAATCCCTACCTCTTCCTTTCAAAAAAACGTTCTTACCAATCCTTTCTCGTTTCCTACGGGAACAATCGAGAAGGTCTTCTAATCACAGCGAAAGAGTATGTGTTACAACTTCTCATTCGCAACTTTTAGGAGAGATCTAGCAGTTCTGCTTAGAGGAAATCAAGTAGGTCTTCTATTATTTGCAACAAAACACCTGCTACACGGTCTGATTCCTTGCTTTTAAGAGAGATCTAGTAGTTATACTTTAGGAGAGTAAACAAGTATGCAATATTCGATAGTTGAGTCTTTGAAGTCCTATTTTTCGAATCCAAAAAGATACAAAGAAGCATTTGTAACACATTTCGTTCATTGGTGGTGGAAGATCTAAAGAAGGAATTCTAATAAGGGGCAAAGTAACACGAGGTACACAGTCGCAACAACAACAAATTGTTGTCAGTTAAAATCCCGTTAAACGAAATTTCATCAAGTTTTTTTGTTTATATTGTTTTGTCTGCTCCCTTGATCTCTAGTTTGCATTTAGTTGTTTTGTGTTTGTCAAAGAAGCCACAATTGTTGTAAGTAATGTGGATAATTATCTTTATGACTTTATTTTTAAATAACGAATTGAAGAATTTAAATAATTTTTAAATAAAGAATTGTAAAAAAAACTGAAAATTTAACACGACTTTTTTTATGAATAGATCTTTTGATGAATAGACCCTCAGGCCTTTTTTTTGCTTTCTGGGGAAAACATTCTGAAGGATGTTTTTTATGGCCTTTTGAAGGCCTTCCACAGAAGAACTTGTGAAGGTAGTCTATTTATTACATTACAGAGGTCTTTCTAATAAGACCTTCGGAATGACTGATTTATGAGACCTAATGAAGGTATTAATCTGAGAACACTTCAGCAGGTCTCTTTTGGGCAGCGAGAGGGAAGACCTAGCTCACCAATCTCACACTATGTAATTTAGAAATGAAGATGGTACGGGGCGAGAAGTAATAACATCTCCAAAAAAAGGCCTGCTAGGAGGCCTCCAAACTGAATATTTCCGTTGCTGGGAGGCTGTAAGTGGATGTCAGCGCATGTGTGTGTGTGTGTGTGCATTAAATAAATTTGTACAGGATATTACAGTTCCCTACATGCTACAGACTGTATATACTCTGCTGTTGTAACAATAATATGTTGTTTTTTTTTCTCAGCATGTTGATATCCTCCTCCATGTTGCTGTTGTTGTTGTTTTTATATATGTATATGTTTTTGAGTAGTGTGTCCTTTAGCGTTGGCAAAGAGTGTCATTTATATTTTCTGTTTTGTGAATAAATATGAGACGTATGACTAACAGATGCTGTCCACTCACTCCCATTTTTTCGGTCTATACAAACACATATAATTACCGCTACTCCATTGCTGCATGAATTGTAAGTTTTCAAAAGTTCTAACTTTGTTGTACAGAGCACATGTGATTGTGCAATTTTGGCGAGTTCGTTTTATTTTTTGCACATCATCTCAGAGAAAATGATTATACAGCAATTGCCTTTGACTTTGTAATTCGTAGTGGGCTACCAGGAATGTGCTTATATGTACGTGTGTGATGGCAGCTACCAACGTTAATTTAATTTTAATGTGATTTTTTTTCGCACTTTTAACGGATCACGGAGTTGAATTAAGAATTTAATATTCTGGTAAGAAATCTCACAGTAGTCTTAAGTGATTTCTTAGTCACTTGATGTTGTAAGGGCTAATTGTATGGCAGGATAATATCTACTGGTTTTAATTTAAGAGCTACACCGGTAGTTGTTGCTTTTAAAGTGATTATACAATTTCCTTCTTATAAGTTTTTCCGGCATTTGTATTTTTCAAATCGTTCTAAATAGATTTGAGTAATGGATCTTTGGTAGAGGTGGATCTTTGTTCGTCGAGATCTGACTTTGTCCTTAAGTCGCTTGCTTAGCGCGTAGTAGTAGCGGCTTCAGATCAATACTCTTCTCTTCAATATCATTTGACACAGCTCTGTTACTCAGTGTTTTGTGTTTATTAGCTGGTTTAAAGTAAGAATATAAATTTATACCTCAACGGTATCCACTGTACTTGAAACAACTTAACAACCTACTCCATCACTTAATGCTCTAATACAATCGATAAATGGCAAAAAAAAATTTGAAGAGTTGTAATACAATTCTCCTTTGAACTTTTTCCATTATTCCGTTTTTTTAGCAGGAAAGTTTTTCGCCGATGTTTTATGAATTCAATGTTGTGGCTGCCATAAAACACACCGTGGCTTTGGGATTAATCAACAATTGTATTAGATTAACCTTTTGCCACCTTTTAACCGTGGCCGCCACCGAATGATTAATAGACATTTTTGTTCTTTGTTGTGTTCTGCTTTTAATTTCTATTACAATCGAGTCAAAACATTAAGTAATGAATAAATGGGCGACTACTGACTTGAATGGCTGAATGTGCGTGAATGTTCAGACATAAGAGACAGACAGACAGACAGACAGATACAACAAGTCAAGTCAACTCGTGACCACTCAAAGGCATTTACCGGCAACACCCTTTTTTTGTCGTTGTACTCTCCGCAGGCAGACAATACATTTATCAACTTTGCCACCGCAAACGTGTAGACTTGCGTCAAGGAGTCCCTGCAAAACACATGACACAGCGCGCCGGGCGCTGTAATGAAGTGCTTACAAATCCCAAGAGTAACATAATTCAACCTATAAAGCTAAATGAAAGCATTTCATTTCAGTTTTCTAAATAGCAACGCTAGCTTGCGTTTGGGTAGTGTGATGGTGAAACAGTTCAATGAAATAGGTTTAAAGGTTTTTCAATTGATCTACCATGCTAAGAAATGTGCAGGGAGTTATGGCATATTAATTTGACAGTGTTGGAAGAAAAGACTGCCTGAAATATTCGGCAACGTATCCTTGGATAGGCACGGCCGTGGCAGAACACTCGACTACCATGCGATTCCCGGCTCCAGTCAACTACATTTTTCTTTCATTGCCGGCCCTCTCGATGTTGTCGACACCAACTTCGCAGCATAAGTGTCGAGTTAATCGCCATGTCTAGTAAAAGCTTCTCATGAATGTAAAATAGAAAGCGTGTTAAATACCAACAATGCGAAAAGCATCCCATTCATGGGGTGTAAAGAGAAATTGAGTTTTTTTTCTTGGGTAGGCGGATAAAAGATTTTCTAATGAGTTTTGAGTTTTCTTATTGCTAATCGCTTGGAAAGGATCTATCTTTGGAGGTCCCCAATAAGCTCATAAAGTCCGATAGATCACGTGTTCCCCGGGAGATGTTATTGATCATTCGTTCAGTGGTAACAAATGTGAGAACTTAAAAGTCATGATACCACGGTTGCTTCTTAGGGAGTTAGTAAGAGAAGTTACTCAAGCTAAACACAACGGCTCTCTTATTGGCAGCTTTATGAAACTAGGATTGGTGGCGATGGCCTAATAAGCCACTCTCCTTAAATAAAAAAAATATAACTGTTATGAAAACACGAAAAAAGAAAAAAACCAGAACCCCCAACTGTTGATCACACCTAAAGGATATGCACGTGGAGATTCCGAACTCCATACAGATATGGTGCCTCTATAAATACAAGGCTGACATCCCCTACATTTTGCAAATGCCTTGGCCTGAACGGGGATGCACAAGATGAAGGAACTGTGCCATCTTTTTCAGCTGCCATGCTAAAAAAAGACTCGAATTTTGATTTGGATTCATAGTCGGCGAGAGACTTTGACATCTAGTCTCGCGGTTTAACACTGCAAGTGACCGAATGTTCACTATCTGCATTAAGGAAGACAAGGAGGAGGAAACTAAAGATGCACCCTATGAGCGGCTGGAGGACATGACAATCTTTTTTGGAGATTTTAATGCTAAAATGCCAAGGGCAGATGCTTTTGGTTCAGCAGTCGAAAGATTCGGTCTAGACAACAGAACCTGAGATAACGGATTCAGACTGGTAAGCTTTGCGTCAGCAAGTAACACGGTAGTGAGTGGAACCAGTTTCCCGCATAAAGATATATCCACAAGGCTATCTGGGTATCCCCTGATCATCAGACAAGGAACAAGATTGATTACGCGGTAATAGATAGAAGGCATGTCTCAAGTGTTGTGGACGTTCGAGTGATGCGCGATGCAATAATCATTGCAGGTAACGCACGCACGTGATTAAATAGTCACACAGTAGCAACATATTCCGAATTCTATGACCACTGCCGCAACGACAGTGCTGGGTTAAAGAAAAACTACATTCAGACACAAATTGTCCAACACGGAACCAAAATTAGATCAGCACGTAAAACTGAGTGTTTTACGTCTAGGCGATCCAATTGTGGGTACAAGCTATCGCGGAATCAGCGTGTTACCCATTGTATACAAGGGTTTTTTCTAGTATGTTATGTGGGAGACTACAGCCAATCCCAGCGAACCTGATTATACATTATCAGTTTGGCTTTATACCAGATTCAGATCCATCCACGACCGGCCACGTATTCACACTACCACAAATCCTGGATATTTCCCAAAAATTCCCACCCCTAGCATCTTTTTATCGATTACAAAGCTGCATTCGACTGTCCGATGCGACAGAACCTATTAGATGCTATGGCTGAGGATGGTATCTTCGAGAACGAAGTTTTAGTGTTCAAAGGTCAAAAATCTGACTGAGCAATTTTCTACTCAGCGTGCCTCAGATAAACTTGTCTATTATGAAAACTCTTTAACATCCTTATGGAGATGAGTATGCGGCAGAATACGACTAGTACCATTTTTAACAAAAGTCACATGATGATCGCATATGCCAATGACATAAATATCGTTAGCCGTGGACTGCTGGATGTTACGTCCGCCTTTTCGATCATTAAGACACATTCGGCGGAAGTGGGTCTGGCGATACCTCAGGATGAACAAAAGTTAATTGTTTTAAAACACAAAGAGTCTAGTCATTTGGGAAGCTGCTCAAACGTTGACATTATACATTAAGAGATGGTCTTATCGATGAATTTGTGTACGTTGAAATCACAAGACGATTATTGATCGCAAACAAGTGTTTTAATGACAAAGCCCTTTCTGACGAACAAAGGTTCAACTCTACCAGCTACTGACCCTACCTATCTTGTTCTACAGCGCAGAGATGTGAGTTATAACTAGGGCGACCATTTTTCAGCACGAAAAAAACGGTTTTCAGTACTTAAAACAGCATGAAAAACCCTTGAAATAAGCACGATAGATTTTATATTCAGCATTTATAATTTTTTTTATTTATTGAAAAACAAACAAAAAACAATTTCACATCTACTAAAGAAGTAATAAAAAACAATAGTGATTTCCACAAAGCCAGGATCTCGCGCAAGAACGGCAGTCATTTTTTTTAAATAATTTTTATCAGATCTTTTTCTATAGCATGTTGAATTGATTTTATTGTTTCCAAGCTTTCATTCAATGGCAATCCGCTTGACTCAATTTTTGTGATGGCATGCCAGATGCACTTAAAGTTAATTTTTATGAAGGACAAGTCGGATTACAAATTTTCATTAGAAAGAACCTCTTTGCTTTATCGCAATGCTTCAGAATCATTTTCGTTAAACTCTTGAATGACTTCCCTTATGTCTTCTAAATAATTAGTATAACACTCCGCTGCTTCCAACCACGTTCCCCATCGTGTCGTTATTGGCTTAGGTTATAGAGGCACATTAGGTTTCATTAGTTTAAATTTTTGTTTTCGTTAAGGCACCTGAAAGCTATAGGAATATAACGAATCGAACGATCTAAGCTATCGATAAAAACAGGGCTATTACAAAATATTGAACACGGTCTGTGTGTTAAATAAGAGGATAGTTTCCAAATTGAATACTACCTGTCATATTTTTATGAACCGCAAGGGCTTGTGATATGTATAAATTTTCTATTGATAGAAACATCTTATCAAAATGTTTCAAAAATTTAAATAAGTGCAAAAACAGCATAAAAAAGCACAAACCTTTTAAATAAGCAAGATCGCTTGAAATCGTTAAATTAAGCAGCATCAGCAATATTCAGCACATGCTGAAAATTGGTCGCCCCAGGTATAACACAAGTGAATCAATCTATTCTAAGAGTGTTCGAGAGAAAATAACTTGGCAAAATATTTGGACCCAACAACGTTAACGGCGCACAGTGGCATTTCTGTGGAAAAAATAGTGTTTTTCAACTATGCAATTTCAAAATTTTAATGATGTGGTTTTGTAAAGAAATATTTGCATAAGAATAATTCAACAAAGTTTTTTATGAAAAGTGAAATGTTGTAGTTAAAAAAACTAACAGAAGTCAGCGGAAATTTATTCAATGAAATTAGATTAAAATTATTGTCCAAATAAAGAACTTTTTTGTGTGTAAGTTTATAGCTATGGCTTTTGTTTTATTTTTTATTGAAAATGTAGCACTTACCTTATTATACAAAAAAAAATTATTGAAATTGGAAAAGTAAACTAATTATTATAATTTATCAAAAATTATACTAAAAAATATTAACTTTTCACTTTTTGATGGAAAAAAACTTTATGTGCTTTGCCTTGCTTAGCCCTCTAACTATAAAAAAATTAAAGGTCCAAGTCTATACTTTCTATTAAGAAAAAAAATTTACCGCCAAATACCGTCCCTTTTAGTAACATCGATTTTTATGCAGGCATTTGTGCGATATTTTCGGTGTATTTTAAGGCTAATATCTTTCGAGGAGGGTTGTTGGGGATATTCTCTTCTTTTGTATGGAGCCAACACATGTTTAACTTTTGAATAAAATTTAACATTGTTTAACTTATATAAAATTTTCATATGATTCTAGACGGGGAAGAAAAACACCTAAAATCTGCAACTTTCAATGGGCGTAAAATCTAAAGTAGGCGTGGCATCCCCAATATGTTTAATTTTTTTTCATAAGGAGAACTCAATTAAGAAGTGTCCCGAATTTCGAGTACCTAGGTCCAAAAATAAAAATTTTGGCAAGTGCAGTTATATGAAAGGTGGGTGTGGCAGTAGGCGATTTTCAAAGATTTTTTCAAAATTTCTTAATTTAGCCCAGAGAAGTGTTTCTGCAAAATTTCATTGCTGTACGACCACTCCTTCTATTTTTTTACAAGAAATGTATGGGGCGGTGCCACTGTGCGGCGTGTACTGTCGTCGAATAAACCATGAGCTGTGTGAACTGTATAATGACATCGATGTAGTCAAGTGGGTTCAAAAAGACAAAATACGCTGTCTTGAAATTGATAGAAATGCTCTAGCTTGAAAAGTCTTTGGCAGTAAATTCAAAGAACGGCGCAGGAGGGGGCAACCAAAACTGCATTGGGTGGACCAGGTTAAAGATATGTTTTCTAAACTTGGTTTAACAAACTGTCTATGGAACGCAAAAGACCGAAACGCGTGGAATTCTTTTCTATGTAGCAGCGTTTTCCCTTTACACCCCATGAATGAGGAATGGGATAGCTTCTCGCGTTGTTGTGAATTAACACGCTTTCTTTATAAGATTTACAACCTACTTGTTTGCCGATGAATTCGAACGTCACTGTATGGGAAGCTTTTTACTAGACAAGCCGATTAACTCGACACTACACTGCAATGAAAGATAAATGGAGATGACTGGAGCCGGGAACCGAACCACAGATTTCCCGCATGGTAGTTGCGTGTTCTAACCACTATACCACGGCAGGTCCCGCAGATATGTTAAAGTTAAATACTGACTAGTGTGGACGGCGCCGCGGCCTATTTTTTCAACTTGGTTCCAAATATCCTGATACGCTGTGAAACTTTCAGGACGATCAAAATATTATTTTGGGAGTTATTAAGGATTCCCCTTCCACCCTGACTATAATTCATATTGTACCAACAACACATACCAAATATCAGCTTTATATTTCTTATAGCTCATGAGATACTGCCTTTTAAAGTTTCCAGTTTTATACCACGCCCACTGATCCGAACCCGGTCATTCTTTGATGGATCACTATTTTTGTTGCCAAATGCATCCAGACAAGGCGATTATAGAAACAGTCAGCCAAATATTGCGATTTAAAAAATAGGGTTCAATGGGCGGGGCCACGCCCGCTTTAAATGTCCAAAACGTAACTACCCTATTTTCACCAACGGCCAGGCCACACAGCTACATTATTAGAAAGTTTCAAAAAGACCGGTCAGGAAGTTTCGAGTCTAAAAAATGCAAAACAACAAAAACAAACTTATTTTCATATAAATATATTTGACCATTGACTTCTTTGGAGCACTGCCTAAAGTAGTCGGATTTTGTTCAAATTTTGACCATAGCGTTTTTTTAACAACTAACAAAATATTCCGACCGAACATTCGTGCAAATCCCAATTTTCGCTGCTACCCTAATGTACAGTAGGGTGGTCGTAAAAATTGATGTTGGATTTTTTTCGGTGTCACCCCCCAAAAATGATAAGTCTTGGCAGAATTTAGGATAGCCAAAATTTGAACACGATTTGAGTATGTTAACCTGTGCCGCTTTTGGCTCAAAGTTTTTAAGCTTCGACAGCCTAGTTTGGGCGGCAAAGCTCAAAAACGACTAGTCCAATTTTAATGGAACAAAATTCCGAACTATGGAAGTAAAATTCTTCTTCGTTTCGTAGTTATAAATAAAAATTATAAAAAATCCTAAACGCAAAAAAAGTGTCAAGTGTTACTACTTTCACGTAATGTCACATAACCTATGAACAAAATGAGACATAGATCATGAAAATCGATAATCGTGATTATGGGTGGATATATGGGTGGTAGACGTGTCCTTTGAGATAATTTGATATAGTTCAACACAGTTGTCAGTAGTAGATCAAAGACAAAATAAGGCAAATTTGGTTAAATACCAAAATTTCGGATTTTTGTTTCAACAAAATTGGACTAGTCATTTCTGTTATGTCTCCCAAACTAGGCTGTAGGTGCTTTAAAGCTTTAAGGCAAAAGCGGCACGGATTAACATACTCCAATCGTGCTCAAACGATGGTTATCATAAAATCTGCAAAGACTTATCATTTTTGGGGTGTGGCCCCGACAAAATTCTGAAATGTTTTTCATAAATATAATTTCCTACCACCCTAACGTGCAGCTACTGATTGATGAATTTCTGTTGCTCCTTTCACATAAGAAGAAAAATTCTATTAAATTTGAGAATATAACTATTACATTAACCCTACGGTCAATAACCGGGTACCCGGGTACCTTTTCAACTTTAAACTGCTGTCATTTCTTTAATAACAAAGATATGGCCATGAAACTCCAAATCGTCGCGATTAAGGTGTATATGGATATTTTAAAAAATTTAATATTATTAACTGCGTCTATGTTTTAAACGCCTTCAAAGTTGAAACCTACGTGAGTCAATAACCGGGTACCCCGGTACTCTCATATAATTTACATGATTTTTACACTGCAGCTTACGTTTCTTCGCCATTATTTGTAAATATTTTGTAGTAGACTACTTTATTTTGTTGTTGTATTGATCTTCTGCTTTCATTACCTACGGTATATATGGTTTTCTTTCTTGAAGTAATTGTCTATTAACGGATGCTTTGTCAAGGCAAGTGTGGTAAACAAATTGTCTATTGTGGAATTGCGTCCACTTCCATGAACGAATTAGTCCTGGTAAAATCCTTAAACTTCTTTGTTTAGTCTCACAACCAGTCGTAAGGTTTCCATAAATTTGTCCTTCAATTTGACGAGTTTTTGACATCACAAATCCACATAGTTTAATTCCATTTTTGCAGGTTTTAATGGGATGTATTGGGCGGATTCTTTACTGCCTCTGTAAGAAAACTGAAATTCATCGATTGGAAGATCCTCACTTGATTTGTAATAAGTTCGCGAGAAGCTATCCCATACCTCATTCATGGGGTGTAAAGGAAAATTAAGTTTTTTTTTTTTTGTATGTTGCATTCAGCGCTGTCTATATATCACGTATTGGCGTAGCCATGTCCGTAAGTATTTTTTGGCCATGTCCGTAAGTATTATTTGCATTGTCAAAACGAATATAACGTACCAATGATCAGAATCCGTTTGTGTCGAGTGTTGCTCTATATATCGAGTAAGATTTGATTGCCCACAAATCTTTCGAAATATTGTTATTTTAATGACTCGCGCCAGACCTTAGCCGTACGCTAATGAAGGCGTACATATCAGCTACTGTTACATCCTGATACTTGATTGTGTAACGCACAATTATGCTAAACATTTCTACTCTCAGATGGTATTTTAAATTATGAACTTCCGACATCAATTTTGTTGATCGTGCTGGGACAAAATGTTGGCGTATAGTATTGTAGCTCCTAGTTTAATGGGACGTTGCAGGATTCTTATACAATCCAGTGCCATTGCGAGAAACAATGGTTTTTCAAGTTCGACATGACTTTCATCCGAACTTTTAATATAGTATTATCTTCAACATTCGTCAATCATAGCATCACCAACTGGATCTATGTCTGACATATCCTACAAATAATGAATCCACAACGTTAACGAAAAATTTCCGATGTAAACTTACTTTTCTTTCATAATATTTAAAATATTCGTTATGATAGCACAACAAATGTCTGTTCTTCAAATCTGCAAAACCAGTTGTAGTAAACTAAAAAAGAAGTAATACAAGTATGGCACAACTGAGCAAAATATGGAGTGTTTCTAGGATTCACGGGGAGAAACTGTCGAAACGAATATTGATTGAAAAAGATGTGAACTCCAAATTAGAGTTACTTATTTGATAAATAACTGGACATTTTCTATTCAATTCTGATCGCTGTTGCACTAGTGAGTGTAATATTTGTACTCAAAATTAAAATTTTCAATATGACTCCTATAGAAAAAAGTCAAGTTTGCAACTTCCTAAAAATACCGACAATAAAATCAACTTTTGTTGATAGAAATTAAATAATTTTACTGTTTGGTATTTCATAACATGAGTTTTGTACATAATTAACGTAAATCTATAATACTTAACATAAAACCACCAAGAAAGTTATTGACCGTAGGGTTAAGAAGTCTTGTCTCTTTATTTTGCATTTATATGTATTTTATAAAAAAAATACTATCTACATGCTCTGACTCATAATATAAATGGAATTACTTTTATATTTTGTACAATTTTAATTACAGATTCCAAAAATACATTCGTTCTAATAGTGTGACTTTTCTGGTTTAAATGTTTCTTACAACACTTTTGTGCATACAAATATATACTTACTATTTAACAAATTGACAATCTAATACCCAAAATCTCACTTCAACTCTAACTGAACACTTTCTTGTTGATTTGTTTATCCATTCGTAACAAATGTATGTCTTGTTTTATTTAAATCCAATAAATAATCTTTCTTTTTTTTCTATTTACATACCGAAAACTAGAAGATACCTGCTAATTCATTCTTTACTCATGACATGTACTTAACAAATCCAATTTAATTTATCATTTCATCCCTTTTTCTAGCAGACGTTTATTCGATTTGCCTTCTTTTTTTGTGTATGAATTCGTTTAAGCCAATTCTATTTCATTTTCTACTTTAAAAATCACACATTCAATGATGTGGAACTTGTTTACTTAAATGCATTTCCTCTTAACGAACGAATCTAGGACTTCATATACCATACACTAGCATTAGTTCAAATACAATCTACGTAAAAAGTGGTCTGGTGACACCAAGTTTTGCTATGCATCTAAGGAAAGAGTTGATCTCAATGTTTCCTACACTCAATTTAAGGTTGTGTTTGTTTGTGCTCGACTAACGTGGTCACCCGAAGCAAAGAAGCTACACTCTCTCTTGGTGTTTTTTTGTCAGCAACCTTAGTTAAAAAGAACCCTCCCTATTCCCTATCGTTTCTATCGTTTTTGTTCAACAAATAAATTCTGTTTGCAAACAAGGACATACAAAATATATAAAATGAAAACAGTGTAAAGTCCGGCATGTATTTTACTAGACTTTATAAGAGAGTGTGTATATAATGTCTTCGGAGCGATGTAGTATATTTACTGACATGGCCTTAAGTATCATTATGTTTTGTTAGAACGGTGTCTGCACGTTTGTGCGTTCGTTTCTTCCATTATGAATTGAATTTGTATGTGTATCCTACTATGTATTTGCGTTGAACGGAAAAAAAGGTAATCGAAATGATATTTACCTTCTAACTTGTTCCGTTCTTATATTCTTATTCGGTGTCCAAAAAGACAAAGTAAAAGAAAAAAACTGACTGCAAACATGATCATTGAAATGGTTTTGTCGTGGATATTTTTCATCTGAAAGACAGGGAAGGACTTGGTTAGAACGAAGAAAGGGGAATTTTCTAATTTGAGTCTTTATGATTGTTATTGATCTGGAAATAACCAGAAGCTCTCTTTAGAGGTTCCCAAGCAGCTCACAACGTCCGAGCGGTCACGTATTCCTCTGTAGCAAATGTGAGAAGGCGAAATGTTGAGTAACATAATCGGCATGCTACCGCCGATGCGTCTTAGGAAGTAGGTAACAGAAGTTACTGAAGTTCAACACAGAGGCTCTCTTAGTGGCTTTGGCAGCCCCAAGAAACAAGGATAGGGCGCGGTGGCCTAATAAGCCACTATCCTTAAACAAAACAATTATTATGACAACACGAAGAAAAGAAAAAACAGGAACACCTCTAAATGTTGACGACCCCCGCAAACGTTATAAGGACCATGATTTATGGATATGCACCTGGAATGTCCGAACTCTATACAGAGATGATGCCTCCATCCAACTGGCGGATGTCCTCGACAAATGTGAGGCTGACATCACCGCCATATAGGAAATGAGATGACAAGCCCTGGTACGATGATGAATGTCGCGAAATGTCTGAGAAAAGGGATGCTGCATACCAGGATGCAGCCAATGGCAACGCGTGCGGTGACGGAGTATTATAATGAGAAAAGGAGGGAAATGAAACGCCTGTTTAGGCGGAAAAAAAAGAAAAGAGAGAGTCAGAATATCGAAAACTACAGGGATAGAGGTGAGGTCCGAAAGTTCTACCAAAGGGTTCAAAGCAAAGGCTTTGGAACGGGGATCACCACCTGTAAGGACAGAGACGGAAATCTGGTCACGGACACTCAGAGTGTGCTGCAAATATGGACGGAACACTTTCGGTCTCTACTCGTTTCCGAAAGCAGCATAAGTGACGAAATCACACCAATCATTGACGATGAAGTAGGCTGTCCACCACCGATGCAAACTGAGATCAGCACGGCAATGCCACGGCTTTAAAATAATAAAGCTGCTAGAGCTGATGGGCTGCCGGCAGAGCCGTCGGATATGAGCTCACAAACTCGATTTGGCTCAGGGATTGCATGCCCGATGATTGGAATCTGAGTGTCCTATGTCCCGTGCTTAAGAAAGGCGATCCAAGTGTGTGTACCTACTATGGCGGGATTAACATTTTACCCATCGCATACAAGGTCCTGTCTAGTGTGTTATATGCACGAAGCTCATTTCGGCAAACGTGATTGGACCGTATTAGTGTAGCCTGGTAAATCCACGACCGACCCAATATTCACACTACGACAAATCCTGGACAAGACCCATGAAATGCAGGTCGACACCTACCATCTGTTCCTCGACTCGACTGCAGAACTGCATTCGACAGTCCGATACGAAAGAAATTGTTGGATGCTATGACTGAGTTTGGTATCCCCGCGAAGGTAATACGACTTTGCGGGAGGACACTGACTGATACGAAGTCTTCAGTGAAAATTTACAGAGCCATTTTCTACCAAGCGAGGCTTTAGACAAGGCGATGGTCTGTCCTGCAATCTCTTTAACATCGTAATGGAGATGATAATGCGGAAGGCTGCAGTAAACAGGAATGGTACCATCTTCCGCGTATGCCAATGATATATACATTGGACGTAGATTGCGAAATGTTACTGCGGCTTTTTCGAGTATTGAAAATCTGGTGATAAATGAGGACAAAACCAAGTAATTACTTTGAAGTGGTACATGATTTTGTCTACCTTGGTTCCGCCATAAACTTAAATAATAATGTCAACCTGGAAATCAAAAGACGAGTATTGATCGCAAACCGATACTACTATGCGCTAAGCAAGCGATATAAGGACAAAGCGCTCTCTCAAAGAACAAAGATCCAACTGTACCAGATTCTGATCCTACCTGACTTGCTCAAGCGGATCAACCTATTCTGGGAGTCTTTGAGAGAAAAATACTACGAAAAATATTTGGACCCATCATCGTTAACGGCGAGTACCGTCGTCGAATAAATCATGAGCTGAATGAGCTGTACAACGCCATCGACGTAGTCAAGCGCGTTCAAATAGACCGAATGCGCTGGCTTGGACACATTGTACGAATGGACGAAAACGCTCCGGCTCGAAAAGTCTTCGGCAATAAACTCGATGGGCGGCGCAGGAGGTGGCGACCAAACCTCCGATGGATGGACCAGGTTAAAGAGCTGTTACCTAAGCTTGGTGTGATGAACTATTTACGGAGCGCAAAAGACAGAAGCGCTTGGAATACTTTTCTACGTGCGGCTACTGATAGATACATTTCTGTTGTTGCTGCCATTAAATGAGAAGAACTTAGTTAAAACTTTTGTGCGTTTTAAAAGAGTAGTCTCTGGGGTATACTTATAGGAACTGTCAATAATGTCTCTTGGTTGCATTGCCACAGTAAAGTAATACCGTAAAGGGTGAATAGCTCCACGAACTTCTGAACTCATTTTCTAAAAAATTAAATCAATGAAGATTTATTTCTGTGTGGTATGTTGCAATAGCGCAATATTTTCGAAGCTCTAAAGTCGAAGAATAGTTGTTTTGATAGTACTCATTGAATTTCCATTGGCTGATCTGGCATTTCAAAGTCTCCCACCCCTATTAAAATGTAAACGCAGGTCCACTATATGGTATTGAATTTTCATATATTACATTTTAAGGAAATTATTTCAAAATGCCATCCTAAGACATCTCGTATTGAAAAGCAGCCGTTAGCAAATTTCTCTAACTTTTAACAAACTTCTGCTTATAAAAACACAGGGAGACAAACACATGTACAGTTTTCGACATATCTCACTTAAGGACATCAACTATATTACGACTTTTAAATTGAGGCCCTTTAGTTTGCTTAACTAACACCACCGATTTACCTTCATCTCTGTTTGGCTATAAAAGGATTTCCTTAACAAAGGATATGTATGTATTTCACAAGGACATTTCCTGAAGACAGACGAAGGAAATTATATTTTGTGTGTTAAATCACCCGTCCTTCTTTGCACAATATAGTGCAAGCAAACGAAGAAAAAAACAAAGTGTAAATGAAACATGTCCTTAAGCGATTTTCTCTGTGAATTAGCAGGAAAGGAAAAAATTAAATATTAAATATTTGCCAACTTTAATGTTCATTAAAACTCCTTTGTATGTTGTGAATTTGATCACGCCATTAATAAGACGTAGATGGGTGGGGGAGGAAACCTTTTGAATGGTTCGTTATAGAACATACGTTTAGTTTAATCATCGCTGTGCTTTAAACTCACACTTTTGTTCGTTGCTATGTTTAGGGAAAAATTGATAATTATCGTTAGTTAAAAGGAGTTAAGTTAGAATACGCTTCCTTTTAGTGCTTTCATAAATAGGGGGCGGAGTAAACAGTGAAGGATGACCAGAGGAAAATAAGCTAAATTAGATGTTGCTTGAATCATTTTAAAGCTTTCATGTTAATGCTTAAGAACATTAATTACGAAGCATTTGTAAGAGTTGTTCCAAAAAGGTTGTGGCAAAAGTTTCGGCTTTCTAGGCAAGATAACACAGTACAACATTTTTCAGCTCATTGATTTGGGACTCAATTCTGAGGACTGCACGTGAAATATAACAAAAAAAGACCTTAAACGTGACAAATTCCCCTATACGATACTTACTAACTTCAAATCGATATTAAATTAATATGGCATGTAAGTTGACAAAACGAATGATGCAGAACTTCTTCTGTTTGGGGCTACTTTCACGTGCAGTTCACAGAATTCTGATAAAAATGTTAATTTTCCCAAATGTGTACTTTTGTATGGGAGGTACCAGAAAAGTTTGGCCAACAGTCCTTAGTCAAATTTTCATACGCGTACATATTTCGCAAAATATGACTGAATTCAATGAAATTATAATAATGCTTTGTATGTTAAACTATGAGGGTTTATTCAGTCTTTTGTATGGGAGGTACCAGAAAAGGCGTTGCCGTTTGATAGTTATAAAAGAAACAAAAATTTTAAAAACAATATATGCCATTTTGTATGGATTGGCCAATGTAGTCCATATTCATTGCTGAGTAAAATTTGATAAACGCATGTCTTAGGTAAATTGACTGAATTCAATCAAGGCAGTGAAGTTAAATACGTTTTTTAAGTACGTTTTAGCGAAGACATAAACCGCAAATATGGAATTTATCAGAACGATTTTGTATATGAAAAAATATATTTCAACTTATAAATAGTGCATCACGTCATAGCCCCATGGGAGTAGGTCACTCCCAATACTACATATCATTTATATCGCATATACCTTGTGATATATCTCTGATCTAAAACAGAGAATTGATATATCTTGTGTATGGGAGTGACCTACTCCCATGGGGCTATGACGTGATGCAAAGCACTTTCATTCCTCTCTGCCCGTAGTGCCCAATTTGAGCCCCCGAATACGCTAATTCTAAATATCATTTATATCGCACATACTTTGTGATATATCTCTGATCTGAAACAGAGGATTGATATATCTTGTATATGGGAGTGACCTACTCCAATGGGGCTATGACGTGATGCAAAGGACTTTCATTCCTCTCTGCCCGTAGTGCCCAATTTGAGCCCCCGAATACGCTAATAATATATATCATTTATATCGCATATACCTTGTGATATATCTCTGATCTGAAAACGAGGATTGATATATTTTGTATATGGGAGTGACCTACTCCCATGGGGCTATGACGTGATGCAAAGGACTTTCATTCCCCTCTGCCCCTAGTGCACAATCTGGGTCCCCGAATACGCTTATACTAAATATCATTTATATCGCATATACTTTGTGATATATCTCTGATCTGAAACAGAGGATTGAAATATCTTGTGTATGGGAGTGACCTACTCCCATGGGGCTATGACGTGATGCAAAGGACTTTCATTCCTCTCTGCCCCTAGTGCCCAATCTGGGCCCCCGAATACGCTAATACTAAATATCTTTTATATCGCATATACTTTGTGATATATCTCTGATCTGAAACAGAGGATTGATATATCTTGTGTATGGGAGTGACCTACTCCCATGGGGCTATGACGTGATGTAAAGGACTTTAATTCCTCTCTGCCCCTAGTGCCCAATAACAACTTAATACTAAATATATTTTATATCGCATATACTTTGTGATATATCTCTGATCTGAAACAGAGGATTGAAATATCTTGTATATGGGAGTGACCTACTCCCATGGGGCTATGACGTGATGCCAAGGACTTTCATTCCTCTCTGCCCCTAGTGCCCAATTTGGGCCCCCGAATATGCTAGTGCTAAGTATCTTTTATACCGCATATACTTAAAAAGGAAATTATTTATAACAAATTTAACAAATGTATTTATTTATTGCCTTATATAGCATTATTTAAATTCTTATTCACTATTTTTAAGTTGAAATATATTTTTGCTCATATACAAAATCGTTTTGATAAATTCCGTATTTGCGGTTTATGTCTTCGCTAAAACGTATTTAAAAAACGTATTTGACTTCACTCCCTTAATTCAATGAAATTAAAATAAAGCTTTTTATGTATGTATGTAATATTAGTATTCCAAAATAGGAAAATTTTGCATGGGAGGTACCAGAATGGGTAGGCCAAAAAAACCACATGCAAACCGATTCAAATTCGAATAAGCGTACATGATGACCAAAATATGAATAAATTTTGTGAACTCCCATCATTAGTATGGGAGGTAGCAGAAGTGCTGTGGCAAAGGTTTTTTTTTCTGAGGGTTTCTGTGTTACTATAAAATTATAAAATGTAAATGTCCTCCAGATGAACGTTTATAATGTATTGAAGACATATTATTTTCCCTAAAATAGAAAATTTTGTAAGGGTGGTTTCAGAAGAGTACGAGCTATTCTGTTCATTTACAATTCCATTACCTAAACCATTAATACCGAAACATTTTCATAAGTATAGGTTGAGGTTTATAGGTTTACTCGGCCTGCAAGCTAGTCGCGGACATGGCTCAATCGTCTTAAAAAGTCATACAACAAATTTGGTCTTACGTGGGATCTAACACATCTTTAATACGCTACACTTCTTCTCTTATCCAATGATATATAAAGCCGGCCTGCCAGCCAGTGTCGAACATTTGTCAATCGTCTTTTTGCCTTTTTTCACTCCTGTCGGTCAGTGTCGTCACGCGAAGTCCTATAATATTTGTAGTTTTTACTTTAGACTTCTGCATGTTCGTCTCCAATAAGTAGTCTGTCATGCGATTTCTTCAGCGCATGACAGACTACCGCCTTGCCTAATGCCATAGTTGGCTTAGACAGATTTTGCTTATTAGTTTCGCAGGGGTACCAAACTCAGTTATAACATTAAATAGTTTCAGTCGTATCGGATTGTCGAATGAATCTTTGTATCGATCTGCATTTCTTAGATTTTCTACAGGATTTGGCGGAGTGTGAATAAATGGTCGGTTGTGGATTTACCACATCTAAAGCCACACTGAAAAGTTCCAATCAGGTTTATTAAAATGGGGCTCAATCATCCACATAATACTTTACTCACCCATTTCCTCAGAAAATAGGTAAGTGGTTTTCCACAGCCCAGTACGTTCGTTGCGGCAGTGGTCATAGAATTCGTTGGAGTAGGCATTGGCTATCATGGTGGTGCGAAGGTTTGCGATGTCTAGTTTCTTTTGCTTTTGGTTATCATTTGAAAGCAGCACTTAATCGCTATCCTACTTATGCTGCAACTATTGCTCGGAGTGTATAGTTGCATCGCGCAACACACGCACGTCCGTAACGTTTGTGACATGCTTTCCATTAATTACCATATGATCAATCAGATTTCTAGTCATTTGTTTAGAGAATATCTAGGTTGCCTTTTGGTTGTCTTTAGACTAGAATTTGGTTACACTCACCGCAATGCTTATCACTCTGAATCCGTTATCGTAGGTGCTGTTGTATACGCTGAATTTTCGACTGCTGAACCAGGAGCATCTTTCCTTACTGTTACATTTCTTTCGTCGTGTGCATCCTTGTCCGGTCAATTGTATTTCCTGTATTGTACTGATGTAATCATTTATTTTTTCGTTCACAAAGAGAGTTGGGACTTTCCAGATGCATATCTTTTAATCGTTGTCCTTATAACGTTTGCGAGAGTCATCAAGATCTTGTCTTTTCTGTTCATTGTGTTTCCACAACTGTTTTTGTGTTAAAGGTTAGTGGCTTATTAGGTCACCTCGCCGGATCCTTGACTTTCAAATCCACTAAAAGAGCCGTTGGCATGGACTTCAGTAACTTCTGTAACCTACTCCTTAAAATACAACGGTGGTAGCATGCCAATAACGTTGCTCAACATTACGCTTTCTGACATTTGCTACCACTGATCGGATGTTTAGTGGCGATCTATTTGACATAGCTTAGCTACTTGAGGATTTCACCAGCGATATTCTGAATACATATACTAAGTAAATAGAGATCAGAAAAATAAAATTAAAGAAAAAACATAGGGTGAGGTCAGTCCTTTTGAATGAAATTTCTGTACTGGTTCTTCCACACCTTCATAAAAAATCTTTTTTAATATTCACACTCTGTACTTACAGTCGCAACTTATACCAAATGATCTCTAGAAATGTGGATTTGATTTTCTATTTAACATTACTTAACACTTTTACATAAATTAGCAGTATTTTTCATTACCAGATACTGAAAACATCGATAGTAGCATTCATAAATGGCGTTAAGCATCGCTTGCTGTAACTTAAGTTTACACAATTTATTATACGTCCCTGCATAACGACAGCATTTATTTCTACTGGGTGCATGCATGTTCTACCTCTTTGTGCTCGCAACTGCTACCGCATGACATCTTTACCCGCCCGCCATATGTCGCCGTTGTCTGCTGCTTTAATTATGAAGTGTTTAACAAATGGGCTCCTGATGTTTCCACTAATGTTGCTACTGCGTCGGTTGTTACTGGTTTGGTGGTACTCCCACATCTGGAAGCCAAAGTTTAGCACTGCCATTATCATCGCCATCTACAGTAGCTGTAACTCTAGCAGGAGCAGGAGCATTCGTTTGATGAAGCAGGTGGCATAAGCAGTAATTACAGCTTTCAACTAAACTAGACCAGATGCTGCTAGAAGTATAGTTAGTTATTTTCATTGCTATTACTGACTCCCCGGTAAACTGGGGGTCGTTGAAGTTCTTTGCTATTGCTGTTGCTGCTGTTGTCGTTGTCTTCTTTGTCTTTGTTGATGTCGATGTTTTAGTTTCACATTTTCATTATGAAAAAAGTTCTTTGTTGCAGCTTAGCATCATTTACTTGGCTGTTGATTATGTGTGCATGTGTGTGTGTGTTCATGAGTGACTCCGTACACTCTGGCACATTGTGCACCACCACAAATTGAAGCAGGAGCAAAAACTTTTGAATCAATGGAAACATATGGTAAAATGCTGATAATTATAAGGGATAAAACATATTTTCATTGCGAAAGATAAACGAAAAATTTATTTTAATTAAGACTCACGGAAATTGCTACAAATTACAATGCTTGAGCATCACCTGCGGGGGGTATTTACTGACAATATTGAAATAAAGTTGAATTTAAGTAAGTGGAAGTAAACGCTTGATAACAGATATAGATAAGAAATGGCATTAAAAGTAAATGATGTAAGGAAACGTAGACTTTTTTCTCAATATTCACAGTGCAACAGCCAATGTCTGGGGAGGAAGGTTAGAAATTCCAAGACAGGGTAAAGGTACTAGGTTAGTATAGAGAAGTTTAAGAGTTTGGTGTTCTCGGACCAAACTTTTTTCATGACCTTTAAAATGGTTTTCCTTTCCTTGTTGTTTTTTCGCTTAGCTATCCAGTTGCAACTCAAGAACCGGTAATGATTTCTCATTTCATTCTTAGGCAGAATTGTAGACCAGGCTTAGATAAATAATTTCTAATAACATATATATGTAAAACATCAAGAAGGAAGAACATTTTTAAAAAAGTATTAATTTATAGCTTTGTTTTATATATTTCCCCCAAGCACTCCAAATATCTGTCCATATAAGATGTCTCATCTGTGATAAGTAGAATACTGGTATTGTTAATGATATTGAATAACCCATGTACGGTATAGTACATATGTATGTAGTGAGTTTGCATATCTTACCCGCTACATATATTTGTTACGGATTTTATATTAATCATACGCACATCGTATGATAGGCATCCCATACTTAAGCCAAGGATTTTAGATCAATTAGCCTATCTTCCTTCTAACTTAAGACTATGAAGAGAATAATTGATGCATATATCAGATCATCTCTTAAACCGGAAGTCTTACCCAAGACTCAGCATGCCTACACGAAGGGTAAATCCACATAAAGTGCTTTACATTCGATAACCTGCCTCATTGAAAGATGCCTGAACATCAAGGACTACGCTCTCGCTGCCTTCCTGGATATTGAGGGAGCTTTTAATAATGTCAAACCTGAACCTGAAATTGAATCAATTGAACAACTGCAGATTAACCCAGTGGTCATCTCCTTAGCTGATAAACTACTAAAATTTAGGCACATTGGACCAGACTTGGCTTGTCAAATATTTCCAAGGGGGCGTTTCCACAAGGAGGAGTACTCTCTGAACTACTATGGATTCTCAACGTCAACACTCTCCTGAGGATGATGGAAATAATGTGCTGCACAACCGTCGCATATAATGACATAGTAACGGGCAAGGATCCTAAACTACTCGCTGAGCTTGTGGAATCTGCGCTGGTGTCATGACTGTGGTCTGGGTATAAACCCGAGTAAAACGGAAATGGTGCTATTCACACGGAGATACAAAATCCCTCAATTTGCCAAACCCAGTCTAAATGGAGTCGCACTTACACTCTCTGACAGTTCCAAATACCTTGGACGAATATTAGGCATTAAACTGAATTTGAATCTAAACACTCAGGCCAGGATTAGCGAAGCGGCAACGGTCCTATACTATTGCAAATAACTTAGCAATAAAAATGTGAACTCAGTTATTAAACCCATCTTATTCTACGGATAATGGAAGCGACCGTGGCATAGTTGTAAGGACACGAGACTACCATGCGGGGGATCCGTGGATCGATTCCCGTCTCCAGTCTTCTACATTTTTTCCATTGCCAACCCCCTCGATGCTGTCGACGACAACTTCGCAGTACAAGTGTCGAGTTAATCGGCATGTCCAGTAAAAGCTTCACAAACAGTGACGTTCGCATTCGTCAATAAGCAAGTAGGTGCCATTTGTTGTGAATCAAAAATAGAAAGCGTGTTAATTCACAACAACGCGAGAAGCCATGCCATACCTCATTCATGGGGTGTAAAGGGAAATTAAGGTTTTTTTAAGTTAAATATTGTACGAATTGGCAGTCTGGTGGTCGGCGCTAGATACAGCGTCACAAAGGCTGAAATACACAGTACAACACATGATTTTGGGACTCAATTTTGAGAACTGCACGTAGAAGTAGCCCCTAAAAGAAGATGTTCTGCATCATTCGTTTTGTCAAGTTACATGCCATAATAATTTAATATCGATTTGAAGTTACTCTTATCATAATGGATAAGATATTTCACATAAGGGTAAAAGTACTAGGTCAGTACAATAAAACCCCCAAAGGGTGTAAACAACTTAACCATTTGTTAACCAATTTTGACAAACAAATATCGTTGCTGCGCCAACCAAATCAGTTATGTGTAATTTTTCGAATTTTTTTTAATGCAATTTTTTAAAGTTCTTGTGGTCATCCATCGACCCTAAAATCTCTTCCAGGATATCTTGATTGGTTTCGAAGTTATCAAGATCAGTAAGGTGTAGAATATATGATAAATGTTCTAAAATAAACAAGTTTTTTGGCTCTCCTGAAAGTAATTAAACCAGTAAGAAAGTTTCAGTCGGGCAACTCAGCTTACATATACCCTCACTCTTAGTAAAACATAAAATTTTCTATTATATTGATATTATGACTCGATTTATAAAGTGGGCGGAGTAGTACATTTGTATAAGAAGTAGCAGAAGCGGCGTGGCTAGACTTCCAGTTTTTTTTCTCCAAAAATTTGTCCTGTTACACTGTACGACACGATTTTTCACCCATGATCAAACTGACCAGATTCTGAAAATATAGCTGAAATAAAAATATACGTATCTCCCAGTTTTTCTAGATCAGCTCATTTAAGTTTTTTACGAGCAATTTAATATTTAAAGGGAAATTCCCATACAGCGACTACTTCCTGATCGCAGAACTCTACGAGTTGTTGACAGATTTTGATGAACTTTTTTTTAATGTTCGGTTTCTGACGAATCCCAAATTTTAAATTTGTCACAAATTTAATTTTTCGACAGATTTTGATGCTTTTCTTTAATATTTTTCAAATGGCCAGGAGCGGGTTGTAACAAAACAAAAATTTAAAATTTGTCAAAAATAAAAATTGTCACAAACTGTCAAAATTTTTTTGAATGTTTTTCAAATGGCTAGGACCGGGTTCTGACCAGTAGTATTTAGCCAGCATATACCTATGTATATATGTTTTATGACTTAGCAACCCTACACATGAAAAAATTCCTATTATCATTTTTGTGATAAGTGTTTTGCGACAAATTTTAAATTTGGGCTTTGTCAGAACCCGCTCCAGGCCATTTGAAAAATATTAAAAAAGTTCATCAAAATCTGTTGGAAAATTAAATTTGTGACAAATTTGTGACAAATATAATTTGTGACAAATTTTAAATTTTGGATACGTCAGGACCCGCTCCTGACCATTTGAAAAACATTAAAAAAAGTTTATCAAAATCTGTTAACAACTCGCGGAGTTCTACGAACAGGAAGTAGACGCTGGATGGGAGCTTCCTTCTAAAAATTAAATTGTTCGTAAAAATCTTAAATGAGCTGATCTAGAAAAACTGGAAGATACGTATATTTTTATTTGAGCTATATTTTCAGAATCTAGACAGTTTGCTTATGGGTGAGGCCAAAAGTTTCAATTTGTCTTACAGTGTTATAGCTTAACAAAATACTGAATTTGGACACGATCGCGTTGGGTGTATTGATATTATTACTCCATCTCCAAAGTGGGCGGAGTTACACTCATTTGTATGGGAGGTACCAGAAGAGGCGTTTCTAGACTTCCAGTTTTTTTTCCGAAACTTTATCCTATTATAGCTTTACTAAATACAGAATTTGGACACGATCCCGTTGGATGTATTGATATTATTGTTCGAATCACAAAGTGGGCGGAGAGATGTATTTGTGTGGGAGGTACCAGAAGGGGCGAGGCCATGTAACCCATTGCAATGCCGCACAGTGGGGAAAAAAAAGTTTTTTTGGACATTTGAAATTTTAGGTCGCAATTCTTGACCGATTTTCAAAATTCTTTTTTTGTATTATTGGAAACATAATTGTGCACAGAATGTATGTTTTTTTCTATTCTGAATTCCTTACCGTTATTTTTTTAAAATTGGTCAAAGTCGGTGCAAAAATAATTTTTGACTTTAATGTCAAATATTTTTTGGATTACGTGTCCTAAAAATTCCGAACTGACCTCAAATTATGTGAACATATGTTACGAATTAAATTCAGTGAAAAAATAAGACAGAAAATTTTTTTTGGCTCAACTGCAAGTAAATTTGTGGAGGCACTATTTTCACACTTTAACTCGGTGTCCTGCTCATAATTATTATCCGATTAGAACAAAACCTAATATGCAGTCTAGAAAAGTTTTAAGAAAGTCGTCTGTAAAAAATAAGCCAAATCGGCGAAGGTCACCATGCAATTTTTTGGCATATGTACCAAAATAATGCAGTTTTAAAATTCCAATAAAATAAAATTTGGTGTTTACAAGTAGGCTAAGTGGTGTGTTTTCCATTTAAAAAATCCAATACCATAATATGTTACATCATCTGCCAAAATAAGGAAATTTGTTAAACGCATATGCAAAATATAAATATATTTACAATACATAGGGCTTAAAATCGCAATATAAACATTTGATATATATTAGTAGGCTTAATTATGTATGCCTTATGATATTTTGACACATAAATGCAAATAAGAGGGTGTAACTAAAATTTTTTCAATTTCTTTAGGAAATATGTCGATTTTTGGTTAACTTCAGTATTGAAATTTCAAAAGTGTTGAAGCGTTTCCCAAGTTCCCTTATATTGACAGTTGATGTAACGTATTATGGTATTTGTCTTTTTAAATGAAAAGCACACCACATAGTCTACTTGTAAACACAAAATTGTATTTTATCAGAAGTTTAAAACTGCATTATTTTGGTACATATGCAAAAAAATTGCATGGCGATCTTCACCGATTTGGCTTATTTTTTACAGACGACTTTCTTAAAACTTTTCTAGGCTGTATATTAGGTTTTGTTCTAATCGGATAATAATTATGAGCAGGACACCGAGTTAAAGTGTTAAAAAAGTGCCTCCACATATTTACTTGCAGTTGAGCCAAAAAAAAGTTTCTGTCTTATTTTTTCACTGAATTTAATTCGTAACATATGTTTACATTAATTGAGGTCAGTTCGGAATTTTTAGGACACGTAATCCAAAAAATATTTGACAATTAAGTCAAAAATTATTTTTGCATCGATTTTGACAAATATTAAAAAAATAACGGTAAGGAATTTAAAATAAAAAAAACGTACATTCTGTGCACAATTTTGTTTCCAAAAATACAAAAAAAAGAATTTTAAAAATCGGTCAAGAATTGCGGCCTAAAATTTCAAATGTCCAAAAAAACTTTTTTTTTCCCACTGTGTGCCGTAAGTAGTTTTGGGGAAATATTAACTCGTACCAAATTTCGAAGCATTTGGTTGCGTCTTTCGAAAGTTATCGTGCGCACCAGCCTGACAGCCAGACAGACGGACATGGCTCAAACAACTTAAAAAGTCATGAATCGAATTTGGTTCAAAGCAACTGAGGGTCTTATGTGACACCTTCTATGTGTTACACTTTTGGGTCGTATCAAATGATAAATACCCTCCTACCCGTAGGGTGAGGGTAAAAAACACCTGACTGTTTTGGTCGACGCAGCGATGATATGTGTTTTAATCGTGGAACTTTGCGAATTTGTGGCAAAAACAGACATATATGACAGGTTACCTATATTGCTATACATATCGATGGAAAGGTCGCGTTTTTGGTTTTTATTCAACGCAAATCTGATTTTTTACCCCATACTCTGGATTTTAGATGTGTTTGGGAATTTCTTCTTAACCCTTACGCATTAGTTATACCAACAACCACATACACGAGACATTATCTTACTTACTTACGAGATATTTAACTAAACAAAAAAATTAATATATGCCCTTCATTACAAACATAATTCAATTGCCGGAAATGAATAAAAAAATAACAATTTATCATTTTATTTGATTGATTTACTTCAACAAAACATAACATATAACGGAAACGGATATGACCAAAAAGCATAATTGGTTATAGCCATGTTTCACAATTCCAATGCCTTAACAACGTTTCAATACAAACACATTCCACCACATACGGCTGGCATTGAGAATAAAAACAAATTGTCGAAACAATAGGAATATGTAACGAAAAAGTCTCCAAAAATCAAGAATAAATATTTCTTGCTTTGAAAGCGAATGTGTTTTGAGAGTACAATGAACTTAACATTGCTCTCTGGATTTTATTCTTATTTCTATTTTTTTGGAGATTGCGCCTTTAGCGGTCGATGACACCACCGACCAACACCTCCACCGTTCAGTTGTATTTGAGCCGTTGCGGAGGGTAGACGTATTTCATAACGCGTAACGCATTTGTCGTGCTGCCAATAGATTTTGTTTTGGCTCTTAGACCGTACTCATAACCGTGTTGCGCTATCGGTAGTGCTGTTACTTGGGGTGAGGGGGAAATGTTATTAATTGAAACATAGTCAGGGTTAGAAAACACATATCCATGACCTTGCCCAACAACAAAAGGATGAAGAGATGAGAAAGAGAGAGAGTAGATATACTGGAGCAGTTTAAATGAATATTGCTGTAAATCAACAGCCAAGGTTATGGTGAAGTGATAAATCTTAAACAGTGTATAAAGTGTTGTGAACAAATGATAATATAATAATTATCAAAAAAATATAAAAAAATAATTAAAACACGACCAAAAATTAAGAAAATTAAACAATACATAAAAAAAAAGAAAATATTGAATTAAAAATTTATTGAAAATTTGTTAAATATACATATAGTAAAATAATGGCGAAGTTATGCGATATTATTGTTAAAACTAAGTGTCATTAAGTGTAACCATAAAAATAAAAGAAATTCTCTTATTATAATGAATTTCGATGCAGTTTAAGTTTGTTGTTTATATCATCATGGATAATCATAATATTAATAACAACAAAAATATATTAACATGAAAGTGCAACAGTGATTGGTTACAATTAAAATACGTATCAAAATAATATGAAATGTTATTCGAAAGTGTCATTTTAAGAAAATTTAAACACAATAATTAGTTCAAATAAAAATATAAAATTTGTGTAATTTGAATAAGCTTCCCGATATGACAGTTTTGACATACACTCGGATATTGTGAAGCTCGCAAAAAGTATTATTCTGAAAAATAATAAAAAGAAAATGCATTAATAATAAAAATGTACAAACAAAGTGAAATGAAGTTTAATAGCGAAAATGTTAAGCAGTATATGAAAATATATACAAAATTATATCTGCGTTAAATGCATAAATACAACTAATTTAGAAACAAGAACAACAAATTCAATAAATAATTAATAATACCACCAAAATGTGTATGTGTGCTACTGTAAATTTTAAATATTAAAAGTAAACTACAAAAAAAGTAAATTGAGTGATTACATCGATAAATAAATTTATCGACCGCCGCTATATTTTGTTCTATGTAAAGGTACGAGTATGCTGCCAATGTCGTCAATCTCCCTAAAATATATATAGCTACTAAGTTTTAAAATTATCGAAACCAGTGACGAAAACTGTAATATTATAGCAATAGTGTATTCTCAAAAGCAATGCTAATGCTATGGTTTAAAACTAAGTCTATCAAAAAATAAAGCAATATATTTTAACAGTTTGCCAGTTCAATAGTACAAAGTAGCCCGACTCGAAATAAACTGGCATAAACAAGTTTTCAAAATTGTGTGTGTATTAAAAATTTTTTATTTTTTTTTTCAAAAGTAAAAAAAAAATTCTCCGCGAATATATGGAGTAAAGTCAACATGTTTTAAAATTTGGTGTTTAAAAGCTTTAATTTTTTTTTTGACGCCACTGTTGTTTTGAACTTGTAGTGTAGTGTATACGTTAAGGTGGATCCTCAATGTGTGGGAGAACTGAAAACTCTCCCACAGAATAGGTTTAGAAAAAGTTGACAAAAATATTAGCTCTATAAGCAATTTTTGATAAAGGTTTGTGGGTCGACATTCATAATTACGGTTAAAAATTTTTGTGCCGCTCGTGGTTTAAAGTTTGTAAACCCTAGGGTAAATTTGTTTTTTTTCGATTTTCCAAAAAAAGTCGGCAAGTTTTGTGAAGGTTATGGCAAAAAAAACAATTGACAATGAAAGCATACTATTTGCCCAAAGAATATCGTAAAAGCATATATAGAATAGAGTGGGACAATTTTTTTCTCGACCAAACGGTTTTCCGAATCGTTATCTACGATGAATTGTAAGAAAATTTGCCCAAGACTATTTTTTTGTAATGATTTATATATTTAGGGATGGAACATTAATTAAAAAAAGTTACCAGTGTTGTTTCGAATGAACACAGCTTTCAAATGTTGAAGACAAATTTTTTAAAATCTTAATAACAAAAAGAATTTAAAAATTATATTTATTTTTTCACTGTTTCAAGAATACATGTTTGATAACGGTAACCAATGTTTTTAATGTTTTTATTTTGGCTTTGTTATATGGGAAATTGTCTATTAAATACGATAAAATCATTATCATAGTATAATTTTTTATTTTAAGCACACTAAACCTGTAAAAAGTCACACTATGCGCTCTTAGTGCCCCGGAGTCGCCTCTAGAGCAGTCAAATGTATGACCAGCCCCCAATATTTTTTCAACCTTAACAGTTTCTCAGATAATATCTGCCCTCGATATTCAACCATTAAGGTGGTCCCCCATGGGCATTTAAATGTATGACCAGCCCCCAATATTTTTTCTACCCTAACAGTTTCTTAGATAATATCTGCCCTCTATATTCAACCATTAAGGTGGTCCCTTATACTATGATAATTTTTTTTCAGCAGGATCCTGCGCCGCCCATCGAGTTTATTGCCGAAGACTTTTCGAGCCGAAGCGTTTTCGTCCATTCGTACAACGTGTCCAAGCCAGCGCATTCGGTCTATTTTAACGTGCTTAACCACGTCGATGTCGTTGTACAGCTCATACAGCTCATGATTCATTCGACGACGGTACTCGCCGTTCACGATGATGGGTCCAAATATTTTGCGGAGTATTTTTCTCTCGAAGACTCCCAGAATAGATTGATCCACTTGTGTCATTACCCAGGATTCTGCGCTTTGTCGTTAAATCGCATGCTTAGCGCATAGTAGCAGTGGTTTGCGATCAATACTCGTTTTTTGATTTCGAGGCTGACATTAATCTTTTTGTTTATGGCGGAGCCAAGGTAGACAAAATCATCTACCACTTCAATGTTATAGTTGTCAACGTTCACGCAGCGTCCAAGACGAGTGGACTCTTTGTTCGTTGAAACAAATAACTTGGTTTTGTCCTCGTTTATCACCAGACCCACTTCAGCCGACTGCTTTTCAATGTTCGAAAAAACAGCAGTAACATCTCGCAATCCACGTCCAATAATATCTATATCATCAGCATACGCGAGCAACATGTTGCTTTTGTTTAATATGGTGCCATTCCTGTTTACTGCTGCTTTCCACATGATCATCTCCATTACGATGTTAAAGAGATCGCAGGACAGACTTGTCTAAAGCCTCGCTTGGTAGAAAATGGCTCTGAAGACTTCGTGTCAGTCAGTGTCATCCCGCAGAGTCGAATTAGCTTTGCGGGGATACCAAACTCAGCCATAGCATCCAACAATTTGTGTCGTATCGAACTGTCAAATGCTGCTTTGTAATCAAAGAACAGATGGTAGCTATCGGTTTGCATTTTTTGGGTTTTCTCCACGATTTGTCGTAGCATAAAACGACTAGATACGAAAATTCTCCTTAAAATAATATTTCCGTTTACATTTTTTGTGTTTATTAAGGGTAATTAATAGTGCTTCCCATTTCCCGGAGAACGCACAAGGTTTTCCAGGACCTATCACGGGAAACCGGGATTCTCGGGAAATAAAAAATTGTTTTTTCTTCAATTTGTTCAGTAAAGATGCACATACTAGCTTGAAATTTTGCAGAAATCATAAACATATACTTCATTATATTGTCCAAAAAAATTATGCCACTTGATGGAACGCTGTTCAAACGTCGGTCTGGGAACGACGGAATTTCTATTATTTATATATATTTGTGTGAATTTTTCAGTTTTTCCGTTTATTCCGTGAAAGGGGTGGATTGTAGATTTTTATTGCGTCATTGTCGATATTTTTTGTGATGTGATTATATTGCTATTGGCCAACATAACCTTTAAGTTTCAAGGAAACAAAGTTGTACTTAGGCATAAACCTGCACGAAGGGAAGAATGTAATAGTATTCACCAAAGGTTTAATTAATAAGTAAATGTATATTTCGCAAATTCGAAAATTCCCCTTTTTTGAAGCACCATTTTCGGTAATTTGTTTCAAAATTTGTGATTGTTTGCAAACGAATTTGAGGAAAGCTGTAGTTGTAACATAGTAGCAACTTCTAAGAATTTATCAAAATCGGAATTACACCGAAATTAATCATATGGTAGCAACATATAAAAAATAAATAAATAACACGGCATCAAACGTTGATAAAATAAAATCTGAACCAATTCCCTCGAAACTAAATATAATTTATCCATGGGCAACAAAAAAGAATTTAGTTAAATTTAGCTGTAATCGAACCATGTTTGAAACTTTGTTGTTTTCATATAAAAATTGGTTTTTATTAAAATTCTAAAACGAATACACTCACACAAACGTCTGCTTACTACAATCGTTGTGGCAGCGGTCCGATCGGGCCAAAAACATAACCAAAATTTGTTTGTATTATACCTACTAACTGTGGAAAGTTACAACACTGTCTATATTTTATGCCAAAAAAAAAATTATAATAAAAGTAAATCATGAAAAGAAAACATTATAAAGTAAATATGCAATTGAAATTCAAGCCTAGATTTCCATTATATTCAATTTTATTTGAATTAATTCGATTGTGGGGCAATCGCAGTCATATGCATCGTACATCTTAAAATACACTTTTGTCAAAAATTGCAAACAAGTTGGCGGCAATTTTTTTTATCAATAGGACCATGAATAGATTCACCGCAAATTACTGTCAATTTCGTTCTTCCTCTTTTGTATAAAGAAAATGGAGTTATGTATGTTCAAATTACAACAATTAGATGACCAGAATATCTTACCTCAATAGAAGACAAACAATCAATAGACTGAAATTACTTTAAAAACACTTGCATAACTAGTTCCATCTATTCTGTTAATACCGCAGCCACTACTTGTGTGTTTATTTTCTTTAACATACATGTTTTCTAAACATTTTTCTCAAGTTATACGAGTATAAGCAAAAATAGCAGTGTATTAAACAATTAATATTTTGATTTGAAATATTCAAAAAAAATCAATTATGTGTCGTTTTCCTTTATAAACTTGTGGTGGTAATTGAAATTTGATGTTTTTTTTTATGATACTCTGATAGCTAATGGGTTAACACAAATACATAATAACATTCTTTATATACATAATTGTTGCAATTTTGTATAAAACAAAAAAAACAATACTGATTGGAAATAGAACCGAAAGCTATATTATTATCTTTTAATGAATTTTTATGAAGAGAGAGTTTCTACATTTATTTGAATTTTATATTATACCATTGCGTAATGTTCATACAAAAGTATAATAAACCAGCCTGCTTTTCTCCCCAAAATGTATTTGAAGAATGCTAAATTTGTTAAAATGAAGTTAAATGGGAGTATGTTTTTACATGGTTCACATAACATGGCGAAATAAAATAACTTTCAATGAAATAAATTAATAAATGGATGAAGCAATTTATTTGAAATTGCAAAACCATTATCATTACATCAAAATCTGATTTAAAGAAGATTTATTGCAAACTGTAATATTTCATAATATACAATAGTATACTTATAAACAAAATATAAATTCAAAGAGATTAGTCGTAATAACTTTGCAACTTAAATATTTATAAACAATATATAATACCATATTAAAAAATAATAATAATTAAAATCTGATGTTTCCTTTATCGAAATTACCTATGATATAATGTCTATTTTTGCTTCCTTAGACACAATATCAATTGAATTGCAGCTCTTCGAAACAGTCCTTCGACTTTTATCATATAAATAATTAACATAATATCTCCCAATTTCCTTCACGGTTTTGTCCCCAAATTATATTTCACAAACCCCTTTTAAATGTAACGGCCACAAGACATGACAACTCTAGGCTGCTTGGCTCCCGCTCATTCTGCTTTGGCTCATTCTGACTTCCTCTCTTTCAGTTTGTGTATTTACTTCGTTCGTTTGGGTTGCGGCGGGAGTTGCTCATCAATTTTGTCGCCAAACATTGGCTTAAAATTTGTTTTAGAGTTATAAATTTGCCATTAAACTAAAGTCTATTAATAACTCTATTGTAAAATGGACAAATCTTAATGAATTTCCGTGTGATTTTATCTAAAAGCGTTTGTAAAGTTTTTTTTCTACAAATAACAATAATATGAATAAGTCGGATCACTTCAAATGTAAACAAACAAGTGAGTGCAAAAGAAATCGAAAACACATGTGTCAGCGTGTGTGAGTGCGTTAATGTTTTGAGCGGTTGAGTGGGAAAGAGATAATTGCAAGAGAGACGAAGAGCTTTACAGCTGTTACGTTGGAGAGTGCAAATTATTTAAGACGGTGATGAACAGATACGTATGTGACAAAAGGTTAGTTTTTTTTTGCATTTTACTGAGCGGTACTAAAAAAATTCATAAGTCTAGCATATGGATGAAGGAAATATTTTTTACATAGATTTTTTTTGGAAATAATATTGAATAATTAGATAAATTTAAAGTATTATTTCTACTTACATTGTAAGTTTATTAAAGGTTAAAACAATTTTAGAATATTTTGTTATTGGTTTTCAAGCATAACTGTTTTTAAAAAGGATTCTTCATTTAGATCACATATTACTTAAAACATACCATAATTCCTCCACTTTTAAATTGCAAGGTTTTTTTAAGAATTGTATAATAAATTATGAATATTCAAATATTGCACTTAAATGTTTTGATTATAAAAGTAGGAAAATATACGTAAAATCATATTTATAATACCAGATTATGGCATACACAGGCAATGGTTACAACTTTGAACTGTCATTGTTTAGTAATCCAGTAATCTTATTAAATTCGAATGAAGAGATCTGTCTTTATACCTCTATGCGGTTATAGCTAAAGTTGATATGTCGTTTTGATTTTGACTGGATATGTCTTTAAGGTTTTTTATAATAAGTTGCCAAACGATGATAAGTCTAAGCTAAATGGACGTCTATTAAATTGCAATTACAATTAAAATAGATGAGATATTAACATGTCTTTATGAGAAATCAAAACAAAAATTCTAAATTTGACACATTACCTTTTGTCAGACATAATGGTATAGAGTTATAGTTCTTATATCGTAGATGATATGGGTCAGATTTATAATGTTTTAATATATTTCTTTTTTAGAAAACTTTTTTTCTAACAATTAATTAGAACAATTTTTCTAACAATTAAAACCGGGCTACACTGAAAACCAAATTCTTTTCAGGACTTTCTAAGACGATTGAGCTATGTCCGTCTGTCTGGCTGGGGAGCACGTTAACTCCAGTAAAACTTAACTGATCGGTATGAAAATGTACCAATATTAATATTTTTCAAAATGAAGTAACGGGATTGCAAATGGGCAGAATAGCCCCACCACTTCTGGTACATCTCATTCAAAATTACCTATTTTTGGCAAATAAATACTTCTCCCATAATTTCCAAACGGACACCTGTAGTGCGATTCAGTAACTTTTAACACTTTAGTAGGTGTTAACTTAACCAACCATTTTAATGTTTGCACTATCCACCATGTGATTCTTATGTGAACTTATTTTTAACCATGGTAAACAGTTTTATTTTTCTCTGTATGTAAATTTATACAAAGTGACAACTCTGCCAAGCGAAATATCAAAATAGGAGAAAATAACAAAGAGGAATAAAAAAAACAAACAAAAACCTTGTGGTTTGTAAATTTTAAATAATTTTGTGCAAAGCAAATAAAAAATATAAATTTTTACTATTTTATAAAATAAGTAAATCATTTTAGATTTTAAAATAGAATTATTCAGCCAATTCCGGACTTAAACTGAAGATCACACCGGTTGACTGAAGGAGCATTATTAACTGGCTCATTCTCCAATAAATTGTAGGCTAAATTCTCCAAAGCCATCATATAAAACGATTGTACAAATAAACATTTTTCTCAACGAATTAAACCACACCAAAAATGCTGGTATAAATAAACCACACTTTGTTTCGCTAAAAATAACAGCTGACTGAAACAGCTGGCTTTTAACGCCAGCAGATATCGTTTAAAATGTTAGTGAATAGAAAAATGGTTAATATTGTGGTTAACATTTTTAAACGAAACAATTGTGGTAAAAAAAGCATAGTGAATCGCACTACTGGGGGATAATGCAATTTGGTCAATTAATTTATCTTGGTCAATTAATAGGGGCAAAACCTCAGAAAATCCAACTATTTGACACACCCTCCTGGTAACTCCCATACAAATGATCGAATTCACACTCATAGTTTTATTTTTACATACATATCCTTTATAAGTACACAGAATTCAGGCAAATTTTGCCTAAGATGTGCGCTTATGAAAATTTGACTCTTGAGTGTATACAAAATGACCTATTTTTGGATAATAAATATTTGCCTCATATCTTCCAAACAGGCACCTGTATTATGATGAAATTTAGTCAGTTAATTTGTCTTGTATAGGGGCGAAACCTCAGAGAACCGAAATTGCCCCTTTTCTATGCATATATTTTAGTATATCCACTCAATTGAGCCAAATTTTGCCAAGGTAAGCGTTTTTTGAACTTTAATGTACAAAAAAGAACTTTGGATATTTTTTACTTCCTCTAATGGTACCTCCTAAATAGGTCAAACTTTTTCGGTTATGTAACTATCTTAGGTCTATAGACCGCTGGCATTATGACTGAAAGTCTTATCTACAACCGTTTACGCTCCACAAGCAGGCAACTAATGATGCATAAGTAATTTTAATTTAAAATCGGTTGATTTCAATAACTACAGACTTTAACACTATCTTATGTTGGTGGATGGTATTTATCAGTCAGTTTATCTGACTGAAATTTCTGTACTTGTTTTAATTTCTTTAGTTAAACATTTTAAAAAACTTTAATTTAAACTTCTCTTTACCTAAATTAAAATTTATAATTGGTGAGAACTATTACACAACTTCAAACATCTTGCGATTGGTTCATTGTATCCGTAAATAGAACAGTGAACATTTTCACGAGACAAACGATAATGACGTAACTCGCGGAAGGATTGTACAACGATATAAGATTTTTTGGTTCAATGCAAACAATTTCATTGGATAAATCTATTGTAAATAAACATTATTGAAAATAATGATCTTCTATCCCTAAGAGATTGAAGGCCGAAAAACTTGCGACGTGCATAATATGGAACAAATCCATCCGCCCATATAATTTTTTAAAAGCAAAATTGGTAAACATTTTTTGAATTTTTTCAATTAGGTTTAGGTTTTAATAGTCAATTGTGGATCGGGAAAATGTATGTTTGCGCATAACTTTCGAGCGATTACAAAATATAGATACAAATTTTGTTATGTGAAAAAATAAAAAAGTTTTCGAATCCTCTTTAGTTGTTAGAAATATTATCCGTAGATTATTTAAATATAACTTTTAAGTGGTTCGATCTTGACATGTGTTGAGCGAGACATTATTCCATTGGTTCCATGTTTTTTTTTTTTTTGATTTGCGAAATAAGTTAATTTTATAAAGATTGTATGCCACAAATTGTTGATCACTAATGTTACATTTGAACGTCAATAAAATAGAATCAAAATTTTTCAGCTAAATGATAAATTTTTACAGTTATTGCAGTTATTAACTGTTGTAACAAATATTTTATGATAAGATTGCACTTGCATCATCAGTAAATATGTTATTAACAGTTCAAAGAGGTGACCAGATCATTAATGCAATTTTGCAGACCATTTAACCGTAAAAAAAACTAAGATAAGCTTTGGAATTTTTAATTTAATAAAATTTAAGTATTTGTCTTTACTTATACAAGTCAGAATACAAATGTTATCAACTTTTTATTTTTCGATCACGGTAGACCCAAAAAGTATATATACTAGACACGTGGTGCCAACGTGGTAAAACTGTTCAACGAACATAGGCAAAAGTAGTTTTAGTACACTTTTTGGTGAATATATTTTGGCTTATTTAATGAAAATAGAAAAGTTTTGAGCACAAAAAGATACAAAATTAATTAAAACGAATGCTTATCAAACTAACTTGTAAGTTTTGAGCCATAAAATTGGCTATTTTTCTTGTATTTTCAAATACGTGCTAGTAGATAAAGATGGTGTCAAAAAACACAAGTGCACATTATGTAAATTTTTGTCTATTTGGTCATCAGTACCACATTGGGAAATTTTCGTAACAATCGGTCTATTATAAATTGAAAATTATTGAAAAGAGGGCGTGGCACGGTCCCATCCCTCCCCCAAAGACTGCAATTCGAACTGTAGGAACATCATATATACCAAATATCATCTGATAATCCATGAGATACAGTCGTTTATAGTTTCAAGTTATATGCCTCGCCCACTGATCCGATTCCGCACATTTTTAGCTGGATTACAAATTTTGCTGTCAAATGCACTAACTGAAATTTTCTTGGCGTTTGTTTCAACAGTCCACCAGATGTTGCGTTTTCAAAAATTGTGTCCAATAGGCGGGATTACGCCCACTTGATATATTAAAAATTTAAGTATCCTATTTTCACCACCGACTACACAACATTCCAAAAAAAAATTAAAAATTCTTAAAAAATTTAAAGATCGGTCCAGCCATTCTTTTGTCTATATCGTGCATAAAAAATTCAAACAAATGAACAAAAAAAACACAAACTCATTTTGCATAACTTTAAATAATTAATTAACATGTATATCATGTCATATGCATAAATATACTACTGTACTACTTTTATAAAAAATAGCCTTCGATTACAGATTAAATTTTATAAAGACCTGAAGGTTTTTGTACTTAACATATATCTTAATTTACATATTTACAATTTCCTACAAAAGAAAAGACCAGCCGCAACCTGCACCATATTATTACACCAGCTCGTAACTTAACTCCGAATATGACACTCGTACATTTCATACCCATTGTAGAGCTTTAAACAAGTTTGTTAAAAAAGTAATAAACGTAAAGTCCTATAAAAACTATAATTTGTTTGTATTGTTTTCTTTTTTCTTTGCAGCCAACATGAAAGAAGACTCCATCAAGAACACACTGCTAAAGCAACAGCTTTACAAGAGGACAATCGATAAAAACGGATGCGCTTAAAATTACATATAAACGAATAAATACGAAGAGCTGTTAACACCAACATCATCTCCCACCATAAACATCATTACCACTGCCAACGTGAGAGAGAGCCCAAAGAAACAACCAAGACCAAGGTGTGAAATATAATCGTATAAATCATCTGATGGGGGACAAAAAAAAAATAAAAGGCTACCATTAAAGTATCTCACGTTCGTGTAGAAATTGCGTAAATTGAAACCAATTAAACACGACAACGATTAAAGGCACACGTGAGCGTAACACCAGAGTACCTTGAATACGGCAAGCTAAAATATTTGCACATTTCAACGGAAACGGAAATATTTGCACATCATTCATAAAAGATGGCCAAGGCCAACACCAAGCACAGGATGTTTTGAATATTTTACAAGACTTTTAATATTGAAATTGCTTCTGCCCCGCTAAGGAACGTGATTCGCACATTGACATATCCTCGGATACTCATTGAAAATGTCAAGTATGAGAGGATGGTGACATGAGTATAATTGTATTAAAAATTTTAATATTTCATATCAACGAAGTAAAAGCTTATAAGTTATAGACCTTGTTAAGACTAAAGACCAGAAGAAGAATCCGTGGACACATTGCAAAAGTATATCACTGACAAAGCGGAAAATTATTTTACTCACTACCACCGTCCTTTATTATTAGATTTAACTGCAAATGAACAAAAGAATGAAACTTTCAGTAGAGAATGGCAGAACAACCGAAAACGAAACAAACTAAATAAAAGTCTTGCACACAAAAAGCGGAAACATTCGTCAGACGTCTGAGAGCGTTAACATTAATCCCCCGTCCTGGGTGCTTGTTGACGTCTCATTGGCATCATATTTGCCATTGCTTGCCATTCTATCTGTACGGCTATTCTATCTTGTAACCCGGAAAAGTTTTCCCAACTTGGATTTCCTTGTGTCTTTTGTTTTAATACATCAACACGTCGCAACGTTACATTTTTACTTCGTGTCGCCTCTATTGGGTTCCTTGCTTCCTTGAGTCCCTGCTGACACTTTTTTTTGTTGTTGCCACTTTGCCACGGAGATAACCTTTGCGCCCGTGTAACAACTACAACGAAGCATCCGTTCGCCATCTGCAACTCCTGCCCGTGGAGTCAGCACCATTACCATCACCATCAACGTCATCATCATACTCGTTGCCGTTGCCGTCATCGTCGTTGCTGTTGCCATTGCCATCGTCATTCTCGTAGTCGTCCTGTGGTATCACCGTCATCGTGATCATCATCATGACACATTGGCTGTTAAATTTATTGACGCTACTTATGTATGCGGGTAAGTAAAGTTCATCATGTTTTTTTTTTGTGTTCGTTTGTATTCAATTTTATTAATTCTACTTTATTCTGCAACCGGAAATGCCCATGCAATGGAGTAAGTTTCCACGTTGTTTTTACATCATTGTAATTGGTTTTATGTTTAACAGTCGAAAAGTTAATGATGTCTCAAAGTAGTCGCCTTTAAAGTTAAAGTGTGTCCGTCATGAAATGATATACTCGTACATTTGATAGTGTTTAATAAAATTATGGCTAATTGACCGGATATGCAAGTGTGGAGCAAGTGTAGATCACCGGGGTGATGGTAATAATTTATATTTTCTTACTTATTTTATTTCGAAGAAATGTTCGAAAGACAGGAAGACATAATAAAAACAAGGTTTGGTCGCGGGAACCTACTGCTTTTCTGCTGATGTAAGGTAACATTGCTGTCCTTTAAGGACATATGAAGTAAAGCTCACCGTAACTGTAGCAGGGCGAAGCAAGTACGCACAAAGAAAATACACAGCCAATGATGTACAGCCGAAATTATATGGCAGGACAAATCGATAAAAGAGTAAAATAACACTGTGCAACATTGGTCATTGTTTTGGGGGTGAATGAAACTAATATCAAACGATAGCGTTTGATCTCAGTAACAAAACCTTAAACTACATTTGGCTATACTACGTCAAAAAAATGTTTACAGTGGTTTGAATTTTGATTTTTTTTGGACAAAAATCGAATCAAAGAATATGAATAATAATGTGCAAAAATTAATTTTGGATAGTTCATGTCTTCGGAGATATTTATTAAAATTTTCAGTGGAATATTTCTTCAAAACATTTTAAACCTCTAGCTTCCACCAGTATGGGAAATTTTAGGCCGAATTTTAAAAAACTGCTAAAAAGTCAACATTATCAACATTTTTTATATGGGTGGGAGCTAGAGGGTTAAAATTTTCCGAAGTAATATTTCACGGAAAATTCTAATATAGGTCTAAGAAGACACCTTACTGTCCTACATGTATTTTCACGCATGAATTAACATATTCATTGAAACATATAAATACAATTTTAAAACACTATTAAAAAATTGTTGACTTAGTAGATCGTGAATGTCGAGTGGATCGACACCAGTATTACATGGACGATACTGCGCAGCGTAAACTTGAAGAAGTGCTTTATAAGTTGGGCGAACAAGAACAAGAAGAAGTTATAAGAACTAGAACGTGACGCGGAAAAGAAATCCGCTAATAATTGTGGGAACATGTATTTTGTCATAGTAACCATTTATTTTTTCCTTCTTACAAAAATTACATCGAGAGCGGCCAATCGTCCCGTCCGTTTGAATACATGGTAAAAAACCGCAGTATTGAACTGCACTTGTGTGTTCATTAGGGCGGGAGCGAAATGTATGGACCAATTATGAGCTTTTTACCTCTAATAGTTCATAAGATACAGCTTTTTAAATTTTCAAGTATTTAACCACGCCCACTGATCTGATCCCACCCATTTTTTGTTGGATCACGAATTTTGTTGTCCAGTTCTTAACATAACTTAATTTCCCTTTACACCTTATGAATGAGGTATGGCATAGCTTCTCGCGTATTTGTGATTTAACACGCTTTATATTTTTAGATTCACAACTAACGGCACCTACTTGTTTATCGACGAATGCGAACGTCACTGTTTGTGAAACTCTTACTAAACATGCCGATTGACTCAACACTTATACTGCGAAGTTGCTGTCAACAATATTCAACATTGTCCAGTTCATGCACATAAATTTTCAAGGCGATTGGCAAAACAGTTCTTCAGATATCGCGCTTTCAAAAATAGGGTCCAATGGCCGACGCCATGCCTACGTGATATATCATAAATCCAAGTACCCTATTTTCACCACCGCACAGCTTCATTCTATGAAAATTTCAAAAGGATGGGTCAAGGCGTTTTCGAGTCCATACGGTACTAACAAATTTGACCTTTGACCTCTTTGGGACACGGCTTAAGGTTGTCTGATTTTGCTCAAATTTTGACCATAGTCGTTTTATAACAACTGACACAATATTCCGCTCATGTATCTCAGATCACAGTTAGATACAACTGTACACTAAAAATTGGCAGTTAAAACTGTACTAGAGTGTCCGACCTTGGGTGTAAAGCAGTGAAGGAGATGTGCTGGACCTCAAGTATCTTAAGTCAAATCCATAGAACACCCTCCCTTGTGTCTATCTAAGTGACAAAAGTGGGTTACTATTAAGTATTTAGGGTGGCCTTCCTGGAAACTTCCACCGCTTCAGTAACCTAAACTACTTTTCAGTCCTGTGTGGGTAGTTGAGGTTTATTGTATTGAAGAATAGTCAGGATTTCCTTAGGGTGGGAGGGTTCAGCAGGAATCTTGGCAATAGATCGTGGACTCTGTGGAACATCAGCAAGATGTATTGCTGAGCGATTCTATAGCTGCCTTGTACTGTTGCGCTGGGCAGTCTATAATTGCACAGATTCTAACATCCAGACATCCAGGTCTTTGGCGACATCCCAGTACGATCTTTGTATTGTTCGTGCAGCATTAAATTTGGATCCCGGAAAGGTAGTGTCCTTAGACCGCTGCCGTTTAGGCGCTACACCAGAAGTCTTCCTCGATGTGAGATTGTACCCACTTGAGAGAACTCTTTTCCTGCTCCGTGAGCTCGTCGACCGGTTGATCAACAAGCCGACTAATTATTCTATAGGCGGAATTCCTGGTAAAGAAGGCCATTTTGGAAGGCGTTTTGTGCCTAGAGGTAATAGTAATGGAAGACGACACCTTGAGGCTGAGGGAGGTGCTATTAAGAGAATCGAATTATTATTCGCATTTTCTCTCTGCTCAACTGGAAGCCTTTGAGTTACCTGGTTTCGAAGTTCCCCTATGTACCAAGATTGGATTATAGCTACCTTTTGGGTGAGTCGATTTGGTTTTTAGCCAACACCTTTGCCGCACACTGTCATACAAATGACCGAAATCGCCCTCATAATTTTACAATCTTACGACACATCTGTAAACCTTTGGTTTTACGACCAAAAGTTCTCTCCCCAACCGTTTACGTTGCACAAGCAGGCATATAATACATTAGTAATTTCAATTAGAAATCGTTCAATTTCAATAACTCAAGACTTAAGCAATATCATACTGACCGTGAGGGTATTTAGCAATCAGATTACCAAACTAAAACCAAAGCAAAATAAAACCAAATAGCAAAAATAGAGTCGGGACCGGCCGTGGCATGATGGTTAGAACCTGCGACTACAATGCGAGAGATCCCGGGTTCTATTCCCGCCTCCAGTTATCTACATTTTTCTTTCATTGCATGCGCCCTCGATGTTGTCGTCAGTAACTTCGCAGTATAAGTCTATAGTCAATTGGCATGTCTAGTAAACAGCTTTTCAAACTGTGATGTTCGCATTCGTCGATAAACAAGTAGGTGGCGTTGGTTGTGAATCTAAAAAAATAGAATGCGTGTTAATTCACAACAACGCGAGAAGCTACCCCATACCTTATTCACGGGTTGTAAAGGGATATTAAGTTTAAGTTAAATATGTGAATCGCTTACAGTAATAAATGTTTATACTTCTTTTAATTTCTCATACAAATATATATTTATAACTTTCAAGTGCCTAATTACATTCAATGCAGCATAACGACATTTCCGCATCAAATCCATATTGTTTGGTCCCCCCCTCGCATTTATCCACCCTTGTTTTTAGGGGCCATTCAACTCATTTTCATTTACGGCAGCACAATATTTCAATTAAGCCCTCTAACTTCTTGTTTCCCATTGTTAACATTACCCAGCAATAATTAAATCATACACATTTAGTTTCCGTTTGAGCCGCCTTGTGCCAAACGGGGCAAATGGGTGGAAAAACCCAATTTCATTGTAATAACAATAGCCATAACTATGGCAACACAAGTGCCATCCTTAACTATATAATCGTCATCATCGTCATCGTAGTAAACGTCATTATCGTCTCGACTTCAAGTAGCGTCTGCACAATGACACAGTAGTTGTTTTGATTTCCAAGCGGTTCGCGCAGTAGGATATTGTCGAAAACTAAACATTTGTAATCATTTGAAAATTCTACGTTTTTCATACTATGACCGTAATTGTTAAGGATCTCATGCCATAGAGCTTTGAATAAATACAGTGAATTTCTTTATCTTTGCGATTGTTCCGGTTATTGTAACAGTGATTTAAAATTTAATTAATTTAATAACATTCTTTGTCTCACAGCCTTTGAACAGTCTGTGAGGGGCCACGTACATGCTGGGTATGAGGCAGTTAGATTATTTTCATTATAGAAAAAATACAGTTTATGACTTACTTTTGGTACAGCTCACATTTTTCGCATATTGTGAAATTGTGGAAATAACAAAAAACACTTACAAAACAATTTTAATAATGAAAACTTGTGCTGAAAAAAATTTGTTTCATAAAATGTATGTTTAAGTTTAAGAAGCAGCGGCATGAGTGCGGTGTAGGTCGGTCTTCTTGCGGCCATAAGAAATAATGTTTAGTAAAAATGTGTGTGTGTAGACAGGAAACATTATTCAAATAGTTTCGTATAACCACAAACATAAAGTAGACAGGTTAGAATTAATGCAAAAAAAAAAAACAAAAGAAAGAATTTTTAATGAAATTAAAGAATTTCTAAGAAATTAAAGAATATCTAATAATAATTAAATGATAAACTTTAAAATTGTTTAAATAATTTATTACTTGAGGGAATATATAAATACTGAAACTTGCTGCTTAAGTAAAAGCAAGTTTAATGCAAAGGATAGGTTGGCATTTAAATCTATGTGAGGCGCAGTTTCATTCATTTTTGTGCAAACAACTATAAGAGGTGGTCATAGATCAATGAAAGTTGGCAACGATCGTTATATTAACTAAATTCAGAAAAATATAAAATTTAATCAAAATATTAGTTTTTTCGTGCATAATGTCTCCTATCAATGCAAATGTGTAAAAATTTGGTACATACACTTTCTGGAATAAACAACAGATGACTGCCAAGTTTTATCATAAATGAACAACCGCCCTTACAACCAAAAATTGTGTTTTAAAGTGACATATTAGACCCTAGTGTCTTAAGACCAAATCTGTTTCAGGTCTTTTTAAGACGATTCAGCTTTGTTTGTCTGTCTGACTGGCTGGATATTACAGAATACATCTGTAATTACACTGAATTTAGTTAAATTTTCTACAAGGTAAGCGTAGGTTGATCGTAGGTTAAGCGAAGGTTGATCGAATAAAAATCGCACACGTTATGCTGCTCCTACTGGTATTTCTATAAAAAAAAATTAGTTAATATCGGGAAATTTAATATATTTCAAATAATTTCTTAGAAGAAAAATTCTCAAAATGTTTTCATTTTCTTTTCATAAATGAAACTTATGAAATCGGGAAATTTACTCGACCCCTTAAAAATTATATTTTTTGTTAGATTTTTGTTCGAATTCACAAGAAACTTTTATTCAGTTCTCAGTTGGTACCTTCGGTAAAACCATACAAAATGACCCAATGCCCAGAAATAGTAAATTGAAGTTTCTAGATTTGTTGTCGAATATATTCACACTTTTTACACTAACCTGTTTTGTAGTTTTACTACATGCCTTTAGACTTCAAGTCTTACAATCTAAAGTTCTATCCCCCACCATTTACGCTCCATAAACAGCCACATAATGATATAAATTAGAAGTCTGAAATATTAAAGAATTTCAGTCTTCGGTCTTCTGCGTGCGTTCACCAGTCAGTCCTACCATATGGTGGCACATCACCAACCACTTAGTCACTCCAACTACTGGGTCTATTGCTCTATGCCATCCTACAGATTCGCATTCTAACACCTTCATCTTACTTACCTAAGTGGGTCATTACAACTTACGAATGTGATTCATAAATTAGAGATCTGAAGTATTAAAGAATTCCACATGCTTCGGTTTTCTGTATGCCAGATGGTGGCAGTTTGTCCTACCAGATGGTGTGCACGTCGGCAGCCAATTGGTCCTTTCAACGAAGGTTGGGTCTCCCTACTCTGCGCCGTCCTTCAGGCAACATGTCCCAGCCATCGTAGTTGATGGATTCTGACTCGTTTAGCTACGCCGATGTCGAGGTAAAGCTCATACAGCCCATGGTTCATCCGACACAGATAGGTCTATATATATTTCGGAGTACTTTTCTCTCGAATACTCAAGGCTTTATATATCCGTTGTCCAAAGGCCCCACAATTCGCCAGCATACGACAGAGCGGGTAAAATTATCACCTGGTATAGCTATTTCATAGTATCCCAAAATAAGGTGGTGGTACTAAAGTGCTGCCGAAGTCCGTAAAAAACATCTACTGGCGAGCACTATTCTCCGCTTGATTTCTTGGCTGACACTATTTTTCTTATTGACGGAAGATCCGAGGTAGGTTAATACATCTACTACCTCAAAGCAATAATTGTCGAAACCATTTTTTGTGTTTTGTCCTTGTGACTGCTAAACCCATTTTTGTTGACTCCTTTACAAATGAAGAGAAAGTTGCAGTAACATCCCGCAGATTTCGGCCAATGATGTCTATATTATCGCCATAGGCTAGTGGCATGTGGCTCTTGTGGAATATTGTGCCAGACATGTTGACACCAGCCTTTCACATCACCTTTTTGTAACTTTATTAAATAGTGTAAAGGACAGGCCACCACTCTGCCTGATACCTCTTTCTGTGTTGAATGGTTCAGAGTGATCCTTACCAATCTTTACCGAGGAATTGTGTGTTTTCCATCTGCAAAGTCGAATTAGCTTTTCAGGAATACTAAACTCAGACATGGCCTCATATAGCCTATTCCTTGTCGGAGAGTCGAAGGCAGCTTTTCAGTCGACAAAGATGTGGTAGGTGTCGATCTGCTTTTCATGAGTTTTTTGCAGGATTTGTCGTAAGGTGAATATTTGATCATCTCCTCCCCACCTGCCTTAACAATTTAATAGGGAGACCATCGGCTGCAGCCGCTTTGTTATTTTTAAGGCTAGATATTTGCACACGATCACTACCTTACCGCAGTTAAGGTACGCACTAGGCTAAGCATGGCGAAAAACGTACGTAACCAGGCACAATGAAAGCTGGATATCGGTAAACTGCGGACCACAGAGGTAGCGGACGCCTACTCCAGCCACCTAACTCAACTGCTGCGGAATGCTCCAACCCCTGATAATATAACCTCGCAGTGGCAATATATAGCCGACTCCATAGAACGGACTGCGAGAAGCGTACTTGGGTACTCAAAGCAGTCTCAAGAAGATGCCTGGTACGTCATACGCCTAACCTGCTGTCAACATAATACATTTCACACTCTCGACTAAAAACCTATTGGCAATAATAAATAATTGCCAATACAACTGATCTCAAAACGAACTATGACAATATCAGAAATATATTTTTTTGGAATAACATTTTTTGAAGCTTAATTCTTCGAAAAATTTCCTATTTTTTTTTGGGAAGATAACAAAATAGATTTGAGCGCTGATAATTAAGCCTTATGTGACTGACAAAAAAAAAACACCTTCTCCAGAGTGACAGGGCGTACCCACATACAAATTGTACGAAATTTTGATATTTTTCTCATCGAACTGCACGTAAAATCAATATAAAAAAGCCTCAAAACATAAAAGCATCGTTTTATATCGATTTTACGTACAGTTTGATGAGAAAAATATCCAAATTTAAACAATTTGTATGTGGGTACCCTGGTACCCCTGTCACCCTGGAGAGGGAGTTTTTTTTGTCACTCACATAAGGGTTAAATCTGTTTACAGTACCTTCAGCAGTAATTTTAATTAATTTGAAAAAAAATAATGATATAAAATTCACTCTATGAATGTCTCAAACTTCCACGCCTTCTAATTACTGTTCATTCTATTACCCCCACTTTCAAATTTAAGTTTATTTGTATCACACGCAAAATTAAATTTAAACATTTCAATGGCAATTCCTAACAATAAATATTTGAAGCCCTGTCATACAAACAATTATTAATGTTAATGTAATAAAACGCAATGAACCACAGCACGTCTTCATAACTCCTTGGTACAAACTATTCGGGTAGCAACAACGCAGCACAGCACAGCAACTGCCCAATCTTAGCAGCGTTTCGTTGTAATCAGTATGATTGCCATCAGCAACTCATTACGAATGCTAATCACATGATGAAGTATGGCCTGAACTAAACAATGGCAGAATGACAAAACGGATAAATGAAAGACTCAACGAGCGAAGGAACGATGGCGATGAAGCTGATTATACTGACAATAAGCTTTTGTTCATTCATTGGACAAACGGCAATGAATGGCAACAGCTCCTAGACAATACCACCAATCGTAGCAACAACAAAAGCCAACAAAATTTTAGAATATATCAGGAAAACCTCTTAAAATTGCCTCGTCACATGCAACCATTCCAATGATGGTATTGGCGATGTCAATGCTTCCACGACATTACCTCGTACGACCAAGACTTGTATATAATTTCATGGAATGGAGCAATTTCCAACCGTGGCAAATAAAATGGTGGTTACGAGTGTGGGGTTGGCATACACACACACACACACACCCTCAACCCTTTTCACACTCAACAACACCAAAGTTCCTACCTACCTATCTGGTTGTTTGTGCAGCCCTGTTAAGACTCGCAATAACCTTGTTAGAACATCCTTAAACATGCCTAAATGAAGGAGGTCTATTAAATGCCAAAGTGTTCTCGTTGTCTGGCCTAAGAAGCTTTTCTCCCAGCCATTCATCTGATTAAATGCCAATGATATGTGTGTTCTTCAGCTGAAGGTATACAATGGGTGGGGTATACACATTGTGGGTAATGGGAGGAACATAGCATTACGATAAGTTCCAAAAGTGGTTTCTTTTCGCATTGAAACCATATATGTACATGCCAACGTGTATGTCAGCCAGAAAATTTTGCGGTCGACTTTCATTAAGGGATCTTTTAAATAATGTTTAACAGCAGTATGTTTTTATACTAAAGTATTTCCCCTATGAGCTATGGATGCGAATGCATATGCAAAGTTCAACAACAATGTTGTATGCATAATTAAATATTCTAGCTTTGGAAATTTAACTAGGCAACATTTTAGTGTAGTCCTTAATGGAATTATTCGAATAAAAATTTATTGGTGTAATGTCATCTGTATATACATAATACGATTGATGATTATTTTAATAACTATCAGATAACGACTTGTTTCGACTTTGAATTTTTGGTAATGCCCAAGAGGAATATTGTGCCAGCTGTAACAAATGGTGTGGCCAAAATTTGAGCAAAATCAGACAACTTTAAGATGTGTCCCAAAGAGGTCAAAAGTCCAATATATATGTGTGAAAATGAGTTTGTCTTTGTTTGTTTGCATTTTTTTGTACCGTATTGACTCGAAAACGGCTGAGTGGTTAGAGGTGAAAACTGAGTACTTAGGTTTTTGATACATCATGAACAGTAAGAGGTATAAACATGAATTACAGCCACGGTAATAGTTTTAACCTCCTGAAAGTTTCACAGTATAGTGCATATACAACCAAGCATTTTTTTGCGACAAAGGCACATCGCGGTTCATTTTCTATGGATCATTCCAAAAAACTTTTCCACGGGTTTTCCAAAGTGTGTGTTTTAATAGAAAATAGTATTTTCTCAAACCGAATATGTATTTGGGGGCTTTTGGTTCGAGGAATCCTATTTTATACCCTTTAACACGCGCTCGAACGGAGTGAATGGTATATTAATTCTGTTCTTCCATTTGTAACGCCCATAATGAGGCGAGTATACAAATGATCAGCGTCGAATTCTGAGTCGAATTAAAGCTGACTGTCCGTCTGTCTGTAGGGACCGGCCGTGGCATAGTGGTTAGAACACGCGACTACCATGCGTGAGATCACAGGTTCAACTCCTGGCTCCAGTCATCTTAAAAAAAAATGTTTCTTTCATTGTCGGCTCCCCTCGAATGTTGTCGACAGCAACTTCGCATTATTAGTGTCGAGTCAATCGGCGTGTCTAGTAAAAGCTTCTCAAACAGTGACGTTTGCATTCGTCGATAAACAAGTAGATGCCGTTAGTTGTGAATCTAAAAATAGAAAGCGTGTTAATTCACAACAACGCGAGAAGCTATCCCATACCTCATTCATGGGGTGTAAAGAGAAATTAAGTTTTTTTTAAGTTTTAAAAGTCCTTCTGTCTGTCTATCGCCGCGATTTCAGCCGTGATTTAAGAGCAGTCAAATTTTGTATTCAAGCTTCCCTACTTCAGGCGGAGGTTGAGTTCTAAGATGAGCCCGATAGATTTTAGGTGTTTTCGGTCGGTCTGTTCCCGCGATTACAGCAGCAGTTTAAGAGATATTGAGTAATTTGGAATGCAAACTTCTATTCTCTTTCCAAAGCCGGGGATAAGTTCAAAGATGTCCCCAATTGGTCGGAAACTACTCCCACCTCCCTATCTTTATTTGTCTATTCTGAAATGAAAAAAATCTGAAAAAAACTACATCCATCTCCCATACTCGTAAAACTCCAACTTGTTGGGGTAAAGCATAACAATACTCTCACCTCATATAAATAATTCAAACTCTGATTTGATATTTCAGTAAAATATTGTAGACATCTCCCCTTTTTTGCGGTTCAGAGTTTATAAAATAAAGTTGTAGTGCAAATAACAAGTTTTATCACCACTTCGGTATAGTCAAGGTGATTACCATACTAATATTTTTTCGTATTTATCTGTCCTCTCGATGGCAGCCGTGGAATAACAGCTATAGAGTTGAAATTTAGTATGCCAGGTTCTCTAAGCGATGGTTACTTACTTACTTACTTAATTTCCCTTTACACTCAATGAATGAGGATAGCTTCTCGTGTTGTTGTGAATTAACACGGTTTCTATTTTGGATTCGCAACCAACGCCACCTACTTGTTTATCGACGAACGCGAACGTCACTGTTTGAGAAGCTTTTACTAGACATGCTGATTGACTTGAACTTATACTGCGACGTTGCTGTCGACAACATCGAGGGAACCGGCAATTAAAGGAAAATATAGATGACTGGAGCCGGACCACGGATCTTCCGCATGGTAGTCGCGTGTTTTAACCACTATGCCACGTCCGGTCCCTAAGCGATAAGCGATGGTTAAGTTCTAAAATAAACATGATCGGAAAAAACTACTCCCATCTCCCATACAAACTCCCCCTTTTTGGGGGATGTCCGTCTGTCTGTCCTCGCGATTACTGCCTTAGAATAAGAGCTATCAAGCTAAAATTTGGCGTGCAAAGTTCTCTGTTTTAGAGGAGGTTAAGTGCTAAAATAAGCTGATCGAACAAAAAATATTACCACCCCCCATAAGAACTTCCCTTTTTTGAGGATGTCCGTCTGTCTGTCCTTGCGATTATAGCCGTTGAGATAAGATTCAGTCGGTTTTAGTCATAACCAAGGATCCAATATTGTCCTTTAGCGGTTTGTCCTTTAGCGGTGTTTCTCCGATCACGGGGTTGTTGGTTGAACACATCTCCGTAAATAATTCGGCGGCTTTTTACATTCTTCCAAATGCGTGTGTACGCATAGTACTTTCCCAATTGGTGTTGTTTGGGCCGAACTGGCCATTTAAGTCGCCGGTATTAATGTCAAACATCAACATTGAGAGATTGATAAAGAAATCTTCCTTCGTTGCCGGGCCTGATGTATCGATGGGTGCATAGAATTGCATGCAAGTCATATTTTTGGCTTTTGTTCGAATATTTCTATAGATGTAAAGTTTCCAATCGATTAGGGGATTCCGGCCGTTTTTAGAGAGGATAAAGGCAGCTCCACTTGATCGAGGCTGTCTTGATATCAAAAGCATCATAATCTGTCATCTCTCTACAAAGATTACCCAATTTGGCCAGTTCGATCTTACATTTCACAAAATGTGTCTGTTGTTTAAAGCTGAAGTCGCCATCAGATTAATCGATTGGAAAGGAATAATACTTTCGGTTTATCTCAAATTTTAAGCTGATTGGGTTTTCCCATTCCATCCTGAATCTGGGACTGCCAGAGTGCCATTAGTAGAGCAGTTTGAAATGAACATTTCCGTTACAGCTATCGGTCGTCAGGGTCTCGTTTGTTATCGGCTACGTACAACAAGTTCAGGGGAGATTGACAATTGAGTAGGAGAGTCTGTATGAGACCATACACTAAAAAAAAAATCAAGTATTCCGTACTTAAATCGTTCCCAAGCGGTGTCAAAAATACGGTAAGTACGGATTTTCTTGAATCCAGTACAAAATGCTTGATACAAGAACGGAAAAACCTAGCCTGGAATTCTTATTTGTAGATGTTATTAAGCCTTATTGTGCTTGATTTTTATGTATAGAATTCTTGAATATAAATGGCATTAAGCCTGCTTGGGCTTGAATTTTATGTGTAGAATTCTTGAATATAGATGACATTAAGCCTAATGGGGCATGATTTTTAAGTGTAGAATTCTGAATTACAGATGACATTAAGCTTGATGGGGCTTGATTTTTATTATGCGGATACCTAATAAGATAGATGCCAAACTATCCAATCAGTACCCTTTTGCATTGCCTTTTTACTATCATTACAAACCTTAAGTGTTATATTCTCCACGAAATTAATGAGAAGTCAAAACACACTGGTGCGAAAATAGCATCAACGAAGATCACAGGTCACTTGATTCGCACAAGCTCTTAAAATTTTCATACTTAATTAAAGAATTTATACGCTTAAATTCAAGTAAGATTTATGCAAAAAATAAGAATTTTAAACTTAAATTTAGAATGCGAATTTATTGTGGGGAGAAAACATTAAGCTAAGAGAGTAAATGTTATTTCTCTCCCATACATTTTTTTAGAGATTTATGTAAGATTTTTTAATCTTACTCTAAGTCAGAAAACACTTGATATTAATTCTAAGATTTTTTACTTAAAAGTTGAGAATTCGTACTTAAAATTCTGTAATTAAGTTCGTACAAACTTAATTGGAGAATTTCATTCTTATTTTAATAATTTCTACTCTTACATTTTTGAACATGTCCCATTTTATACTTGATTTAAGAATAATTAGCACTATTCGTACTTAAATATTTAAATACTTTTTCTGCAAAAATAAGAATTTTAAACTAAAATTTAGAATGGGTTTTTTTCTGTGTACGGACCCTTTTTGGGTTATTTTTGGACACATTTTTGGGGCATAGATTGCACTTTAATTTCGAAGTAATTTTGGTTCATTTCATTTATCGGCTTTTCAACCTATTCAAGGCAATCATTGAATCGATGAAGTTTCATTTCTATGCTGTATTTCATAAGCGCAATGACACGCGTATGCTAAATGACACTTAATTTATACAGGTCCACATGGTAATTCAAAGTAAGTTTTAACATTCATAGCCGGTTACTCGTATAGCATGAGATCACTAAATTGCCTAAGCTTTTCCTATTATAATTTTGCTATAAACCCGACCGACACAAACTCAAAACAAAACGAAAGAATTTAAACAAAACTAAGTACCAAGACTTAGCATGTCAACGACATTTCCTATTCGAACATAAAAAAAGAAGAAAAATGCGAATTTAACCTAACTGCACATACGTACATATAATACAAACTACAAACAGCAACAGCCATACAAAAGAAATTAAAAGAAATTATAAATACAATTTATATTGCACCCAGGACTGCTACTGATACTTATTTCCTTTCTTTATGCTGTTGTTTCGTTTAATGCCGGTTTGTTGCCGTTGCTGCTGCTCCACTCAAAGTGAAATGCCGTAGACGAAAGTCTACGTTTAGTGTTGAGTGTTTTCTTGTGTTGTGTGTTCAACATGTTTCTTCGTGCTCGTCATTGTTCCTGACGAGTACGGAGACAAAGACTACAACATGGACGTCATCATTGTTTCCGTGTAACCAACATCACATAAACAAACACTTTAAAATTACATTTGTGTGGCGGTCACACAGTACATTTTGCCCTACCATCACCAACGCTAAGGACAAACCACCATGGAGCAAACACACCGAGTCTTACCCTACTACTTAGACGTTCACTGAAGGCCCCTCCCCCACACACACACACACTTACAAGGAATTTAAACATTTAAAGGACCCTTGAGACTTGTGTCGCTTCCCATTGAGGCAATAGGCAGCAGGATATGGCGACAGTTTATTCCCTTCTCCTTCTAATTTCCATTTCATTTCGTTCGTGTGTCTGCCGTTTGTCGGAATACGTCGTTTTAGTATTTGAAGCTTTTGATATTTCTCTACTCCATGTCGCAGTAGCAAGTTTGTACAGTGTACATTGGTATCCTACTTCCAACTTGTCATAACAATTATCAAAAAAGGGGTTTTGGCTCATTATTATTAACAAAATAAGACTGCAATCGCCGCCCTTCGTCGCTATGAGTATGAGATATTTATGACATCGACTCCTCCACGAATGGTCTGGGGAATTCCCCGTTCGAAAACAAGTCAAGTGGGAATGTATACTTTGTAAAGACGACAGTAGAAGTTCTTGGTACTACATGCACGTTCTTTTTTTTTATTTTTCGTAATCAGCTAATGTTGTACGATGAGTTGTCATTTGAAGTTGTTTATTTAAAGTTGCCTTTACACAGTATAATTCCCTTACGATACTTGAGCTTGCTAGAGGTTGAGCTACTTGAGTTACTTCCCTGGAAAAGGGTTAAATTTTAAATACAACAATTCAGGTGTTTCACTTAGTATTTAAGAAATGGTAATTCAGATTTAACGACTTATTCAAAAATCAGTCACAGGCTTTTGAATATTTAACATTTGTTGTGTATAATTTATTCAAAGTAAGTTGCTGCCAGAAAATTATGTAAAGGTGTGCTGGTGCGAGGGAAATGGTTTATACTTCTTTTACTAAATTTCAGTCGCAAAATGCAAATATAAATACACAGTATGTCAATTAAAAGGAATTGCCGCGAATATATGAATGTAAATGTGCTGATATACATTGAATTAATAATTACAAGATTAGCTGCTTTCACTTTATTAACCGTATCATTACCAATGGCAATGGCTTCAGTAAGGAAGAAAATTAAGTCGGTAGAAGATATGCATGTCCAAGTAATAACACTGTGCGACAATAAAATCGGTGGGCAAGGCTTATCGATGGATCACATCTTGTAATCGAGATATATCGAACTGATGTTGGTAAGGGGGGTATTATTTCCAAACTCGTTGTTGGTATTGAAGCAAATTTAGCTCAATTTGTCTCTGGTATATTAGTGATAATAGTGTTGAATTATATGAAGTTATATCAAAGGACACGTACACCTCCCATATACCCTGAAATCTAAAAAACTTATATTTGCAAAATTTTTGTTGATCCTAAACCAACTTTGTCTCAATTTGATAAATTTCTGATAAATGTGTTGAATTCTTTGAAGTTATATCAAAGGATACGCCCACCTCCCAAATATCCCAAAATAGGAAAAGCTTATATTTTCCAAAGTTGTTGTTGGTATTGAACCAAATTTGTGTCGATATATTACTATCTCCGATATATTACTGAAAACTGTGTACCACTTTCGTCCCTTTTTATCTGTAAAAATAAGAATTTAAACAATTCCTTCGTATTGCAAAACTAATATGCACTGGTACCCCCTCTAATTCCGTTAGCTCTGGGTGATGGTACCAGTTTTATCCCCTTTTGACCTTTTTACCCCAAAAAGTACGAATTTCTAAAAATCCCATCTGTATCCTTTATAATTCTATAGGGAGTATTTCCATGTACATTCTCGTGACTCTACCCATAGGCGTATGGCCTGGGCGATATGTCCAGTTTAAGCCCTTTTTCGGTATTTTTACTCCTAAAGTACGAACTTTGAAAAATTACTTCATATGGCCCTACTTCATAAAATAAATATTCACTAAAATTTATGCGATTCTACCTTTAGCTTTGGGAGCTTTGTAATCGACAAAAAGATGGTAAGTGTGAATTTGCATCTCATTGGTTTTCTCCAGAATCTGCCCTAGTGTAAATAGCTGATCCGTCGTGAATTTGCATATTCTAAAGCCGCACTGATAAGGTCCAATCAGGGTTTCCACAATTGGGTTTAGACGTTCACAGAGTATGCTAGGCAGGACCTTATAGGCAATTGGTAAGAGGTAATTTTCACGGTAGTTTTTACACTCCTTACGGTCACCTTTTTTGTAGATAGGACATAGCACACTGAGATTTCAATCCTCTGACATGCTTTCCGGAAGCCAAATATTCTCTACGAGCTGTTGCATGCTTAAAACAAGCTCATCTCCACCTATGTACCTTAAACAACTCAGCTGAAAGATCATCAGCCCTGCGGCTGTGTTGTTCTTTAGGCGGGATATGGCAGTTGTTATCTCAGCTTGGCTCGGAGGTGGACACTCGATGTTATCATCTCGGATTGGTGCACAGTCTTCATCCGCCAAGTTTTCACACATCAATAGGCTGCAGAAGTGATCTTTATATATTCTCAGTACGCTCTCGGAGTCAGTAACGAGATGACCATCCTTGTCTTTACAGGAGGGAAGACATGTTCCATGTACCCTACCATTTATCTTCTGATAGAAAATTTCGGGATTCACCTCTGTTCCTGTATTCTTCAATGCACACATTATTCCGCTCTTTCAGCTCTTGTTTTTTTCGCCTGAACAGTCGAGTCGCTTCCCGCCTCATCTTCCTGTACTTTTCATGAACAGCTCGCGTTTTCATTGGCTGCAGTTTGGACGTGTATGCAGCATCTTTTTCCCGGGTGGCTTTGTGGCATCCGTCATCGTACCAGGCATTATCGTTTAAGGGCTTCACATACCCCCGTACGGACCGCGTAGTCCTTTTCATCGAGTGGGCAATATTTATTGCCATTGCGCGCTAGTATTTTCGGGAGTTGGAGCATTACGAAGTACTTGAGTGAGTTGGTTGAAATAGGCGTTGGCTATCTGGGCGGTTTACATTTTACCGATGTCCAGCTTTCTCTGTGCCTAGTTACGCAGGGTTTTACTTAGCCTAGTACGCATCTTCCGTGCAGTGAGGTGGTGATCCGAGTTGATGTTCGCACCTCTGATCACTTGTACGTCTAAGACACTTGATGCGTGCCTTCCATCAATTACCACTCGATCAATTTGGTTTCTCGTTACTTGATCGGGAGATATCCACGTTGCCTTGTGAATACTGCTAATTATCATGTTGCTTGCTGCAGACAAATCAATCAGTCTGATTCCGTTTGGCGTTGTGTCAGTATGCAGGCTAAATTTTCCGACTGTTGGGCTAAAGACATTCTCCCGGCCTATTTTTGCATTAAAATCTCCCAGCACGATTTTTATATCATGGCCCGGGTTACGGTCATATGTTTTTTCATGTTGGGCGTAGAATTTGTCTTTGACCTGGTCACTTTTCTCCTCCGTCGGAGCATGCGCACATAACACCGTGATGAAGAAAATGTTGCCTTCACTCTTATGGTGGCGATTAGTTCACAGACAGGAGAAAACATAGAGACCGGGTGTCGTAGTCTCTTGCCGACCACAAATCCACAACCAAACTCATGTAGTGCTTATTTAATGGCGGCCCTGATTTGCTATGTCATATATTCGTCATATTCTACCGGTCTCTACAAGTAAGATATGTCAAATTCAAATTTCAGTTTGTGTGGGCGGTGCCACACCCCTTTGTCTAATTGTGTTTCCATATAGCATATGATAGAGGTCCTACGAACAGTACCACACTGAGAAAATTTAATTACAGTCGTTACATTCATTTGGAAGTTATGATAATTTTTAAAAAGGGTCATGATACCGCCCACTTGCCACAAAAAAAAATGTTCCTGTACAACCAACAAATGTACCAAATCTCGAATTGTACTTATATCGGTTTATATCAATTTTAGAACGGTATGGTCGGTGTCACGCCCTTTAAACCTTGCAGTCCGAATTTCCAATCATTCTATTTAGTCATAAATGCAGCTTTAGCCGTATGGGCTGGGGAGGGATCAGTCAGTCACCCAAACCTTTTATATATATAGATTGAGCCAAATTTGGTTCAATATGAACAACAATTTTGATATATCTCGATTCCTAAACGTGACTCAACAAAACGCCGGGACACATAAAACTTTTTTTTTGGCTGATATAACTTTTCCCTGTAGTCAAAAACCCCGCCGATCACTGAAACCTACCATTTGTTGCACAGTGTAATTAGAGAAGTAGGTAAGACCTTAAAAATAGTGCAATAGAGAATGTTCAGCAGTACGAAATAGAAGTTAAAGGTTACCAAAGAAATTAAAAAAATTTATGATGCTATTCGATTCATCGCACCCAAATTATGGTAAACCTTACCACTACGGCTTTGTCAAGGTTTTGGGCATCCACCGTTCAGTAAGTAATTGTAAAAGAGTACAGCCTAGGAATGGAAATGGATTGCAAGCAATTTAAATCGTTTTTTATAAACATCACTTCCCATAGTGCGTTAACCTTCATTCAGGCCTAGTGATAAATTCCCCCCTTTCGCAATATTTATATTTTCACTCATTTTGGCATCTGCTGCTGCTCACGAGACATCCCAACTGCCATACGCAAAAATTGCATCAATTTTATGTAGTAACAAATTCTTTACCATTTACTGACCATGGCCAAACCCTTTTGCGGTTGCATAGTAAATACTACGTGGATTCGTAGTATGTATGTATGAACTACGTGCATGGTTTTCATGTTAGTTAGGAAATGTTCGTGCAATGAACGCCAACACACACACACACATCTCTGTGCAATTGTATATGCATTTCAAATGAAGTGAAATTAGATGTTATATTTACATAAGCATGGACAGATGTTTGTGTGTGTGTGTGTTTGTATCTGTAATTGTAATTTAAATGAGTCAAAAGTTAAAATTAAATGTCAAATGCCAACTAGGGTATTGTGTTGTATGAAACATTTTGAGGCTGTTCTCGTAATTCTATGTATATTGGTGGATATAACGTGGACGTTGTTGTTATGCGTCAATCACATAAACCACAAACAGAGGAGTAAAGCTACTAGTAAAATAATGTTACAATCTGTTTAACCTTGAAAATGTTTAAACAATAGCAAAAAGGAAATAATTTGCTTTGGTTTCGATATGGGACACAATATGGCTTAAAGCATCAATCTATTATTCATCACAAGACATAAAAACAGCAATTTTTTCGGCTTTTCTTTAAAAAAGCAAACAATGATATTCTTAATATTATCGATTGAGTCAAACATAAACTTTAGCCATTTCTTCATCCCTTCGTGATGTTATCAGCTTGTATTTGGCTAATATTCGAAATTTCTAAGTACTTCTTGAAGTCATCATGGTAATATGTTTAGTTCTCAATCGATACAGTATCACCATCATATTTATGATAACGATTTTGTTGATGTCATCATTATTCAATGGCAAATGTCAGTACAAATATTTGTGCAGTCGTTAACATCAAATGACTTCTCTTCCCTAAGTACTGAAGAAATGACTGAAAGGAATAAATTTCAAGTATCATTCGAGCAATATTAATCCCAACTGCATGAGCATAATAGCCTGAACAAGGCCTTAGTAAAACCATGTGTACCATCATCGTGTTCATCATGTTGAAAAGAATTTTTTAAGTTGTAATTTTTGTTTGATGTTGTGTCACAAAAAAATAAGAATATGGAGGCGGCGGATGTTTTAATGAAGCGACGAACGCAAATGGTTTGTCTTAATAAGTCGATTATGGCAAATATTAAAGATTGCATGCCATATAAGGCACAATTTGAATTATTCGTTTTTTTATGAGACAAACGTGGGCAGTAGATAAAACCAAGAGGCAAAGTTATATTCATGCTGCTTAAAAAGTGCCCAATTTTGAGAAAAACTAATTGTATGATATTTAGATGTCTTAATGTCACATGTAATACTCTATAGTTTATAAGGGCTGTTTTATTTAAAGGCATCTTTTAAAAATCAATGGAATAAACAAAATTTTGGTTTAAAAATAATTTCTGTTATATGGCTTCCGCAACTGCTTCATATAAACACCATTCTGTCGGTCCAGTTTTGCACAACTTTGCCAAGCATACCCGACCTTACTTTGTCAATTGCGTTTCGAATTTTGGCTTCTTCATGATAAATTGTTGCTGGTTTATTAGCATATCACAGAGTTAAAATGTATCCTCCAAACGTTTGGCTTAACAAAGTGATGATAACACGAGCTGTACGGCGTAATCTGGTTGAAATAATATCTCCTGCAAAAAATTTGTAATGACATGAGGAATAACAAAATCATGTCATTGTAACGATACGCCTGTGGCGTTAGCCATTCACAGTAATTTCCGCATCGGTTTGGATTTAAAGATGGGTCGATGACGCCTTCGGAATGTAAACCGCACCAAACAATGATTTTGTCCGGTATATACTGCAGTCTTAAGATTCTCATGAATATTGTACTCTCTCCACAAACAAACACAAATTCTACTTATTTACATATCCTTTGTGCCATCGCTAAACATAATTATAAAAATCTGTATTAAATTCCAGTTGTTTCTTAGCCCATTCACTGAACCCAAGACGTACATAACTGCTAGTCTGCTAGCTTTAATTGTTGCACCAGTTAGATCTTATATGGATGTGGGCCAAGATCTTTGCTCAACATTTTCCAAGTAATGGACGGGCGGAGATCTAGTTTCTGAGCACATCGTCGGATCGGCAAATTCTAATTATTTGTTACACTCACGTCTACAGCAGTGATGGCTTCTTCTGTACGCACGGTACAGGCTAGAGTGGAAATAAATTTCCACAATTTGTAGACGTTGTTTCTGGTGCAAGTCTTTGTATGGTGATTTAACGAAGTATACTGAAAACCAGTGACGAAATTTAAGTCAGGTAAACTGACTTAAAAATACCCTCTCACTACGTCTAATGTTGTTTAGGTCTTGAGTTATTGAAGCTAACCAATTTTTAATTAAAATTACCTATGTATTACACTGTGTGACAAATGAAAGGGGTCAGTGATCAACGGGGTTTCTGACTGCTGGAAATAGTTATATCGGTAAAAAAAAGTTATGCCGGGAAAAGTTGTATCAATGAAAAAAAAAGTTTTACGTTTCTCGGCGTTTCGCTGGGTTACGTCTAGCTATCGAGATATATCGATTTTAAGTAAGTTAGTATCATATGGGGAAATTTGTCACGTTTGGAGATATTAAGTTGAAATATATAAAATATATGAAGTAATCTCATAGGTCACTCCCACCTTCCACATATCCTGAAATGGAAAAACTTATATTTTACATAATTGTTGTTGGCATTGAACCGAATTTTGAAAATTCTCTGATATTTTCCAAAATTGATTTTGGTAGGATGTGGGTGCGTTCTTAGAGATAATTGCTTATTATTTAATACAGTTGTCAGTTATATATCAGAAACAAATCGCGGCAAATTTGGTCCAATAATAAGTTACTAAGCTTTTCCCGTTTCAGGATATATGGGAGGTGATCCTGTCCTTTAGATACTTTTTCCATCTCAGGATTTTCATGCCGCCCATGGCATGATGGTTAGAACACGCGACTACCATGTGTGAGATCACAGGTTCAAATCCTGGCTCCAGTCATCATAATAAAATTATCTTTCATTGCCGGCCCCCCTAGTTGTTGTCGTGACTTTCGCATTCATCGATAAACAAGTAGGTTCAGTTAGTTGTGAATCTAAAAATAGAAAAGCGTGTTAATTCACAACAACGCGAGAAGCTATCCCATACCTCATTCATGGGGTGTAAAGGGAAATTAAGTTTTTTTTAGGATATTCTTTGAGATAACTTTATGTAATCCACAGTTATCAGTAATTTTGTTCTAAACCAACAAAATTTTGGAAATAAGACCCCCATAACTTTTAACTTGACCGATATAACTTTTCCGGTAGTTGCTGTTGTTGTAGCATTATATATATCTTGTCGTCCATTAGGTATTGTTCATTTCGTCTTATACTGCGTTTTCTGCAGCATTTGTTTCCAGGCCAAGGAAGGTGGTCCAAAGGGTGGTCCAAAGAGACCAGGGAACATGTAGAGTTTATTTGGCAGGGCAATTGAAAAGGTGTAGTGTGTCGTGTGGTCCATGGTCACATGAGGGACAGATGATCGCCGTATTGCCATCAATACTTGGCGAAGTATGAATTGAGGCTGCTGCACCATCCAGATCTTAATTGGCAAAAACATCTCTAGTCTGCCTTGGTTAATCCACTTCCTCCGAAACCCTTGATGGAGTGCGCTGCGGGCACGACAATCACTCTGTTGTTATTTACGGCTTTAACGGTAGGCTAATTTTATAGGAGGTATCAGTTGGGGCAGCAGAATTTTAATTTGTAAATCAACATTTATTAACCTCTGTGCAAAGCTTCACTAACTTCTACTAACTAAGATACTTAGGGTCTCACTCGTCTAACTAAATTCAAGTATCCTCCGGTCGTCCGTTTGAAAGTTAGGAAATAAATATTATTTATCAAAAAATAGGTTATCTTGTATTGGGAGTACCGGAAGGGTTGGGGCTATTCTGCCCATTTACAATCCCTTTAGTTCGTTTAAAAAATATTAATACTGGTAAATTTCCATACCGATCAGTTAAGGCTTACTTGAGTTATTCTGCTCACCAGCCATGCAGCCAGACAGACGGACATACCTTAATCGTGTTAAAAAGCCCTGAAACGAATTCGGTCTTAAGATACTTAGGGTCTCACTCGTCTCCCTTTAATGCGTTACATTTTTTCTCGTATCAAATGATATATACGCTCATCCCTAAGAGTGGTGGTATAATGAACAGACCAAATTTATATGTCCTCCAGCTGTCCCTTTGGAAGTTATAAAAGAGATGGTTATTATCCAGAAATAGGTAGTTTTTTATATGCGGGGCTATTATATCCGTTTACAATACCATTAAGGATTAGTAAATCCTGCTCACAAGCAATCAAGCCAGCCAGACTCAAGGATATATCCCAATCGTCTAACTTAACTTGTTTAATTTCCCTATAGACCTAATGAATGAGGTATGGGATAGCTTCTCACATTGTTGTGAATTAACAAGCTTTCTATCTTTAGATTCACAACTAACGACACTACTTGTTTATCGACGAATGCGAACGTCAGCTGTTTCAAAAGCTTTTACAAGTCATGCCGATCGACTCGACTCTATACTGCAAAGTTGCGGCCGGCAATGAAAGGAAAATGTAGATAACTGGAGACATGAATCGAACCATGGATCTTCCGCATGGTTGTCGCGAGTTCTTACCGTATTTAAAGCATTAGACTTTTCTCGTGGCAAATGAAAATACACTAGTCACTTCCGTTGAAGGTATGAAAAGTCAGACACACTTCATTTATGTGACATATATCTTTACAGTTATCCTTATCGAAAGTTCTATACGTCTTAAAACAAAACAATCTATAGTTTTGCTAAATCCGTTTTCTTATTTGCGACTAAATCCGATCAAGAACACAAAGTTTTCCAATTTTTTGACCACAAAATTTCTCAATTTTATTTTTCAATTTGTACTTTTTTATTTCATTTCCTTTCAACTATAAATAACATTAAGTGTATTCACACAGTCTTTCACACGCAAATACTAGTGCAATATTTTCTGCAACAGAGGTGGTTAGGTAGTTTGTTTAAAAGAAAAATAATAACATAATTTCCATTATATATTTAATGCAGTAAAAATAATCCAACCAAAAAGAAGCTAAAATGAAAACCCAGAGATGAACGCAAAACATGGTTTGTTGACTCCTTTTCTTCGTAGTCGTTATACTAGATTGTGGCTAACCATGAGGTAAAGGGATGGATGGAAGCCACAATGCACATACGTTTTGCTAAAGACTGCATTAACTTTGTGTTTTTTTTTTTGTGCATAGAGAAAGGGTAACGACATAAGTGCACACTGTATGTACATGCACACACGCACACAAAACAAACTTACCATACGTATACAAGTGCATACAATATTTTACGATAAATACACACATAAATCTAACGTACGAAAACACTTTGTGAACTATACCACTACCCAGAGGCGGAAATGATGATACGATATGCCTTCCTAGACCTTCTTTCCTCCTTTCAGTGCGTGAGATTGGAAGGCAAGGCCTTCCAGTGTCACTTCCTATAAGAATGTTTTATGACCCCTGAAATTTTTTAGTTTTTAGATATTTTTAGGTATTCTCTTTGGCAAAAAAAAAGTAAACATCAGTGATCAATGAATTTACCCACAACACCTTCCTCTTGCCTTCTTTTTTCACATATATTCAGGCCTGTTAAAGTGATGGGAGTATGAAATGGCATTCAGCGTGGCCATTGCCAAATTAGGACTTTTGCATGTGTAAATGAGGAAGGTCTTCTGTCAGACATGTCTATGATGAACAAATCATGTGTTTAGCATTTTTTATTTGAAAAATCATTGTGTTATATGGGGAAGGCCTTTCGAATTCTGCCTCTGGGTACGTTAGAACAGTCAATCGCGCAAATACACCCATACATACATACCAAATACAAGGATCTGGCACACATACACGTTTTTAATACATTATTAAGGTTCAGCTACCATACAAAAGCTCACGCACAGATGGTCCGGCTTACTGTGTATGAGCCTGACTAGGAGCTGAACATTTGATAACCAACCAATACACACTTACAAAATTGAACAACAAGGGACACTCTGCTGCCTGTGTAGTGTGATGTGAATCTAACAACTGTTGCAGATATATCAGTATTTCCTGTTTTGTATGTGCTCAGATAACTGTTACTATTTAGGGGGGAAGAATATGATGGATTGGGAAATCTATTTAAGTGTATACGCGGTTTACTAGGCTGCTGTCAATATCAGTGATCTATGGCGCGCTTTGTAAAATTTTCGAAGCTTGACGCTGTACTCAGAATGTTAGTTTTTTTTTCTCAGATAATGCAAATTTTTAATGAATGAAACTATATGTCCACAATTAGTATACCTCCATCGTCGCTGTCTTCTCTGTGTGATGATTACAATTTGCCCACTTTTCAGTCACTTGCTTCCTTCACTCAGACAAGTACAGTTGCCGTGTTATTTGTATCTGTTTCATGTGTCTAAGTCCAATGCAGTCCAAATCTGATTCCTTGCTTTGCTTTAGATCCATTTATTGCCAGTGCTAGTGATGTTGCTGCCGCTCAAGTTGTCAGTTCTTTTGGATACGATAGTTTGCCATTTTATGTTTGTTTTGTTGTTGCCTCAGAACTTATGTCTGTTACCGATTGCGGTTTACTACATATTTATTTACATCTATAGTTTCGAGAACATCTCTCGATTATAAATTTTACGTTTGGGGGATTTGGCAAAAACGAGTAGAGGAAAAGACTCGAAGAATACTCGAATCAAAAACTGTGTCATACTAAACATACTATTTACTTTAGAGTGCTAAAACTAAAAACTTTGCAGTGAGACATACTATTTGGTATAAGACAATTTTGTGAAACAGAAATCTTTGGTTGACTTTTTTGTATCGTAGAGATTTTGTTGTTGCCAGCCCAAACACAATACATATGTAACAAGGGAGTCATTTTTAAAACAAAAATAAAATCTCAATCTCTCAACGCTCGAAAATAGGATGCAGTTTTTTTGTAATTAAAAATAATTTGAGATATTTATTCTACGAGAAAATATATAAAAATTGTAAGCTCGTGGGATATAGTACCCTCAACCTTATGGATGATGTTATATATGATTTGATACATGAACCATCGATAACTTTCGGTTACTATTGACACAAATTTGGTATTCTGTAAGGAAATGTGACGACGACGTTGAACCGAAACGACTCTGAATCTGTCGTCACAGTTGTTAGTAAGGACTTGAAACAATTTGAAGGAATGATTTTAGTTTTTGTAAATTAAAAAAAAAGGTTTTGTTTAATGTGGTCAAGAATAACAATGTCAAGCAACAAATAGGGGCTTGGAAACAAAATCCCTCATAGGTACAAGGATTTTGTCTAATTTTTAAGGGTAATGTGAAAAAATGGGTAAAAAAACTTAATTCCTTTGGAGCGCCTTTAAGAATCCTTCTTTATTTGTAGTAAAAATTTTGATATGGGTTCCATCGAGTAAATCCTGTTTTGTTAAAAAAATGTAAATGCTTCCGATTTGTCATCTTCAATTACTTCCAATTGTTTCCAAGGTGGACAAATCACCTCTCTAATGCATTCAGGGTTTCGACAGAAATCTTGCAACTACTGGCTGCACTTACACTTAGGCTGTAAGGCCCCTGTCCAAAGGACCTCAATGTTGCTGACAACTTAATTATGACTGAAACATATGTCCTGAGTTCACTTTTCATGATAGGAACTATTACGTAATTAAATGCTGCCTTATTAAGACTAAAGTAGTTCTCGAATCTAAAAAAAGTTGGAAGACCGGCCAACAGATAACCTCAAATTACGATTTTAACACCGATGAACATACTTGTTATTTGGCAAATTTAAGATTTCGGATCATAGTCGAAGTATATTCCTTTCCAGTATAAGATATTTCTTGCTTTCCTCATCGCTTGAATTTGATTCGGGCACAAAAATATTTTTTCATGAAACACAATAAAAATCAAAATAAATCAGCTGTTGTAATTTCTTCCATGTTATCGATTACCAGTCGACGTCGTCTCATTGTAGTTACAGAATACCGAAATAGCATTGATGTGACGACGATGTTGAATCGAAGTGATGTTGACATAAAAACGACGACAACTACGGGAATAGGGGTGAATAGTTTAAAGTGAGAAAGGTAAACCTTCCGGTTTCTTAATTTTCACCTATCAATCAGAGAATGACAATAAGTACTCGGCATTAATGTATACTTAAGTACATACCAATAAATTGTATGCTTGTGTGGAACTATACCTAACACACAGAGAATGCTTACAAACTCTTATTTGCGTTGTAAAAGACATGTTTGCACACCATTTATAACGATCGTTACCTCTACCTACCCTTACTTTTGTTTCTCATACACAAGTACACACAAAATACACTCGACGCACACGACGTCAGAAGCCGAAGCAGACTCAACTTAATTATGAAGTTTTTTATCTACGATAATGATCATCATAGATCATCGTGTTTGATCGTTCTTACATTCGTCAACACTTCTAAGCACTACGAGTGACATGAGTACTCATGTGTACTCCTGTACATTCCCATACTCTACGGAACAGAAATAGAAATTTGACATGTATAACTAGCACCCAACACCACCAACACTTGTAACAACATGTGCTGGGTTCTCGTGTACTTGGGTATACCAATGTACAAGTGAGTGCGGGTATGGGCATGGTTTGATAATTTACCCTTTACACATGTACATGTTTGGACATTAATACTTCAACAGTACTCTTATTATACATTTTGTCATTCTCTGCTATCAATACAAAATACAACATTCAAATTGACTTATTTGTACATGAGGTACCAGTAGGGCAGCATAACGGGTAACATTTGTATTTCGAGAATCAACGTTCGAATAATTTCAGTGTACTTGCAAAAGAGATATGCATGTAGAACTATGGAGCAATTTCAAATATATGTATGGGAGGTGCAAGAAAGGGTGTGTCAAATGGTTCAGTTTTCTTTTGCCTGCCATTATCAGCTAAATATAGTGACCAAATTCAAAAATATTCTCCAAGTCTCTGTACTGAAGATATTTGAATTTGGTTAGTTGATATATACTTGAGTCGGCCTTGGCATGATGGTTACAACACGCCGCAATCATGAGGAAGATCCATGGTTCTATTCCAATCTCAGTCATCTACATTTTTCTACATTAGTTTGAAACTAGTTCTCTTGAGACTGTAAACTAATTCACCTTCCATACAAATAACTGTCTCAGTTATATCGTATATGTTTTAGACTTGGTTGCAGTTGTCCGTTTTGTACAAGTATAGAATCAGTTCAGGAATTCTAGTCATGCGGTAGTTGATTGTCTCCTTCGAACTAGTTTAGAACCACTTAAAAATATGCTAATAAGATTGGACGCATTTTAAACTAGTTAATTTCGAGAAAAGTAGTTTGGTATAGTATACCTGTTTCTTCTGCCGAAATTTCCAAATATAACTTCTGAAATTATTTAGTTCTCAGAACTAGTAAGTTCTTGAACTTGAGTCCCTAATGAGATGTTTGAAATCATCACAGTAGTTTTGAATATAACAACTTTCGGATGGAGCTACTGGAGTAAAGATTCCAAAATATTCCATTAGATACAATAATACACATTTGTTTTTACAAAGGTTACACACCAATTTTAAACTTTAAAGACCAATCGCTAAAAAAAAAACTGTGCTAAAAATACATCGGTTACTGAAAAACACCATTAAAATTATTATGACTGAAACGCCTAGAATTTGTCATTATACTAATAACTTATTATTTTTTTTTTTATTAGACAGAACACAAGACCATAGTCATAACGTGAGTTACTAATTAAAGAATTTCTATTTATAACATAAATTTAATAAAGTAATTAGACATCTAGAAAAATAGCAGGAATTAATGACCAATTAAATGACATCAAAAAGAGGGCTGACAAATGGCAAATTTATACCAATAATAACTCTGAGCTAATATCTGCACTGTGCATGCAGACAGACAACATTGTTTGAATATGTCCTCCAATAGTAAAATAGTTTTTGCAAAATGTATGACATAAATGACGGCGAACGAAGAAACAAAAACTAAGCTGCTACGACAAAAAGAATAATGGCACAGGAAAGGCATTCAGCAAAACTAAGCAAAGAGGAAAGACCTGAGGCTCCATTAGGATAGGAGTATAAAGTCTTGACTATTCATATATTTCAAAATTATACGATAAGAATAATTGGAGTGTCATTTGGTGTGTATCACTAAATGAATTGCAATAGCGAATAGGGTGAAAGGTTCAAGTGGATGTGTGTGTGTGGATTGTGGCATCAGTGCAGTGGTTGGAAAATTGAGAAAGTTTTTAATGGGTTAGTTAGTAGTAGCGGTGGTGGTTAGTTGATAGATGGCAGTTGCCATATTAGGAAAGTTAACGGAAGTGAATTATTGCTACGTAGCTGAATATATTTGCATTTATAGCAACGCTAAAGTTTTAAGCGTGGAAAGTGTTTAATAAAACAGGACAACAATTAACTGTTGCGTGGGATATTCATAATTTTAGTAGGGAATTCATATCAAAACGTCTATAATCTATAAAATTTTGGTAGCAGACACTATTATTTATAAACTGTTTCAAATTTCGGAGATCTTAGGCTTTGCAAAAAAAAAAAATCTTTGACAAGCAAAACTATGCCAAAACTAATATAGCCTATAGTGTTGGGCTCAGGGATTAAAAAGACTCCAAAACACTCTGCTCAACACATTTTAAACGTCGGTAATGTGCGCAGGCGAACTCAAAACACAAGAGTTTAATGATCGAAGATGCTCCGCACACAGAGTCAACACATAACAAAACTCTTTTTTACAATTTTTTCCTGAGCACTCAAAGATGGTGTGCACACATAAACGAGCGACACTAAAAGATTGGTAGAGAAGAAGAAGAAATATAGCTGTATATGTATAAATATATGTATGTATGTGTTTTTTTCTCCATATGAATATTCATGTGTTACTCCGTGTTTGGGTATTTTCGTTTCTCAGTGCACATATGAGTTTTGTCATCTTTATCGCACACACGAAGGGAGTCAGAAAAAAGAGCAACATCGTTTTCCGACACTTAGCAAGATGTGTTTGCATGTTAACATGCTCAACGGTACAGAGTTTGTGTCACATTTACCTCTCAAACACTCTCATGAAAAGAGTTTTGCATACATTTTGTGCACATTTGTGAGATTTTTTCAAACGCTGGTTGGGCTGTAGAACCCACCCTTAAAGCCTGATTAATGTGATTGATTTGAGTATTTTTAACTGACCACTAGACCTTATTTACCTCACATAGTCTATACTTTAACTTATACTGGTATGTACACCTAACGCCAAAACAAAAGGTTTTCCTGCTAAACGGCTTCAACAGTCCTCAAACCTCTGTATTGATGACTTGTTGATTGAAACATATTAGTAATGCTAGCAGCACACATGTTTTTAATCCCACTGCAAAACGTCAAAACCCATTTCAATACGATTTTTTCTCATACAACTTAAATTCACTTTGTTCCGGATATACCAATCACTGCAAGTACATCCGCCTTTCAAGGGCTTTCAAACGAAACATTCCTGTTCATGGTATCTTAATTGCCAGTAACATTTTTCAACAATCACTTAAAGTGTTTTCAATTTGTAGCATTATTTTATCTATATCTACATAAACAAAATCGCTTGTACTTGAACCCTTTGCGCCACGTTTTCCCATCATCCTCGCTGAGTGCACACACTCACACACACACACATACACAAAGTAAATACATATCACCGAGTATTGTAGAAAATGCAAATAGAGAGTTAAAAACCCATTAGCTTTGATAATTGTACAACCTTTAAACCCGTTTTATGTAGATTTGTTTACAGCCCATTTGTGAGAAGTGTGGTGGCGGAAGGGGGGGGGGGGGGGGGGTTTGGAATTGTGTTTTTGACGCGTTCTCTTTTTTTACTTTATGGTCTGTCAGAACATTCCTGCTCTTGGTCGTCGACAACATCTAGGAAGAAGGAAGAAGGAAGAAGGGTATGTAACAAAACAAACCCCAAACGTATTTGCATTTACGATGTATATACTTGCATATGTGTTGCCAAAAATAATAAAAATACAACACCTGTGTGGGGGGTTCATGAGGAGTGTGTGATGGATGTATGTTTGATAAACGAGGGTAAAATTAGAAGTACGGATAAAGTTGATATTTGTGTAGGAGTAAAATCAAGTACTGAAAAACTTTTCTAAAATTTGTCTTAAACTTTTGATTGTTTTAAGAACATTTTAAAATGACATCACAGCCTTATAGATTTTTGGAATATGCTAAATTTGGAATATTTTCTATGTTTCTTTTCAAATTGAAAATTAATCAAAGGTTAAAAACACAGTTATGTTTGATGTCTTAAAATACGGCACACCACCAACTCGGTTATATTGAAATAAGAATAATTGGAACAGAAGTATTCGATTAACATCAAGTTACCATAACCGCAAAATATAACAAGTGGAGGGTAAAAAGGAATTTGTCGTTGCAAATTAAAGTTTAATTAAAATATATTTTAGGCTTGCTTTAGTTATAACAACTTCGGTACTTGATATTAAGTGGTTTGCCATTTAATTTATTTGGATACCATTTAATTTATCTATTATAATGAAATTCATTTTCCTAATACCACTGTCATTGTCTAGACTTAAAAAATTGGCGTAAGGACATATGTAATCTAATGGGGAACATTTAGTGCAATTCAAATCTATATATATAAAAGAGGATGTGTGTATGTATGTAACGTTTGGACTCGAAAATGGCTGGACCGATTTTGATGAAATTTTCAGGGAATCTTCCGAATAACCCCGCGAGTAACATAGGCTACACATTGTTTGGATTTTTCTACATTTAGGGGGTAAAAATGGCAATATTCGATAACACAAGGTATTCCGCGCTTACAAGAAGTAATTTTTTTTGGTTTTTAAATGAGCACAAACCGAAAACTTCAGATATATATTTTTCGAGACCTTCTGCGTAAAACTAATTTCCCAGCAAAGTAAATGAGGTATTACAGAAGCAAATCTATGTATTGGTTAAAAAGTTATGACCTCTGAGAGTTGGCATACGGAAATTAAGTTTTTAAAAATCATTTTTCAGAATATTGGGCGGGATCCAAAACAATGTCAAAAATATACTATTCTCTTCGTCTTGGTCTCCAAACATCGGGATGGCACGTCTGACGTAACTGAAAAATTTCTAAAAATATACCTAAACCTGAAATCTTCATGCTTCTCAGCGCGAACTAGGAATTGATTGTAGACATATAGTTTCTAAGCGAAATTGTCTAAGAATTCATCGTACATTGCGATACTGGTATACGATTACCACGTTTTTTAGACGCGAACAAATTGTTCCGCCCTAATGAACAGGATATTTGGAACTTAATAAGTAAAAAGTGCCGAGGCGCTGCCACGCACTTCAATAGTTAAATATTTAAACTGTATCAAATAATGGTCCGTACACCAGTTACTTTTCAGAAAAAAATGCAATATTTATTGTAGTTATACTGGAAAACACCTTTTGTTTTATTGGGGCACAATTAACTTTTTTAAAGTATGTCAGAGGTAACATAAGCAAATATTTGTAAATAACCTATATATGGGGTAATTTTTTTTGACGTATAGCTCTTCTTTAGTATACTTTGGAAAATCACCATATAAAAACTACACAAGAACAACGTTTGCAAATCTTGCAAATTTATTTTAAAATGCACGTTTTGTTCGCCAAACTTATGGAGCCCTTTGTGAAGTTGAGGGTGCTTATAATGATCCATCTGAGCAGCTAATAGAAGCCATCGACGTTTTAGACGTAAGTGTGACAGGGGACTCGAATTTATCAAAACCGACGCCATTCTCAGCAACTCGGTCTATGCAAATGCTGAAGAAAGATCTTGGCCTGCATCTATATAAGATCTAACTGGTGGAAGAATTTGAGCCAGTGGACGATCAAGTGATTTTTTTTATTTATCATGTCATTGCACATTATTTGAACGAGAAATGGTTCCAACACGACGGTGTAATATGCCATACAGCGCGTGAGACCATCACTTTGTTAAGCCAAACATTGGTGACCGAATTATCTCATAAAAATGGTAATACGAGTTCAATACAAAAATAGTATTCCGGAATATTCTTGATCCGTGTGATAAGAAGACATGACAAAAGAAGTTTTTATGGCTAAAGGCATGAAGCTTCAGACGGAATTTTCATTTGCGGTCAATAGGCGGAGAAGGCATAACAAAATGTTTTTTATGACCAAAAAGATAGTTAGTATTAAAATTAGCGGAATGTCTGTCTCCGATTTTTGGAAGAAGTGGCTTTTCGCCCTACATACAGAAAAAACTTAATCTACATGTTAGCACTATAGATATGACTTTGCTGATGAACGTTTTCAAAGTACTTTGTAGACCTAAATGTGAAATATATTACAAGTTAATGTGCAATAGCGAAGCATTGCCGGGCCCACTAGTCACTTATGAAGAGTATTAAGAAATATAAATTAGTTAGATAAACTTGGGTAAAGAGATAACCCCGCGGTAGTTGGCGCACCCTTTTGGACAGCTCTTCTTAAACACAGGTCGGTCTTTTGCGCTTCGAAGATAGTTCGTCACATCAAGTTTTGGTCGCCGTCTTTTGCGCCACCTATCGGGTTTATTGCCGACGACTTTTCGAGTTGGAGCATTTTCATCCATTCGTACAACTTTTCCATTGGGTCTTTTTCAACGCGCTTGAATACTTCGATGTCGTTGTACAGCTTATACACGGCCTGTGGTTCAATCGACGACAATACTCGCCGTTAACGATGCGACGTAGTTTTCACTCGAAGACTCCCAGAATACATTGATATGCTTGTGTCATTACCCAGGAATCTGCGCTGTACACCAAGACAGGTAGGATCAGAGTCTGGCACAGTTTGAACTGTGTTCTTCGAGAGAGGGCTTTGTCATTAGATCGCCTGATGAGCGCATAGTAGTAACGGTTTGCGATCAATACTTGTCTTATGATTTTCAGGCTGATCTTGTTATTATTGTTTACGGCGAAGCCAATGCAGACAAAATCATCTACCACTTCAAAATTATAGTTGTCAACGTTCACGCAGCGTCCCAAACGAGTGGACTATTGAAACAACTAACTTGCTCTTGTTCTCATTAATCACAAGACCCATTTCGGCCGACTGCTTCTCAATGCTCGAAAAGGCCGCAGTAACAGCCCGCAGTCCTCGGCCAATGATATATATGTCAAAGGCGTATGCTAGCAGAACGAATGGTGCCTGTCGTGTTTACTGCTGCCTTCGGCATGATCATCTCCATTACGATAATAAAGAGATCGCATGACAGACTATCGCTTTGTCTAAAGCCACGCTTGGTAGAAAATAGTTCAGTCAGATTTTTGCCTATTTTCACTGAAGACTTCGTGTCAGTCAGTGTGATCCCGCAAAGTCGTTTCAGCTTTTTGCGGATACCAAACTCAGCCTCAACATCTAATAATGTCTGTCGTATCAGACTGTCAAATACAGCTTTGTAATTGATAAACATATGCACGGTATCGATCTGTATTTCTCGGATATTCTCCAGGATTTGTCGTAGTGTGAATAACTGATCGATCGTGTATTTTCCACACTGATAAGGTCCAATAAGATTGTCCAGGATGAACTTTAGTCTTTCACATAACACACTAGATAGGATCTTGTAACCGATGGGTAAAAGGATAATCCTGCTATATTTGGAACACACACTTGAACCGCCTTTCTCGAACACAGGACATAGAACACTCAGATTCCAATCAACGGGAACGCATTGCTTGCGCCAAATCGTGTTTATGAACTGGTGCATGCATGGTGCCAGCTCATCGTCGCCGGTTTTAAACAGCTCTTCCTGCAGTCCATCGGCTCCTGCAGCTTTATTATGTTTAAGCCGTGCAATTGCTGTTGTGATCTCGTTTTGACACGGTGTTGGACAACCTACTCCGTCTTCGATGATTGGCGTCACTTATACTGCCTTCGGGAACGAGTAGAGATTGAAAGTGTTCCCTCCATATTTGCAGCACACTTTGAGTTCCGTGACCAGATTTCCGTCTATGTCCTTACAGGTGGGGATCCGTGTTTCAAAACCTTTACTTGTTACCTTTTGGTAGAACTTTCGGGTCTCACCTCTAACCCTATAGTTTTCGATATCCTGGGTCTCTCTTTTCTTCCACAGAAGCTTTTTCCGCCAGAACAGGCGTTTCATATCAATTATTTTCTCTTTGTAACGCTCTGTCACCGCACGCGTCGCCATTGCCTGCAGTTTTTCATTGTATGCAGCATTCATTTCCTTAGACATTTCGCGACATTCATCATCGTACCAGGGCTTGTCTGAGCGTGGTTTTTCATAACCCAGTACGGTCGTTGCGGCAGTTGCCAAAGAATTTGCAATATGCTGTCACTGGTTGTTGGGAACATCAGAATTAGTTGGGTTGGTTTAAAGTAATTGAGAGAGTTGGTTGGAGAGTTGGCTTTGCGATGTCTAGCTTCCTTTGCGTTGGTTACGAGCATTTTTAGCACAACTTAGTCGTGTGCGTACACCGCGCATCACACGCACGATTTTAAAGCTTGAGATTTGCCTTCCATCGATAACCGTAGTGATCCGAGTCAATATTTGCACCGCGCAATCGCCTTCCATCAATTACTGCGAGATTAATGTGATTTCTTGAATTTTGATCGGGAGATATCCAGGTTGCCTTGTGGTTATCTTTATGCGGGAATCAGGTTCCACTCACTTCTTGCCGACGCGAAACTAACCAGCCTGAATCCGTTATCGGAGTTGTTGTGTAGACTGAATTTTCCGACTGGTTACCAAGAGCATCTTCCCTTCCAATTTTAGCATTCAAATCTCCCAGAATAGGCTCTCATAAAATATATCTTTTATGTCATCGTCTTTGTTTTCCGCCGGGACGTGTGCACAAATATGCGTAATGTAAATATATTTCGCCCGGATGCGAGTAGTGGTTATTCGGTCACTTACAGGGTTAAACCGCGAGAACAGGTGTCAAAGTCTCTTGCCGACTTTGAAACCACATCCAAATTCGTGTCTTTCTGCATGGCACCTGTAAAAGATGTCACAGTTCTTTCGTCGTTCTTTTAGTGGCATTGCCTGGGGAATACATGATCTTTCGGACGTTGTGAGCTGCTTGGGAACCTCCAAGCAGTGCTTCTGGTTATTCCCAAATGAATAACAATCAAAAAGACTCAAATTAGAAAACTCCCCATTCCCATCAGTACGACAAAGTATGAAAACATACTTTGTCAACCAAAAATTTTTAAAATACAATACCATAACAACTCTAAACATTCAAACTAATTTTCTTTCCTTTCCTCATACACCTCGTGTCCATTACATTAGCAAATGTAACACAGAGAATAACCTTTAGCTAAATGACAAAGTCGTTTAACAATAACAACAACAACAAATAAAATCAAGAGCCAGCTACGGCGACGTGTTACACAATTGCACTCCTTGATTCTACTTCAAACACCTTCATATTCACCAACAGAAAATAGGAGGAGGAGAAAACGAAAAGGATTTATATGCTAACAAAAATAAATTTACATGCCAAAAGTATTTTATCGTGAAATATTTCGCGCTTTGCATATCACCTGCCTCGACAACAGGAACAGAAATAGCAGCAGACAAAAAAACACAGATAACTTACGTCGTTTTTATCTGGTCTCCGGTTTCATTCCATTCCATTTTTTTTGTTGGCAAAGGCTACAATTTGAAACAGCAATAAACCTTATGGTATTTAAAAAAAAATCTTTTTACCTAAGCAAAAGGGTGAACACAATATAGAAAGAGTTAACAACAATGGAACTATGGCACAAAAGCAAAGTCATCGTGAATTGGTAATATTATGTATGCGGAGTGAGACAGAGCGCCAAGAGGCAAAAAGAGAAAACGTGAAAGTGAAATGTAAGTGTTTGGATTTTATCTGGTTAGGTATGTGAGGCTATTTTGGTCAAAATGTGCGGGTAGCATCATTTATGTTAACCTCCATATGTGCTTGTAGTTATGTATGTACATTATATAAATTTATATACCTGAGTTGTTGCTTATCTGTTTGTCTACCTTAAACTTTTTTTTGTATACAAGTCCGTTGATGAGGATGCGTGTACATATGTGTTTTATATATACCATATATCAGCATGTGGTTCATTACATGCACGTGTGCTTACTGTGCCAACAAATGCGTCGTCTGTATTGATAAACGACAGACATATGACCCCAGGTCATACATATCTTATTTTAAGGGTAGAGAGAATCTAAGGGCCGTAAGTAGATGTGCTGTGGCACATATTTCATGAATTCTACAGACACTGATTTAACAAATTGTACTAATATGCTTTCGAAGTCTATTAAATGTGGCAGAGATTGACATATGATAAGAGGCAGAGGTAAATAATTCATCAATAATTGTTGCTTGATTTTGTCACAAATGATGATATATTTGTATAAATTTGGGTGGATTGAAATTCAACAGGATTTTAAGGATTTCACAATAATAAATTCTGTGATTAGATATTTTTCAGACAGAGTCGACCGGCCGGTTGGCTGATCGCCAAATCAAATAAAAAACCAACAATAATAACAATTTCTCGCCAATAGATATGGGATTAAAAATAGACGGCATAGTCCCATAGCCTCTGGAACCTCTTATAAAAAATGCCAGATTTGCCTTAAAATACTCCCGAAACTTTGGCCTTAAACTTTACAGTAAAAAATATTTCATATTAAGTTTTTCGGTAGGGCTTAATCAAACCTATGAGAATGGTTCATATTGACCTATGCCTCATACAACTGAGCATAGTCACTAAAATACTTAGAAGGGACATAAATATTTTTTAAACTTTGAACACACCCATTTCAATAGTAGAATCAAATATTCTCCATGATTACCACATGATTTATGAAAGTCAACCGCTATAGCTTTAGACTGTAGAGGGAATTCAGATTTGCTTCAGGTTTCACCATGGAATGGCCAAACAAAGGGAACCGTATAACAGATTATAGGGCTTTTTATGTACGAAATCAAAAAAAGGTGCATACCAGTACCTAAAACTGTGTTGCGAGACTGAAGATATCAAAGACCGCCACCGATCGAAGTCATTAAAGCCGCCAACTCAAAAATTCAGCAAAACCCGCCTGAAACCAAAAAATCATGGCCCGTGAGATGAAAAATCAATGAGTCACATATATATAAAAAAGACTTGGGTATTGGTGCTGTCGAATGACGTACAGGACATTTGTAGACTGTAGACGAAACTAAATTAGTTCTTTAGTAACTGGTTTAAGACACGTCACAATTTGTCAGTCAATTGACACTTTGAAGGCCAACCCCATACGTCCCTGTGTTTCACTTACAATGGTTCTGGAACCTGGACCAGTTAAAGCACGCTTAGAGAACCGGGCTTATGACTGGTGACGTATCTGTTAATTTTCCCGTAGGATTAGTACGGTAAGTGAATTAGCAAAACACGCCCCTTCCGGTACCTTATATTTTGTTAACAATGTGGTGGACTTTTTTTCATTACCCCTCTTGGCAGCATAAGGCTTTTAAAAAACAACTCCATTATACTTGGTTTGCCGCTGTTTTTTCGCGTCTACGCACGTAAGATTTCACTCTTCCTCTATGACCATCATTGTAATACTATCTGGATTCTTTCTAATGGTATGGCCGATTCAACACCACTTTCCTCATTTAATTTGCTTCAGTGTGGGTTCCTTGTTAGTTTGGTTCTAGAGATCCATGTTACTGATCGTATTAGGCCCGAATATCTTGCTTATGACTCTGAAGCGTTTGTTGCTGAATACATGAAGTGTTTACGTGGTTGTGTTTGAAACTAGCCTGGATTCACTTTCGTATAACAGTAGACTTTAAATATTCTAAGGTTTGTCTGAATAGTTGCGGCATTCTTGATACTGATTTCAGTCGTCCGAATGCCGCTATCTCGTTTTTGATCCTGCTGCTTGCGTCTGCTTCTGTGTCACCATTTGTTGTCACCATACTCCCTATTTCGAACACGCGACTACTATTTAGGAGATCTATGGTTCGATTACTGTATCCAGTCATCCACATGTTTCTTTCAACGCAGGCCCCCTCGATGTTGTCGACAACAACTTCGCAGTATAGTGTCGTATCATTCGGCATGTCTAGTAAAAGCTTTTCAAACAGTGACGTTCGCTTTCGTCGATAAACAAGTAGGTGCCGTTACATGTAAATCCAAAAACAGAAAGCTTGTTATGTCACAACAACGTGAGGTGCTATTTTATACCTCATTCATGAGGTGTAAAGGAAAATTAAGTTTTTTTGTCTACGATTTCAATTTGTTGGGCATGTATCATGATGTTCACCGTGCAAACATTGTTGATTCTCATGACTTTGGTTTTCTTCTAGATCTTTTAGATTCGCTTTCATGTTGGAGATTTTATGTGAAAGTAGACAAATATCATTCGCATAATCGAAAACCTTGAGTCTGAATTCTTTTTAATGGGAGTCTCCATGTAATTCATCTTCTGTCTAAACAAACATCGCTCATGATCTCTTAAAGCACGATGGTTACTGTAATCTAAGCAGCTTGTATTTGGTCGGAAACCTGCCCGTTGTTTTCTATTTGGTTTTGTATTCTTCCCTTTATATGGCTGCCAGTATCTTGTACATGATGTTATGTAGAGTGATTCACCTCCAGTTATTGCAATTCTTCAAATCGCCACTTTTCGGTAACATTAAAATTATATATTTCTTCTTCCAATGCTGATGTGATGTGACAGTATAGAAGTTCAATTGTGTTTTCGCTGCCCGCCCGTAGATTTTCGGCTGGTATTTCATTTTCGCCTAATGCCTTATTACTTCTTAATTTTCCAATGGCCTCTTTTATCACATTTAAACGGCCAGGGTTCCCGGTAATTCCAAATTATTTTCTGCAGGGCTGCTTTTTTATTCTCGTTATCTTCAGTAGCTTCATCTATGCTCACGTTGCTAGTTTCATTGACATGTCTTCTCCATCTGTGCTTCAGTGGTGCATCATTGTTTGTTGGTAGTGCACAACTGCGATCAGCGGCTGCTTGGCTCCACTTACACCTTTAATTAGTGAGACAATCTATTGTATGCTGAATTTTTTTCATGTTGTTCTAACTACCAGCTTCTTCTACTGCTCTTGATAGTCGTTCCAGGACTGTCTTTGATTGCCCCAATCTCTACTTGTTTAGCCATCCATTGGTAATGCTGCTTCGAACTATTGTTGTTGTTGTTCAATTCTTTGTGGTTGCACCATACTCAGTGTTTCCCTTCGACTTGTATATAATGCCTGGATATCTTCCCATGTGTGGGGTTAAGTTGATAGTACAGGGTGGTCGGATGTTATATGGAGAAAAACATTTTCAGAGTTTTTGTTTTTTTGATACAATGAATATAGGTAATCGTACCGAATAAATTTCAATGAATAAATTTCGGATTTCATCAAAATTAGACTAGTCGTTCTTGAGTTATGCCCCCAAAACGGTAGGAGGTTAACAACTTTAAGCCCTAAGCGGTACGAGTTAACATGTACCAATCGTACTTAAACTTTTGCTATCTTAAAATCTGCAAAGACTTATTATTTTTGGGGGAGGCACTGACAAAAATCCAACATCGTTTTTACGACCACCTTACCGTTTACGAATCGTCACTGCTACTGCGTTTCTAGGTTATTTGTTCTCAATGTAGGTGGAGCCGATTTCATCTTGTTTGTCTGATTGTTTTTCTTTTGCATTTCAACTTAATCTTAATTTCATCTGTGATGATCTCGTGATCACTACCGTTATCAGTTCCTATATATTATTTTTAAATAAAATGTTAGTTGATAGCAAGCCAAACTAGAGTTTTCATCATTCACTCGCTGACGTTACACCTGAAATGAACTACGGACCAACGATGCACACATTATTTGCACACAAATCAGTCTTAACTTTATCGAATTACATACAAATCCTTGCAAACGCCCTTCTTGCTCAAACATTACCTACTTTGCAAATCCGTCCATAATGAACATATTTGCGTGACTAACATCCATTTTTACGTCGCGCTACCTTTATAATATTCATAAAGCTCTTTCTTTCATTGTTTTTGTTTTATAATTTCTTCTTTTGTTCTGCTTTTAAGCTCATTTCTGCTTTCAAATGGTCTTTTGTGCATATTTTCACTTTTGTTATGCATTTTTTATTTATCATCCTGGTTTGGATTGAAAAATAAACCACATAGTTGGCAGGACTGGGTAAGAGGGTGGGAAATCATTGGAAAAACTATGTAAATTTCATGGTAAACAATAATGTTGATGTTCGCCATTTTACCACATCACCATTTGGCGGTATGGTCCGGACATTGTTAAAGTCTCTTAGCTTCTTTTTGCTGTTCTTGCTGCTAATGCTTTTTCCTGTAAAGGTTTAATATTTCTTGAAATTTATGGCATTATTACGAAAGGAAGGATTGTTCGCTTGAAATATTTCTTCATTCTTCGTTTGTTTTTACAAATGTGAAACATTTGTAAGAGAATATGTGCTATACTGGCGTTGGTGAAGTTTTTTTTTTAAATCTGTTGTGACTCTGATATGCAGGTCCTGTAGGGGTTGGTACACTGTGGACTTGTCTTTTCTGTGTATATTTACTCTCTTCCTCTAATGTTTTAATTACAGCTCTGCATATGCATAAAGAAGTAGATTGGTTCATTACATTCTAGGTCTTTTTTAAAATTCTTTTTCCTTTGAAAGTGTATTTTTGCTCAAAAGGTCCTTTTCTTTTTTGACATATTCATTAGAATGTGTTTCTAACCATAAATTTGTACAATGCATATTCATTGTCTGATGAATAAATACTGAGGTAAACACATGAAAATATCTTCAATTTAAGATTAACATACTTATGAGTTTGGAAATTGAAAAGTATTGAAATTAATAGAAATTGATTTCAAGCGGTTTTGTTAATACTTCGTTAGACCAAGCTTAGATAACAGCTCTTTTACGTAGTTCATCCTACCGATTTCCAAAGACTTTTCGCATTCGGTCTATTGGATGTCGTTAGACAGCTCATACATTCGCCGACGGTTCCCACCAGTAACAATGATGGGTCCAAATATGTTGCAAAATATTTTTCTTTTGATGATTCCCAGAGTAGATTGATCCGCTTGTGCCATTGCCTGGGATTCTGCGCTATAGAGCAAGAGAGGTAAGATCAGTGTTTGGCAAAGTTAATCTCTGTTCGTCTAGAGAGGGCTTTGTCATTAAATCAGTTGCTGAGCGCATAAGAGCAGCGGTTTGCGACCAATACTGGTCTCTTAATTACGAGGCTAGTTGTCATCGTTTACGCGTCATTCTTTGATACAAATAACTTTGTTTTATTCTCATTTATTACCACATCCATTTCTATTAACTCTTTTCAATGCTTGAAATGACCGCAGTAACAACCCGTAGTGCACGGCTTATAATATCTACATATGTCATCGGTATGTTACTTTTGTTAAAGATGACACAAGTCTTGTTTACTGCAGCCTTCCGCATGATCATCTCCATAAGGATGTTAAATAGATCGCATGCAAAATTCTCGCTATGTTTAAAGCCTCACTTGGTAGAAAATGTTTCTATCAGTTTTTTGCCTATATTCAATTAAGAATTCATGTCAGTCAGTGTCATTCCGCAATATCGTATGAGCATCGAGAAGATACCAAATTCAGAAAATGTTATTATTTCTGTCGTATCACACTGTCAAATGCAGCTTTGTAATCGGTAAACAGTTGGTCGTCCTACATTTCTCGTGTCTTCTTCAGGATTTGTCCCAGTATGCATATCTGGTCGGTTGTGAATTAACCAGGTCTAAAGCCACATTGATAAGGTTCACTCATGTTCGCCAGAATGGGCTTTAGTCTTTCACATAACACACTAGACAGGACCTTGTATGCGATAGGTAAAAGGCTGATCCCGCGATAGATGTACACATACTTCGATCGCCTTTCTAAAGCACAGGACTTAGGATATTCAGAATCCATTCATTGGCCATACAATCTTTGAGCCAAATCGTGTTTATGAACTGGTGAATGTACGTTGTCAGCTTATAGCCGTCGGCCAATCTACTACGTCGTTGATGATTTCCGTGTTTCGTCACTTATGCTGCCTTCGGAAACGAGCTAAGAACGAAAGTGTTCCCTCCATATTTTCAGCATACCCTGAGTATCCGTGATCAGATTTCCATCTATGTCCTTATAGGTGGGGATCCCTGTTCCAAAACCTTTGGTGTTTCCCTTTCGGGCTTCACCTCTATCCCTGTAATATTCGATATCTTGGAAGTCTCTTTTCTTTCATAGATGTTTTTCCCTCCTCTCCTCACTATATCGTTTCCTCACGGCACGCGTAGCTATTGACTACAGTTTTATCTTTTATGCTGCATAATTTTCATCACACTTTGAGGAACACTCCTCATTGTACTAGGACATGTCTGGCGGTAGTTTTTATGAACCCAGTACGGTCGTTACTGCAGTGGTTATAGAATTCGAAATATGCTGCCACTTTGTGTCGTGAAAAGCATAATCAGCGGGGTTTGTCTGCAGTAATTGAGAAAGTTGGTTGGAGTAGGCATTGGCTATCTCGGTGGTATGCTGCCTTTGAGTTTGATTACAAGCGTTTTTAGCAGTACCTAATCGCTTGCGTTCCATAGCTGCACCTAGATGGTGGCCCGAGTCAATACATTCAATGCGCCTCTCATCGATTACCACTGTGACATTTGTCCAAAAAACCGCACTTTGTTCATCATTAACATAACAGACTCAATGTGTTCTTCAATGTACAACCAGAACACTGTAATCCTTTCTGTGCCTTAAATATAGAACACCAATAACTGCTACATAAAAATTTCTCATTTTTATATGTAGTGCAAAACTGTTTGCACAAAATCCCCTCAACCCCCAAAAAAAAAGTAACGCCATGTACATAAAGTTTCACGCTATTAACAACTGTGAACATCATCACCAACACCCGATTAAATTATCGCTATATCGCCGTATAAGTCATTGACTGCATACCATAACATTGGGCCATTAATGCCGCGCTGCAGAGAACATGCACCAGCAAACACTAGTCATGAATCATGGCAGATTTGCTCCACTTCACTCTGGATGTTCGTTTTTTTTTCTTCTTTCGTTTGGTTGTAATTGTAAGTGCTGTGAGGGAAGAAGCTTTTCGTACTCTACCAAACACCAAATAGCCCAGTCCTGTGTTAAGCAACGACAACGATAACTTTATCAGAGCGAACATTTTAATGTTTCATGTGCGGAATTAAACGATTATGTTACACAAAAGTAAACGTAATTCCCCGGAGTGGTAAATGCACGCAGAGCTGAAGGCGGCGGCGTAGGTGGCGTATGATATTTAACACTCGTTAATGTTCTGGGCCGTGTAGTTGTTGCCAAAAAGTTGAAGCATAAACGGGCATATAGAAAAGGTTGCATGGAGGGGTGGGGGCCTGCCCACCCTGTTGTACCTCACTTTAATACACATTTTAGGTGGAAATTTGCGAAATATGAAACGCTTAGCAATGGTCCAACAATGCTATCAACTAACGGGCGGCGTTGCAGGGCACAACAAAGCAATGTTTTTCGCAACGTTCATTTTATGGTCACACTTTTGTATGCAACGTGTGTGTGTGTGTTGCATATGTGTGTGTTTAAATATAGTGATAATTTAGCACAGTTTCTGGCATAAATCGTAAAGTATCAACGACAATAGAAATTAAGTTTTCACAATGTCATACATGCATAAATTATACTAAAGATCATCATAAAAGCCATGTGCGTGCTTGGTCCATTTTATGTAGTTGCAACGAGTGTATGTTAATGTCTTGGTTTAAACTCTATTAAGAATGAATAACATTATTTTTCAAGTTTGGTTCTTACACCATCTGATGTGGTGCATATAACGCACGCTTACAATTTGGTCGTCAAAAACAAATATATATCTTCGTAAAACAAACAGAGTGGTTTATAAGAACTTTAGCTGATGCTGGGTGGGCATATCACTCATCTGCAGCAAAATGATAATAACTTATTAATAAATTGTTCGCCAAAGCGGCGTTGTATGTCTGAGGTTATTGAAGTACATGACAATTTTGATAGTTACTTTGCAGTTTTTTATGTAGAAAGAAAAATTTGGAACTAAGAATTCTTGAAAATTTTGAACTTGCACATCCTTGTAAAAACAGGACGTATGTGAACAACAACAAAACGTACAAAGCGTTACGGTTACTGAAGACCGTTACTTCAGCAATCTAAGAAAAAATATTTGTGGTTTCAACAAAGTGGTGCATCTGCACACATAGCTCAGACGGTTATGGTAGAATTACACATACAACTTCCTAACAGGTTCATTTCATGAAACTCAACCTGGTCGCATGACCTAACTCCACCAGACCTTTTCTTTTGGGGTTATAGTAAACATGAAGTGTAATAAAAACCAAAATTTTCAGATTACTTAAAAAGAAAAAAAGTTATCAAGCGGCTTTCATTAGCCAACCTGTATCGCAATTGTGTAGTCTATTTTTAGACTAACAAAGGGAACCAACTGTCCCATTGTTTGAGAAGATTTTATTAGACTACTACTGCTCAAATAAAGGTAGATATGAAAGCTTTCGAACAGGGATCCCCACCTGTAAGGACGGAGACAGGTAATCTGGTCACTGACATTCAGAGTGTGCTGCAAATATGGAGGAAACACTTTCGATCTCTACTCGTTCCCGAAGGCAGCATAAGTGACGAAGTTACACCAATCATCGACGATGGAGTAGACTGTCCACCAATGAGCCAAAACGAGATCAGCACAGTTATTGCACGGCTTAAAAACAATAAAGCTGCGGGAACCAATGGACTACCGACTTAGCTTTTTAAAGCCGGCAGCGATGAGCTAGCAACGTGCATGCAGCAGCTCGTAAACACGATTTGGCTCAAGGAATTCAAGCCCGATGATTGGAATCTGAGTGTTTTATGTCCTGTGCTTAAAAAATGTGATCCAAGTGTGTGTACCAATATTCGCGGGATCAGCCTTTTATCCATCGCATAAAAGGTCCTGTCTAGTGTGTTATGTTAAAGAATAAAGCCCATTTTAGCGAACCCGAACCTGAACCCTGTAGAAGACCCAAGAAATACAGATAAACACCTACCATTTATTTATCGACTACAAATCTGCATTCAACAGTTCGACACGACAGGAACTATAAGTTGCCATGGCTGAGTTTGGTATCCGCGAGAAGCTGATACGACTTTGCGGGATGACACTTACTGACATGAAGTCTTCAGTGAAAATAGGCACAAATCTAACAGAGCCATTTTCTACCAAGCGAGGCTTCAGACAAGGCAGACAGACTATCATGCGATCTCTTTAATATCATAATGGAGACGATCATGCGGAAGGCAGCAGTAAACACGACTGGTGCCATCTTTAACAAAAACCACATGCTGCTCGCGTATGCCGATGATATAGATATCATTGGTCGTGGATACCGGGATGCTACTGCGGCCTTTTCGAGCAATAAGAAGCAGTCGGCAGAAGGGGTCTGGTGATTAATGAGGACGATAGTCTGTCATGCGATCTCTTTAATGTCATAATGGAGACGATCATGCGGAAGACAGCAGTAAACACGACTGGCAGCATTAAGAAGCGGTCGGAGGAAGTGGATCAGGTGATTAATGAGGACAAAACTAAGATATTTGTTTCAACGAACAAAGAGTTTATCCGTTGGGACGCTGCGTGAACGTTGCCAACTATAACTTTGAAGTGGTAGATGATTTTGTCTACCTCGGCTTCGCCATAAACAAAAATAATAATGTCAGCCTGGAAATCAAAAGACGAGTATTGATCGCAAACCGCTGCTACTATACGCTGAGCAAGCGTAAAGCCCTCTCTCGACGAACGAAGATCCTACTCTACCAGACACTGATCCTGCCTGTTTTACACTACAGCTCAGAATCCTGGGTAATGACGCAGGCGGATCAATCTATTCTGGAAGTTTTCGATAGAAAAATACTACGAGAAATATTTTGACCCATCATCGTTAAGGGCGAGTACCGTCGTCGAATGAATCAAAAGCTGTATGAGCTGTACAACGATATCGACATAGTCAAGTCATTCATATAATACGCTCGATCGAGTTTAATATGCAATAGACCGACAAATTATTTCTTTATAGTTGGCGCATATGGTTTTATCTCCTTTCTAATACACATGATATTACACACTTTGGAAATGAGTTGATGCATTTACCTCACCAAGTCGTCGCATTCTGCCTCAACAGCTCGGCTGGTAAACCTTCAGTAACTGTGGCTTTGTTATTCTATAGGCGCGATATTGCTATTTGTATCTCATTTTGGCTGGGAGGTGGGCTTTCGACACTATCCTCAACGATTGGTTGAATAATCTTTTCCTAGCCATCATCATCTACCAACAGTCTATTGAAGTGTTTTTTCCATATTTTTAGCAAATGTTCAGCAATTTTTACAAGGTTCCCGGGAGGAGAAAATGATAGTACTTAAAACTTCCATCTAGTTTATCAAACTCTGGTAGAATTTTCTCTCTTCATTTTTTGGTAGACAAAGGTATTCTACTCATACATACGTTACACTTATTCTTTTTTTTCACCGGAACTGACGATTCTACTTTTATCTCTTATGAGCAGTATCATTCCCTGCGGCGTCACGACTGTCTTGACCATACCATGGTTTTTCCTGGGATGAGGTTTTGAAAACCTAGTTTGGTTTTAATTTCCCTTTACACCCCATAAATGAGGTATGATTTGCTTCTCGCGTTGTTGTGAATTAACACGCTTTCTATTTTAGATTCACAACAAACGGCACCCAGTTGTTTATCGACGATTGCAAACATCACTGTTTGAGAAGTTTTTACTAGACATGCCGATAATCTCGACACTTATACTGCGAAGTTGCTGTCGACAACATCGAGGGGGCTCTTGATTTCCAGGGCCACATAATTATTTTTGTTTATGGCCACACCTCGCCTCAATGACGAATGGGTTGACCTAAAATGGCAACAATAACGGTAAATGGGGTTTTTTTTAGGGGTTAATTGTACATTAAAAATCCACTTGAATCAAAATCCTAGCTGGTCTTTTTTTAAAAGGATTTTTCGTTTTTTACTCCGTTTTGCTCTTTTTTTAGAAGTGACGTTCTTTGCCCCATGATTCCGCCATCAAATCATAGAGATAATAAATCGTGTTATATCTCATTGGAAGCGTACGGACTTTAAGTTTAAGATACTTCTGTCCAAATTTAAGTTTTCTGCGCTATTTTAAGCTTTGCGGAAAGAAAACTGAAAGTTTTTAATATCTCATTTATCACCAGACCCACTTTTGCCGACTGCTTCGCAATGCTTGAAAAGTTCGCAGTAACATTCCTCAATCCCCGGCAATATCTATATCATCGGCATACGCGATGATTTTGTTATAGATGGTACCATTACTATTTACTGCAGCCTCTGGGATACCAAATTCATCTAACAAATTCTGTCGTATCAGACTGTCGCATGCAGATTTGTAATTAATGAACAGATGGTAGCAGTCGATCTGCATTTCTTGGGTCTTCTCCAGGATTTTTCGTAGTGTGATTATCTGGTCGGTCGTGGATTTACCTGGTCTAAAGCCAATCAGGTTCGCCAAAATGGGCTTTAATCATTAACATAACGCACTAGACAGGACTTTGTGTGCGATGGGTAAAAGGCTGATCCCGCTATAATTTGTACACATACTTGGATCGCCTTTCTTAAGCACAGGTCATAGAACAGTCAGATTCCAATCATCGGGCATGCATTCCTTGAGCCAAATCGGCCTTATATATCCAGTTTTCTAATATTACATAATTTTATTATACAATTTAGAATGTTAATTTGCATTTTACAATTACGGCGGCCCATAATTTAATCGTTATGATTATTATTGATATTATTTTTACAGTTGCAGACTTGTGCATTTTGTAAATCGTCTGCATAATTCTCATTTGCATTTAATGTGAAACAGCGGCAGCAACACCGGCGATATATATCGCATCGTAAATAAATTGCATGTTTATAAAGTTGAACGCATAAACAATTTTTTTTTGTGTTTTCTTCTGCTACGCTCGCTTGCATGCAACATGAAACCTATTATCGTCATTCTCATCACCATACAAGAGAGAGTCACATATCATAACTAAAGCAACTGCAACTTATGGCATCGGTTATAGTTTGTAGCTGTAGTTGCTGTTTTTTCTTCACTAGCAACACAAGTTACAAAGTATTAACAACATTAGCACGAACATAATATTGTTGCACCCGCGCATTTTTAACATTTATCATGAAGAGCTATGGTACAACGATTTAAAACAATGCCAAGGAACGCGACATCATTGAGCGCCAGAAGAACATTAAGGGCTAACGTATGGGAAAAATGAAGAATACACGGGAGCAATATGAAGGCATTTAAGGCATAGTGTAAACAAAGTTTAACAAATTAAAGACTGATCAAAATTACTTAAACTTGAAAAAAGCTTAGCATTTTATATGTCCTTTCACCTTGTTACCTTGTTACATTACATTTACAAAAATCTTAAACGGTACAAACACTTCTGTCAATTAGTCATTACCCATAGCTTCTAGAGTAGGGGACGCAAATTGCAACTTTATGAGTTTGCCTATTTACGAACGTACTACGCCTTCTCTTCTACTCGATAGCAATGATGCCGTTTTGTTGATAGCGTCATATGGCGTTAATTACATCCCTTAGTACCAGTAGAAGGTTCGATTTGTAGCTGTGTTGGTTGTGTGAAACTGGCGATGATGGCAGTGATTATAGTGTCAGTGCTGGAGGTTGGTGCTGATGACACTGATGTCTACTGCAATTGCAATGGCTACACATTATACATACCATCAAAGTGGCTTTGCTGGCAAATATTTCGTATCGTATATTAACGGGGATTTTCCCATTTCCCCCATGACCCATAATTGCGAGGGCGTACATCTCTGTTTAGGTTATTTTCCTATTAAACATATTTGCCAAACGATGTCGGCTATTAATTAATGTTTTTAGAAAGCTTTAATACCATTATCATGTCCCGTTAATATTGCATATGAGATTATGGTACATAATTGCAAGATAGCAATTTTATCAGTCATCATACATTTCATATGATTGATATGCATTTGCTAACCGTATACAGGGGGATGTACAATTTATGACAAAGAAGATTTATGAAAGATAAAAACACAGCTATCTTGTAGGAAGCGAAGCAAAATAATTAAAGGGCAATTATTTAAGTGGAATTTCAATTAAGATTTATGCTGAATTGTCATATAATAAATATTATTTATGAGCGGTATTACAAACCAGTTAAATGATGATTGATTGTATGTCTTATATGTATCCACCAACATCTTCTTCTTTAATGGCAGCAACAACAGAAATTTATTTATCAGTAGCCGCACATAGAAAAGTATTCCAAGCGCTTCGGTCTTTTGCGCTCCGTAGATAGTTCGTCACACCAAGCTAAGATAACAGCTCATTCATCTGGTACATCCATCGGAGTTTTGGTCGCCCCCTCCTGCGCCGCCCATCGAGTTTATTGCCGAATTTTTCGTCCATTCGTAAAACGTGTCCAATCCAGCGCATTCGGTCTATTTGAACGCGCTTGACTACGTCGTTGTCGTTGTACATTTGCCGATGACTTTTTAAGCCGGAGCGTTTTCGCCCATTCGTACAACGTGTCCAAGCCAGCGCATTCGGTATATTTAAACGCGCTTGACTACGTCGATGTCGTTGTACAGCTCATTATTCATTCGACGACGGTACTCGCCGTTAACGATGATGGGCCCAAATATTTTGCGTAGCAGAATAGATTGAGCGGCCTGCGTCATTACCCAGCATTCTGCGCTGTAGAGTAAGACAGGCAGGATCAGTGTCTGGTAGAGTTGGATCTTCGTTCGTCGAGAGAGGGCTTTATCATTAAAACGCTTGCTCAGCGCAAAGTAGCAGCGGTTTGCGATCAATACTCGCCTCTTGATTTCCAGGCTGACATTATTATTTTTGTTTAGACAAAATCATCTACCACTTCAAAGTTATAGTTGTCAACGTTCACACGGCGCACAGTGGCACCGCCCCATACATTTCTTGGAAAAAAATAGAAGGAGTGGTCGTACAGCAATGAAATTTTGCAGAAACACTTCTCTGGGCTTAATTTAGAAATTTTGAAAAAATCTTGGAAAACCGCTTACTGCCACACCCACCTCCCATATAACTGCACTTGCCAAAATTTATTTTTGGACCTAGGGACTCGAAATTCGGGACACTTCTTAACTGAGTTCTCCTTATGAAAAAAAATTAAACATATTGGGGATGCCACGCCTACTTTAGATTTTACGCCCATTGAAAGTTGTAGATTTTAGGTGTTTTTCTTCCCTGTCTAGAATCATATAAAAATTTCATATAAGTTAAAAAATTTTAATTTTTATTCAAAAGTTAAACATGTGTTGTCTCCATACAAAAGAAGAGAATATCCACAACAACCCTCCGCGAAAGATATTAGCCTTCAAATACACCAAAAATATCTCACAAATGCATGCATTAAAGTCGATGTTACTAATAGGGACGGTATTTGGCGGTGATTTTTTTTTCTTAATTGAAAGTACAGACTCGTACCTTTAATTTTTTTATAGTTAGAGGGCTGAGCAAGGCAAAGCACATAAAGTTTTTTTCCATCAAAAAGTGAAAAGTTGATATTTTTTAGTATAATTTTTGATAAATTATAATAATTAGTATACATTTCCAATTTCAATAATTTTTTTCTTATAAAAGAGTAAGTGCTATATTTTCACTGAAAAATAAAACAAAAGCCATAGCTATAAACGTACACACACAAAAAGTTCTTTATTTGGACAATAATTTTAATCTAATTTCATTGAATAAATTTCCTTTTTCCTTTTTTTAACTACAAAATTTCACTTTTCATAAAAAACCATGTTGAATTTTTCTTATCTAAATATTTCTTTACAAAACCCAATCATTAAAATTTTGATATTGGAAAGTTGAAAAACCCTATAAATGCCACTGTGCGGCGTCCCAAATGCGTAAACTCTTTGATCGTTGAAACAAATAACTTAGTTTTGTCCTCATTAAGCACCAGACCCACTTCTGCCGAATGCTTCTCAATGCTCGAAATGGCGACAGTAACATCCCGCAGTCCTCGACCATTGATATCTATATCATCGGCATACGCAAGCAGTATGTGGCTTTTGTTATAGATGGTGCCAGTCGTATTTACTGCTGCCTTCCGCATGATTATCTCCATTATGATATTAAAGAGATCGCATGACAGACTATCGTCTTGTCTGAAGCCCCGCTTGGTAGAAAATGGCTCTGCTATAATTATGCCTATATTCACTGAAGACTTCGTGTCAGTCAGTGTCATCCCACAAAGTCGTATTAGCTTCGCGGGGATAGTTTCGGTCGTACCGGACTGTCGAATGCAACGTTGTAGTCAATAAACTGATGAAATTAAAATATTGGTCATGATATTTCATTACCAAAAATGTACCACAAATAGTAGAATAGATTTTTTTACCAATTAATAGTTTATACGATTCATGTAGTTTGTACAGTTATTTAGTATTGAAGTTGTACAAAAAACAAACCAGTCCGACATACATCCATTGCGACACACATCCAGCAGTGAGAGCAAATTAAATATATGAATTTTATTAATGAACATACTTTAATAACACTTGGCCTTTGTGAGCACTTCAAACGTAATATTGCTGCTTTTTTTGACTATACTAGTATTGGTGTTTTATCGGTTTGTGAGTCCCAACAACAACATATCAAAAACAACCTACCACAGCAGCTTAATTTGTTTTTCCTAGTAAACCAATATTTAATACATATGTGTTCTATAAATTGATCAGCAGTCGTTTTTTTTCTATGGTAAAAACTCATATATTTCATAGGGCTTGATGTTTAAAACTCAAAAGCAAAAGTCATACAATAACGCCTTTACACAACGTCAGCGGGTTGTGGGACTTGCAGTGCAAAGTTCTATCAATTTGGTCACCAATTCATTGCGCTGCAGTAAATGCAATATTAATGCACGACATGTAACCATCCATCGCTTTTTGTTTGATTTATGTCCTCTCCAAAAATGAAGCATTAAAGCAAACTACAAAAGAAAAAAAACTCTTGTTAATATGTAGGAGCGACACGGATGAACTCAGCGGTATGTGGCGCGGCGCAGGATATAAGCACATAACGTTTGTCGCAGTTCGCTATAAAAAAACAAAACGTAAAATATTTTTCCAGCAAATAGTTTGGACCAAAATTATTCACTGTATTCAAAATGAAAGTAAAAACGTTCCGGAAAATTGTGATGTTCATATACATAATAATAGTAATAAAGTTTTACAATTCGGGAAGTGTGCAATTCACCAGTAACGATGAGGTCCTTTTGAATTGCTTTTTTATAGCATTTCGTGTTTTTTTTTTTGTGGAGGTAATGTCAATTCTTTTTATAGAGAGCCAATGGCAAATCATATTATGGTTTTTCTTTGATGAGGAAAATGAAAATTGCTGTGAATTCCGTTTAAATTTTGCAATTATGTATGTGGTTTTTTTCTGCGTGTGCGGATTATTGTTCAGTGTAAAATTATCCAAACTTTTTGAAATGGATATTGAGCTATGTTATAAATAGTAAATATCCCTATTATAGTCATCGAGTTAATTACATGAAATTGTTGTAAATTAAATTAACGCGTTATAATTATAACTACTAACCGTTTTTAAAATAAAAAATCATTACTACTTTATTTAGTATCAGAAACTGATTAATATATTATATTTAATAATATTATTATTTAATATTTTTTTGTTTACATTAATGAATCAGGTGTTTACTAAGACAATACAAGTTAACAGCACCGAAACATTTTTAACACCTAAGCTTTTTATTACTTACTTAAGTACAACTTACGAACTTGGTTCATAAACTAGAGTTCTGAAGTATTAAAGAATTCCACACGCTTCGGTCTTGTCCTTGCGCTCTCCAGTTGGTCCTACCAGATGGTGACGGGTCGGCAACCACGTGTTCCTTCCAACGAAGTTTGGGTATCCCGTCCTTCAGGTTCGCCTTCAAACACCTTTCTCGCTGGAGCATTTACATTCATCCTGGCAACATGTCCCAGCCATCAAAGTCGTTGGATTCTGACTCTTTTAGCTATGTCGATGTCGTGGTAAAGCTCATACAGCTCATGGTTCATCCGATGGCGAAACTCGCCTTCGACACATATAGGTCCATATATTTTTCGGAGTACTTTTCTCTCGAATATTCCCAGGTTTTGTATGTCCGTTGTAGTAAGCACCCATGATTCGGCAGCATACAACAGAACAGGTAAGATAAGCACCTGGTATAGCTGTTTCTTAGTATTCCGAGATATGGTTGTTTTACTAAAGTGCTGCCGAATTCCGTAGAAACATCTATTGACTAGCACTATTCTCCGTTTAATTTCTTGGCTGACATTATTTTTTTTGTTGACGGAAGATCCGAGGTAGGTAAACTCGTCGACTACCTCAAAACAATAATTGTCAACGTTCACGGTGCTTCCCCATCGAGAGGACTCTTTGTTCGTCGAAATCATTATTTTTGTTTTGTCCTCGTTGACCACTAAACCCATTTTTGCTGACTCCTTTTCTAGTGATGAGAAAACTGCAGTAACATCCCACAGATTTCGACCAATGATGTCTATATCATCGGCATTGGTTAGTGGCATGTGGCTCTCTTGGAATATCCACAAATCCACATCCAAACTCGTGGTTGTCCGCATGGCCACTATAGTAGATGTCGCACGTCTTCATGCGCGAGCACCTGGATTTCCTGTAAAGCGGTTATGTCGGCCTTGTATTCTTCGAGGACTTCCGCCAACATTTTGGCGGGTCCATTTTATTCTTTTCTTAGTTCTTTTTATTGCAATAGTTCAAACGTCGGTGGCGGGTTGCAAGCCCAGCGCACCACGTCGCAGTTTTCTCCTCCTGCCAGGATTTTATTACAGCCGCCCATTCTGGGTCAGACGCCGACCAGGGTACCGCTCACTCTGAGCAGACGTGCCTGGGTTTTCGGTTTCGCCCCTCACAGTTAGTCGTGCTCTGACGGGTGTCAAAGGCATGCTTTCAGGCGTCACCACGTGGAGGTACTCCGTCCGCAGTAGTACAACGAAAACGGAGCTCTGTGAGTAGAGTGTTCAAAACCGAAACCGAAAACCGTCTAACCGGTTTTTTTCCCCGAAACCGTATGCCGGTTTCTTCAAAAATGCCAATTTCGAATAACCGGTTTAACCGGTTTTTAGATGTCGGTTAACCGGTTTTTCAAAAAGGAGCATTTCCACTGAACATTGCCAGGTTAGTTCTATGCAAATTGGCACAGAAGGTTGTTTATGCCGACATGATATTCTTTGGTTTTTTTAAATTGTCTTATGCAGTACAAAAATTTGTTTGGAAAATGCTGCTAGAGGACTGTTTCCTCTCATTTAATTGTACAATAGATGTGAAATCACTAATATTTAGTTAGTTGCGATTTAACCTTGCAGTGACTGAGAATTCCTCGATATTCATATGAAAAACTTTAAGTGCAGTTATTTACTAAACTAACTGCCTATCCCATGATGTCGAACGTTAACGTTCGCTTGGGTTTTTTTGCGATAAACAGCTGATTTGGTAGACATATTTCAGCTGTTTAACCAGCTGTCACCAAGATACAGTTGGTTTCTAATTTTGAAATAGATTGAAATCTTATTTTGAAATGGGCGAGAATCCGCCGATATTCTTATGAAAAAAATTAAGTAGCTACTAAGCATTCAATTGTAAAAGGAGTTTAATTTATGAAATCGAAACTTAATTCTAAACCATGCTAAGTGTCTTTTTTAAGATTTACAGGAATCTCTTTCAAAGTTTGTGTGTAATTGAGATTCCACTTATATGTAAAGTTTAAATTAAATTAATTAAAATATGATACAAATTAAAACAGACTGAATTCAAAAGCTCTTATTAATTTAAAACATGCTTAGTTGACTTAGTATACTTTAGAATCAAGGTATAAATTCATATTTAATTTTATATTGGGTTTTATTTTACAATATCCAAAAAACCGAACGAAACCGGTTAACTCGGTTTTCTACTAAAGTAGGTATTTGAAAACCGAATTGTTGAGAAAAGTTATTTTTCGAATAAACCGAAAACCGGTTTCCTGAAAAATTCAAGTATTTGAACACTATATCTGTGAGTAGACTTGAAGTGCAATTGGCAAGGATCACTCTGGGTTTGCCAAGTTAAACCGATCAGAAGCTTTACCTTGCATCACACTCCCGACGCCCGGCGTTTCTGTTTAGGGACATTAATATTTATCACACTAATAAACTTATTTTCATGGACTTTCAAACGCTATTTTACACACATAAATAGGTTATCATTTTTTTTTAAATATACCCTCCCTCATATAATAAAATTTCATGTTTAACATATATTGACATATGCGTGTAATAAAGTTTATTAACCAGTCGCCTGTACTTACTGACAAACTGTTGGAAAAAAAAGAAGAAAGGGAAAAGCTATTGTTGACACAACCATAATTCCCAATGAAATGCCAGGCCTACAAACAAGCTATTGTGTGTAAAAGAGCGCTTTTCTACTGTCATCGCGCATTAGATGTTGGGAAATGTTAGTATAACTTTTACATTGGTAGAAGGAGATTTGTGTAATGGCTTTTAGTATTGTATTGACAAGTAACATTGTATTGCGTTCGGTTACCTTCTCTACGTCTTAGTATTGTAAATAAAATATATTACACTTTACACACAAGAAGGTAGTCATAAAAACGGTTATTTAGCAATTTAATGTCATCATAATAATGTTGTTTTACTGTTAACAACTTCGCTTTCAGAGTGAATAAAGAGTGAATATACTCTTTGCTATTGTTGCTGCCAAAAGGTGATCTAAATGGAGAGAATTATTAAATATGATTTTTCCATAAAATTTTATGTGACAAATTAATTAATTGCATGCAATTTTTGTTTTTGTTTTTTTTTATGTTTTCAAACGCGAATATTTACTCTTACAATCATAATATTTTGCTTCATAATTAAACGTAAATGTGGTTGTGTTTTCTTTTTTTTCAGGTTCCCTCGAGGGTGCTTCCAAACGATTTTTCACAGATTTTTTACAAGATTTACCAACGCCGGGCACTGGTGGGCCAACATTCGATACAACGGTTGCATCAAATATTACGGGTCTAGTGGGAAAGACAGTAAAACTGACGTGCCGCGTAAAAAATTTGGGAAATAGAACGGTAAGTTTTTTTTGTTGTTTTTGTTAAGTGTTTAAACTTAAAGTGCAATTAATTTCAATAATGGTGAAATTTCAATGGAATCGTGTACAAACAGAAGCATTATTCACAATAATTTAATGTCAGTATAGTACTAAGTAGTGCTATGGTAACTGTAGTTGCTGGTTTACTACTACGATATTGTGAAAAGTTTTAATGTGTACTTAGCGTGTAATGAGCTTATCAAATAACATTTTTGAAGTACAAAGTAACATTTGTAATCCCACTTGTTGATAATTTAACGTAATTTGTCGATGGTTATTTTAATGAAAACAAAAGGCTTAGTAACATTACATAAGAAACTGTTAGATGTGGAGGATAATTATTACACTGGTTTAGATTATTTCAATTAAAAATGTACGTGCAGTAAATAAGTAACACTGTTTTTTTTAAAAATGGTAGGGGGAAATAGATAGCAAAGTAGAACTTGGATACATTTTTTTAAATAATATAGGACAGACTTGTGGCACATTGTGTACAATTTACCGAAAAGTACTGAGTTAAATAAGTTCAGATAATTGAATCTTAGGCATTGTCGACTTTAGAGTTTGTATACTGATTTGTTTATCGCTGGAAAACTGTGCAAACAATTTTTTTGAATGAAAAGTTTATCCTTATTTTATGATTTACTGTTATAGCCTTGCACAAATGAAAGGTATATTTATCTTGTTTTTCTATTTGTAAAGCCCATATTGAGGCGTGGTAGTCAATATATATATTAGGGCAGCAGTATGGACGATTTTTTGCAGATTGTTGGCCGCAATATTGTGCTAATTGAAGTAAAATATTCATGACGGAAATTTGAGTAAGATCGGATATATTTACCGTGCCTCAAAGAGGTTAAAGGTCAGGTTTTTAGTAAACCCTACGGGTAGGAGGGTATACATCATTTGATACGACCCAAAAGTGTAACACATAGAAGGAGTCACTTTAGACTCTATGTTTCTTCACATTTCTACTTACTACTTACTACTTTCTTTGAACCACATTCGTTTCATGACTTTCTAAGTCGTTTGAGCCATGTCCGTCTGTCTGTCTGTCTGTCCGGCTGGTACGTATGATAACTTTCGAAAGATGCAACCAATAATTTTGAAACTGCATAGATTCATATTTCCCCAAAACTACTTACGGTATTGGAAATGGGCTACGTGCCACGCCCCTTTTGGTACCGTCCATACAAATGTACCACCACGCCCACTTTAGAAATCATGTAACAATTTCAATGCATCCAATGCGATCGTGCCCAGATTCCGTATTTAGTAAAACTGTAGCAGGATAAAGTTTTGGATAAAAAAAACGCCCCTTCTGGTACTGACCATACAAATGTACAACTACGCCTGCGTTAAAAATCGAGTAATAATGTCAACACACTCAACGCGATCGTGCACAAATTTTGTATTTTGTTAAAATATAAAGTTTTTGAAAAAAAATTGGAAGTCTAGCCACATCCTTTCTGGTACCTCCCATACAATTGTGACGTTCCGCCCACTTTAGCGATGGTGCAATAATGTCAATACAACCAACGCGATCTTGCTTAAATTCAGTATATTGTTTAGCTATAACAGGATAAAGTTTTGCGAAAAAATTGGAAGTTTAGCCACATCCCATATAAATGTATAATTCCGCCCACTTTTTAAATCATGTAATAATATCAATATGCCCAACGCGATCGTGTCCAAATTCTGAATTTAGTAAAGCTACAATGGAATAAACTTTTGGAGAAAAATCTGGAAGTCTAGCCACTCCCATTCTGGTACCTCCCGTTCAAAGGTACCATTCCGCCCGCTTTAGAAATCATGTAATAATATTAATACATCCAACGCTATAGTGGCCACATTATGTTTTTTGTTAAGCAAATTTTTTGTTTTTACTGAGGGTGAGAATATATGTAAGTCGGTTTATCCGACTGAAACTTTCTCACTAGTTTTTACCAATGTTCGATTAAAATTTTGTTATTTTTTTCTCGTTAATATATAATAGTCAAATAATGATGAGTTTTGTCGACGCCTAGGCCCTTTTTGCCAACTTGGTTCCAGGGAGCCTGGTTATATCTCTTATATACCGTGAAATTTTCAGGACTATCAAACTATTATTATGGTAACTGCGTGGTACAAAACATTTGCACGCTGGCTGTAATTCAAACTGTATCAACAACACGTAACAAATATCATCTTTATACCTTTTATAGTTCATGAGATACATCCGTTTAAAGTTATGAAGTTTTATACTACGGCCACTGATCCCGCATATTTTTTTTGTTGAATCACGAAATTTGTTGTCAAATGCATGCACACAAATTGTCAAGGTGATTGGAAAAACAGTCCTTCAGTTAATTTAGTTTCTAAATATAGGGTCCAATAGGCGGGGACACGCCCACTTGATAATGAAAGTACCCCATTTTCACCACCGACCACACAGCTACATTCTGTGAAAATGTTAAAAAAGATCGATCAAGTCGCTTTCGTTTTTAAAAAAATGTAAACAAATAGAGACTAATTTATATATATATATAGACTAGTGGGCCCGGCAATGCTTCGCTATTGCATATTAACTTGTAATATATTTCACATTTAGGTCTACAAAATACTTTGAAAACGGTACTTAAGCTCGACAATAATATGTTGAGTTTATTTACTTATTCAACTAATTTCAAGTAACTTCTTAATATGGAAGTTAACCAATTAAGTTTTATTGTTGTAAATGCTAATAAAAAGTTCATGAGCAAAGTCATATCTATAGTGCCGACATGTAGATTAAGTTTTAAGTTTAGGTCGAAAAACCACTTCTTCCACAAATCGGAAACAGACATTCATCTAAAGATCAAAATTATTTATTTTGATCCGTAATAGCGTGAACCATCTGTATACTAACTATCTCTTTGGTCATAAAAAAACATTTTTGTTATGCCTTCTCCTATTGACCGCAAATGAAAATTCCGTTTGAAGATGCATGCCTTTAGCCATAAAAACTTCTTTTGTCATGTCTTCTTCTCACACGAATCAAGAATTATCCGGAATACTATTTTTGCATTGAACTCGTATTACCATTTTTTGAGATAATTCGGTCACCAACGTTTGGCTTAACAAAGTGATGGTCTCACGCGCTGTATGGCATGTTACACCGTCGTGTTGCAACCATTTCTCCTTCAAATAATGTGCAATGACATGAGAAATAAAACATGATAATCAATTGATCGCCCACTGGCTCTAGTTCTTCTACCAGTTGGATTTTATATGAATGTAGGCCAAGATCTTCCCTCAGCATTTGCAGAGACCGAGTTGCTAAGAAAGATGTCGGTTCGATAAATTCGAGTCCCCTGTCACACTAACGTCTACAGCGTCGATGGCTTCTATTAGCTGGATGGATCATTGTATGCACCCTCAACTTCACAAAGGGCTCCATAAGTTTGTCGAACAGAACGTGCATTTTGAAAATAAATTTGCAAGATTTGTAAATGTTGTTCTTGTTTAGTTTTTACATGGTGATTTGCAAAGTATACATTAAAAAGTCTATCACACTTCATTAGTATGACAGCTAGATTTACACTTATACCTATCAGAATTTCTATATGTCAAGAAAAATACCCCATGCATAGGTTATTTACAATTGTTTGCTAATGTTACCTCTGATATACTATAAAAATTTAACCGTTGTAGTATAACTACAATGAATATTGCTTAATTTTTCTATCTATATGATTTATTACCGATTCGCTCTCCTGAAAAGAATTTGAAAAATACATACCTGTAAAGTAAATTAAAAAAATCACTATTTTAGTCCGCGCATCCTCAACTGCCTGGTGTACGGACCATTATTTGATACAGTTAAAAAGTTAACTATTGGAGTGCGTGGGCAGCGCCTCGGCACTTTTAACTTATTTAGTTCGAAATAGCCTGATCATTAGGGCGAATCAATTAGTTCGCGTCAAAAAAAAAACCTGTTAATCGTATATCAGTATTGGAATGTACGAAGAATTCTTAGAAAATTTCTCAAAGAAACTACATGTCTAAAATCAATTCCTAGTTCGCGCTGAGAAGCATGAGGATTTCAGATAAGATATTTTTTTTAGCAATCAGCAATTATTCAGTTACTTCAGACCTATGGGACCCGGCTCTAATTTTTACCTACCATTCCGATGTTTGGAGACCAAGACGAAAATAATAGTATATTTTTTATATTCGGAAAAATGATTTTTAAAAACTTAATTTCTGTATGCCAACTCTTAAAGGCCATAACTTTTTAACCAATAAATAGATTTGCTTCTGTAATACCTCATTTAGTTTGTTGGGAAGTCAGTTTTACGCAGAAGGTTTTACAAAAATATATATCTGAAGTTTTCGGTTTGTGCTCACTTAAAAACAAAAATCTCTATCTGAAATCTTCATGCTTTCCAACGCAAGCTAGGAATTGATTTAAGACACAAAGTTTACTGCTGAAATTTTCTTAAAATTCATCGTAGATTTAGATTTTGATTAGGATATTTGCGAATAAAAAAATTGACCAACCTTACTGTTCATATCTCTAGGCGAACAGCAATATACTGTGGAATTTTGACAGTTTTAACCGATTGTTTTAAAAAGGGTACAGCCCATTTCCCATTTCCTTACTGTAATTCATACTGCAACAACAACATATGTAACAAATCTCATCTTCATACCTCTGATAGTTCATGAGATATAGCCCTTTTAATTTTCAAGTTGAATGGGCGGTGCCACGCCCCTTTATCCAATCACAACCAAATATAGCCTGGGACTATCAACAGATCAACAGTACCACTTGGTAAGATTTTCGTATCAATTGATCTCTTAAAAAAGCCGTTAGAGCGATTTTTGAAAAGAGGGCGATGTAAGTAATACTGCTTCAACAACATATATACCAAATCTCATCTTCATACCTCTGAAAGTTTATAAGATATAGCCCTATAGATTTTCAAGTTGTATGGGCGGTGCCACGCCCCTTTATACAATCACAACCAAATGTAGCCTGAGACTATTAACAGGTCAACAGTACCACTTGGTAAAACTTTCGTATCTAGTAGAAAAGCCGCTAGAGCAATTTTTTGAAAAGAGGGCGTGGCACTTCCCACTTCCACCTATCTGTAATTAATACTGCTCCAACAACATATATACAAAATCTCATCTTCATACCTCTGATAGTTCATGAGATATAGCCCTTTTGATTTTCAAGTTGTATGGGCGGTGCCACGCCCACTTATCCAATCACAACCAAATATAGCCAGGGACTATCAACAGGTCAACAGTACCACTTGGTAAAATTTTCGTATTAATCGGTCTATTAGAAAAGCCGTTAGAGCGATTTTTGAAAAGAGGGCGTGGCACCGCCCACTTGCTCCCTGGCTGTAATTCTAACTGTCCGAGCAACATATATACCGAATCTCATCTTCATACCTCTGATAGTTCATGAAATATAGCCTTTTTAATTTTCAAGTTGTATGGGCGGTGCCACGCCCCTTTATCCAATTACAACCAAATGTAGTCAGGAACTATCTACAGGTCAACAGGTTCTCATGGTAAAATTTTTGTATCAATCGGTCTATTAGAAAGGCCGTCTGAGCGATATTTGAAAAAAGGGGCGTGGCGCCGCCCACTTTTTGAAAAAATAAAACCTTTTAAACCATCCGGAAGCTATAGCGAACAACACAAAAAAAAAATTTTGAAAATCGGTCCAGCCGTTTTGGAGTTTTAGCGAGACAACTGCACAGCAATTCATTTTTATATATAAGATTCGACCTTTAATCTCTTTAGGGCAAAGCTAATGTTGTCCGATTTTGCTCAAGTTTTGGCCATAGCGATTTTGTAACAACTGACACAATATACCCCTGGAACATTACCGAAAATTCTAAATTAAATTTTCGCTGCCACCCTAATATATATATATATACTAGCTGACCCGGCAAACGTTGTTCTGCCATACAACTTCGGACCCGGCAAACTTCGTCTCGCTCCTAAGGTAACGCATTCATATAAGCTCCAGGGGTATAGTAAAACACAGTTAGTTCAAGTTTTAATGTGATTTATTTGAATTTAATCGAAATTAGTGAAGAGCGATCTGATTTACAATGTTTTTCGATTTGTTTTCCGGCGTAAAAACAAACAATAAAGACGGTTTGCTAATACGCGAACAGACAACGTACGGCTGATCTTGTGAAAAGCAGGGAAATTCGATATTGATCCCACAAACTTTCATTGATGGGTTTTGCGATTTATTGATTGTCATCGCAAAAGCCAATAGAATGGGGAGTTGAATTCGCTTGAATTTGGAAGGGAAGATAGGTTAGAATAACAAAAATTCGTAGGATAAGGATTTCTTCTCCTTGGAATTTGCCCCTGATGAACGTCGCTTTAATCAAATTGATGATCAGTTTCTTGACCGACAAATGCGTACCGTTGCACAATTTAAGATGATTTAGATTCCGCAACATGCTTATGATCGAACCCACCGTCAGCTGTAAATAATGCGGCGGAGTTCCTGACACATCTAAAAAATTCAAAAATTCTGTCGGATAGTTGGTCGCCTCATTTTCGTTGGTCACACTGTCAACGGATTTGTATGAATGCAGTTCTCCATCAATTCGACTTTGAATAATAACATTCAAGCTATCGACGACCTTATTCTTCGCTGCTAGTATGGCCCGTTCACTTATCCAATCTAGATTTTTATAATTTTTTTCAAAGCCTGGGAAACTTTGGTGATGAGTTCCTCCTTTAGATCGTCATCAATCCAGTTGAAACATCAACAGGAATTTGGCCATTACCAAGTGACAGTAGCTGTCTTGAAAATTCGCTAACACGAAGATGGCGAAGATGCGTTAATTTCATTAGCAGCAGTTGATTTTGGGATGATGGGAAGCGTTTGACTTAAATACCATAGCCACACCAAATCATCTCGAATCACCTCGTAAATCCTTAATCGTTTGGTCAACTGCCTCCAAAACTCGTTTATGTGCCATCGCTGCACGTTGGCTTGCCAACCGTGAGCGAATGCAACAGCTAACTAAATTTGCGATCTTGACCAAATGTTGCCAGAATCAAAGAAATGACGAATGTTTTGCCTGGGGGAGCATCGAGAAAGTAAATGCCTCCCGTTCTATCGTCAACAACCTCCATCAGCGAATCGTACACGTTCGTTTGCTTGGCATTCAATGGCGGCACATTTTTTCGGATTCTTCCAGTCAGTTCATCTCGGTCAATGCTTGATCTCGTTGCAATTGAATGAATGCATGATTGAATGCATCGTACATCGAACTTTTTGACGCTGGTATTCCAAATTCGAAAATAGACTGCCGCACAAGAGCACGCACTTGTCTTCGATCAGAAGTTAATTTCAAGATCGAAATTCGAACTTAAATGGAGAATGAAAAAGAAGTGATGACTTGTAAACAACCCTTTTGTTCTGTTGGCCATTTTTAAATCCTCTCCACGACAGAACATCAACGGGTATTGAAGTGCAACATATGGCCGATGAGTCATGCCCCAGTTGTCTACCATCCCGACGCTTGAGAACATTCCACATTCTTCCCAACAATCACCACTGCGCCTTCATTTATAGTGGGAGCTTTGAATTGTCCTAAATGGCATCCAGAGGGTCTTTTGTCTGTTCTGATTTTGTGGTCGTCGGAATGCATTGTATTCAATGCGGTTTTGAACAATCGGACTAATGCGTTATTCTCATGCAGAAGTTTTTGAAATTGTTCGAACATTTCGTGTTTAATCTTTTAACATATTAATCCCAAATTTTCCAAGCAAGAATTTTCCACCTTTACGTCGACAGAAATCATTAAATGGAGCGATACAGTGCAAAATTTCGTCGAAAAATCTAAATTTTTCGAGTTTTTACGGAATATTTCGAGTTTTCCACCAAGAATTTTTATATTATCCGAAATATTGCAGATTAACAACGTCCAAAATTATTATTCATAGGATAAAATTCAAAATTTCGTCTAAAAAAAATTAAATTTGTTGGAATTTTTCCCTAATTTTTCGACAAAAATTTTATATTTTTCCATTCGTAAAGCCACTAAGGAACAATTGTACACAAAATTTTGTAGAAAAAAATCTAAGTTTTTCCTGAGTTTTCCACCAACAATTTTCTATTTTTCCATTCGAAAAGTCATTTTGGAATAATTATCCGAAATTTTTCACAGTTCCATCGTCCAAATTTATTAAATGATACTATAAAATGCAGAATTTCGCCGAAAAAACAAATTCAAACTTTTTGAATTTTTCCGGAATTTTCCGCATTTTTCAACAAAAATTTTCGTTTTTTTTATTCGAAAAGCCATTCTGTTACAATTGCGCACAAAATTCCATACAAAAAGGCAATTTTCGATTTTACCAATTTTCCGACTTTTCCGGAAGATTTTCCCAAAATTTTCTTTCACATAAACCTTCTCCTGGCAATAACGAACAACTGAAAGAAAGTTTGAGCAAAATCGGCCCAGTCGTTCTCAATTGATGAATTACTATACATTTTTGCCACCATTTTTATATACAGTGATGTGCGATGAAATAGAGTCGCACCTAACCAAAATTGTCAAAGCAAGAAAAATTCACAAAAAAATATTTTTTTATGGAACTTTCAGTTATTTTTATTAAATTTCAATACTAATCTAACAAAATCGAATATCAGTGTGGAAGTTCAAAGCTTAAAATGGCACAAACAAATAATAATATTTAAAATTCCCAGGATTTGGCTGTGAACAGAAATAGAGTCAATGAATTTATCGACTTGAAAGTTAATAAATTAGTGACTTAAATTAAAAAAATGGTTAAGTTATATCTTACTTTACCTCAGTAATTTGAAGAATAGCCATTATTTTTAATTACTGCTGTGCACCGATTTGGCATTGAATCCCCTAACTTTTGACAAGTCTGTATTGGAATATTCTTCCACGCAACTTCAATCATTGCCCATTGTTCGTCCTTATTAGATGGATTCTTAACTTTAAGAGCCATTTTTAACCCCCGCCACAAATTCACAACAGGATTTGGGTCTGGCGATTGTGCAGGCCTTCTTAAAACTTATTTTTTTTTTGTTTTCGGAATTAAGTTTAGCCAATTCCATGTGTGTTTCGGGTCGTTGTCTTGCTAAAACACCCAACGAAGTGGCATTTGCCATTCAGTCTAAGGCATCATGAAGCCATTCAAAATATTTGTGTAAAATGTAGCGTCAGATTTAACCTCAAACCGAAATACATGCCCAGTACTATAGTACGAAAAGCAACCCCATATCAGTATGTTCCCACCACCAAGTTTCATGGTCATGATGGTGTGTTTGGGAAGATATTCGCTGTTGGGGACGATAATCGGTGTTGGGTGGTCTTTATAAAGGAAGCTCAATGCGATCTGAGTTAAAAAACTTCACTTTCGTTTCATTTGACCACAAAATATGCAGCCACTTGGTTACTGGCCAATCCGCAAGTTCTTTGGCGAACTCAACTCTTCTTTTTTCGTTTTGTTTAGGTAAAATAGATGCTAAATCTTACGCAAATATTCTGAATGACATCATAATGTCTTATGCTGAATGGGAAATACCACTACGATGGGTGTATCACCAAGAAAACGACCTGAAACACACATGGAAAAAGGTTAACTTCAATTTGGAAATAACAAAGTTGGAGTTTTAAGATGGCCTGCACTATCGCCAGACTTAAATCCTATTAAGAATTTGTGGCGGGAGTTAAAAGTGACTTTTAATGGAAAAAAATCCATGTAATAAGAATGAACTATGGGCAAAGATTGAAGTTGCGTAGTAGAATATTCCAATTCAGACTTGTCAAAAGTTAGGGGATTCAATGCCAAATCGTTGCTCAGAAGTAATTAAAAATTATGGCTTTTCTACTAAGTACTGAGGTAAAGAAAGATATAACTTAACCATTTTTTAAATTAAAGTCACTTATTTAATTACTTTCAGGTCGATAAATTCTTTGACTCTATTTTTGTTCACAGCCAAATCCTGGGAATTTTAAATATTTTTATTTGTTTGTGCCATTTTAAGTTTTGAACTTCCACACTGATATTCGATTCTGTTAGATTTTTATTGAAATTTAATAAAAATAACTAAAAGTTCCATAGAAAAATATTTTTTTGTGAATTTTTCTTGCTTTGACAATTTTGGTTAGGTGCGACTCTATTTCATCGCACACCACTGTATATAGATTCTGAGTCGATATAAAGATGCCCGAAAATTTGGTATGAAAGCTTCTCTTCTTAAGGCAGAGGTTGAGTTCTAAGATGAGCAAGATCGGTAAAAAACTACTCCCACTTCCAATACAAACTACAATTTGTTATGTAAGCTTCTATGCTCTTAGCGGTGGTTAAGTTCTAAGATGAGCAAGATTAGATAAAAACTACTTTCACCACCCCTTTTTGGGCTCTGTACCTGCGATTGCAGCCGCAGTTTAAGAGCAATCGTGCCGAAATATGTAAGCTATGTATGTAAGCTTCAGTCTTCTAAGCGAAGGTTAAGTTCTAAGATGAGCCAGATCGGTCAAAAACTCCTCCCACATCCCATACAAATTGCCCATTTTTGGGTGTCTGTCCCGGGATCACAGCTGTAGTTAAAGAGCTATCGAGCTGAAATTTAATATGCAAGCTTATATCCTCGAAGAATAGGTCAAATTTAACGGTAAGTAAGATCGGACAAAAACTTCTTCCACCTCCCATACAAACACTCCACTCTCCCTTTTTGGGGGTGTCCGTCAATCTCTCCCCTCGGGTACAGCCATAGTTAAACAAATATCCCCTAAGGGTAGATTAAGTTCCATGATGAGTAAGATCGGACAAAAACTACTTCCACCTCCGATACAAACTTCCCCTTTTTTAGGGGTTCCCGTCCCTATTTCCTCCCGAGTACAACCGTAATGTGAGAGCTATCGAACTTATATATGGTATGTAAGCTTCAATCCTTTTAGCAGGGGTTAAATTCCAACTACTTCCACTTCCCGCAAATATTAGTGTTTTAAATTTGTCTGGCTTCCACCAAACATTCTATTACTTAAAATATTTTTTTGTTCAAAAATTTCATAACAGTGCAAAAAAGACCATTAGCTTCTGCACAGTACCTCCCAAACACAATATGTACTACATAGTGTAACTCTCACTGATCCCTAAACTGCCAACTATTCATGTCCTTCACAACTAAATTTTTTACGGGGATCAGAATTACATCACTTAAACAGAAGGTGTGTATATCGTAAATTACAGCAATTGCTGTGCATTTCCATCACTAAAAGAAGTTTTATTGCAAAAGTTCATCTTAGGAGTGAAGAGGGCAACAGCTACAAAAAAAAGTTTTACCGTGAGTGTTTTTAGGCCAACAAGACAACATTACACAACATCTTACACAAGAACAGAGAAAATAAATAAGTGTGGATATCGTCTTTGGAGATTGTCGAAATATACGATTTGCTTTAGTAATACCGGAGTCTTAGCATCTGTGTGTACATGTAGGAAAATGCGAAATAAACTTAAGCCATTACTCAAACTATAGCTGCCGCATATAGTGTAGATAACGATTATCTGCATATGCATACATTCTTATATAGTATATACATTAGACCATTTCATTTTACCAATTTTTTCGAAAAGTCATTGGGATAATATATTTTCTAATTCTACTTAAAAAAACCAAAATTTTGGTATATAAAACTTGAAAATTGATCGACGTTTAGGGGTCGCGCAAAATCGTTTAAGGTTTTTGGCTGCAAAAAGGCATGTTTCAAAAATACTGATTTACTTATATGATTAAAAATTGTGAAACGCTTGACCAATTTTGATCAGAATAGACTTGTTTTAAAGGTAATAATATTTCACACATTTTCTGTGAAGACATCAAAACATTTCAGATAGTAGTTTGAGTTTAAGAACCCTTCAAACCTAAAAATTTTAAAATTTTAATTCAAAATTTACCTACTTTTGCCCATTAAAAAATTATTTTTTTTAGTTTTGGCTCTAATTTTTTTATATCTTTAAATGCACAATTGACAACCACTTCCTCACGATACTTTTGATGTATAATATAATGAATAGAATTTTTAATTGTTGCTGAAATTTTTACAATTTCGCTGGGGATGAGATAAATGGATTAATTCAGATCAACATTTTTGTGGTCAAAATTTACATTCAAAACTGGTTTACGTGTCCCCTTGCAACACAAGCCCCATTAAACGACTTTTTGTTGATAGAATCTTAAAAAATACCGCAAATCAAATTAAATGATAGCAAATGTTGCACTCAAAACTTTTGTGTGGCATTTATGGTACATAAGTGACATCGCGTACGGCTTTTTTCTTTTCGACCCCACGCATACCGAAGGAACTTTAATTAAAATTACATCTGCATTAAAGCATCCTGGTGACCAAGATTGCGAAGGAAATGTTACAAAAATGATTTCAGAAAATACTATGAAATTCTTTAATATTATTTGAGTAGACAGCAGTTTTCTTGCTATCCACCCGTCAAATTGGCCCAAGAATGAGAATTGTAAACGGATTAAAGAAATTGTGAAAAACATCAGCGTTGTCAGCGATTGCTATTGGGCTTATTAAAACTGTGAACAACTCTTTGACGAAGGATAATAACCAGCAAAAGTATTTAGTACAAGTCATCTAAAAACGCAATAAAACATACAAAAAGAACACAAATGGTGTTATCGTATCCAATTTGAAAAAAAATCTTCTTTTTAATTACCTAAATCGTTTTCCTTACTAAAAATATACATAGTACACAGTTTTCGTTTAATTTTTATCACTATTGATTATTATTGCTGCTGCTGAACATATGTCATTTGCATGGTCCTGCCATACATCAAAACTATCGGTAGAAAGTGTTTGTCAATTGTGCATTTAAAGATATACAAAAATTAGACCCAAAAATAAAAAAAAAAATTTTTTAATGGACAAAAGTAGGTAAATTTTGAATTAAAATTTAAAAATTTTTAGGTTTGAAAGTTTATTAAACTCAAACTACTATCTGAAATGTTTTGATGCCTTCATAGAAAATGTGTGAAATATTATTACCTTTAAAACAAGTCTATTCTGATCAAAATTGGTCAAGCGTATCAAAACTTTTAATCATATAAGTAAATCAGTATTTTTGAAACATGCCTTTTTGCAGCCAAAAACCTTAAACGATTTTGCGCGACCCCTAAACGTCGATCAATTTTCAAGTTTTATATACCAAAATTTTTGTTTTTTTAAGTAGAATTAGAAAATATATTATCTCAATGACTTTTCGAAAAAATTGGTAAAATGAAATGGTCTAATATACATATGTATATAAGTTATACAAAATGTGTGTGTTAGTGTGTTGAAAGTCTATGCCTTTAACATGTTTGTTAGTTGGTTGACTTTGCCATTAACAACATCGAAGCTTTAGACATTGTCTTCACATTAGGAGTGTTTTTCTTCCATTTTCTTCTTTTGCTTTGGTTCTTACAATTTCCAACACGATTATCTTATCAATCGTTTACAACAACTCCAACTCCTGCCAGCTTCTGCCGTACCAGGAAAAGTGAAGAATATTTTACTGAAATAATTTTGCTGACTCAGCAAAACTGAAGAAGAAAGAAATTGCCAACGATAGGATTGAAGTCATTGCTGGTGACGTGCTTGCAATTTACCAAGACATGATAAATGTAACTATATTTGGTAGGGAAGTTATGCAAGTATCAAGTGAATTCAATTGTAACAAGTGCTCAATATCCTCTACCCCTCATTTCAGCGAGTTTTTCTTAAGTATTTTTATACATAGTTTATTTAAATTGTTTTTAAATTGAACACATTTTGAAGCTTAACCATAAGATCTTTAGGGGTTTTTTTACATCTAGACAAATGGTCAATTTAGTACATTCAATTTGTGTATGCTTCAAAATACTAATTTCATATTTTGTGAAACAAATATATTTTAAAATGTTTGTCAAATACTGACCTTTGTAGTTGCATGTACTGCAGGTACTATAGATATTTGTGATGATATATATCAAACAAGCGGACCCGGCGAACTTCGTCTCGCCCCAATTTTATGTCTTCAGATAAACTCAGTAGAGTTTAGTGCTTCTTTGAATTTGCTCTTTATGATCGTCTGAAATCAAATTTATTATTCAGATTCTTAACGGACAACCGCGTACCGTTGCACAATTTCGGTTGATTCAGATTCCGCAATATGATTATGAACGATCACACCTTTATCTGTAAATTATGCGGCATATTAAGCTAGTGGAAAATTCTGTCGGACTGTTGGTCGCTTCATCCTCTACGGTCACGCTGTAAACAAATTTGTACGAATGCAGTTCTCAAGCGATTTAACTTTCTTCTTCTCTGCAAGGAACATACTGCCCGTAAATTAATCCAATCGAGATTTTTATAATTTTGTGCGATGCCATGATTTACTTTTCCAACGAAGTGAACTGGTAAAAATTTGCAGGGAACGATATCAATTCAGTCGAGACATCAACCCGAATTTGGCCATTGCCAAGCGCTAGCAGTTGTTTCGGGAATTCAGCGATTCAACACCAAATCGTTTCAAATCCCTTCGTAAATCCTTTATCGTTCGGTCAACTACTTCCAAAGCTCGTTAAGTCGTTATCGCGCATTCGTGCGAAATGTTGATTTGGCATTCTTGGTCATTGTGTGCTTTGGCTTTTCAACCGTGATAATATTCACCGAAAGTTTTAAAGCGGAATTTGCAGTTCGAATGGCTTTCAACAATGTGCCAGAGCGTGCAGCGGCTAACGTTATTTGAGATCTTGACCAAATTGTTGCCGGAATCAACAAAAAATGTCTTGGCTGTCCCACTCCAGTTTCATCTTGAATCGTACACGTTATTGTACTCGGTATTTAGCAGCGGCACATTTGTTCGAACTCTTCCGGTCAGCTTATCTAGATTATAGTCTTGCTCCCGTTAAAATTCGCGATCGAATGCATCTTGCATCGCACGATTTGACGCTGGCATTCCCAATGTCGACAGCAGATTGCCACACATCCCGTCGGGTTCGACGAATTTTTTATTTAAATATTATTTTTCGCGTTACCAACCAACATTTAACCGAAATTTTCCACCTAGACATCGTTCAAAACCATCAAATCATGCGTAAATTGCACAATTTTGTCAATAAAAAAACAAATTTTTTGGACTTTTCCGGAATTTTCCGAGTTTTTCTCTTAGAATTTTCTATTTTTCCATTCGAAAAGCCATTCCGTGACAACTGCGCACAAAATTCCATACAAAAAAACAATTTTCGATTTTTCCACTTTCCCGACTTTTTCGAAGGATTTTCCCAAAATTATATTGCATAAAACCCTCATACCAATTACGAACAACTGAATTAAAATTGAGCAAAATGGGCTAGCCGTTCTCTCTTGATGAATTACTACACACTGTTTACACCGTTTTTATACATATAAATTTCACAATAAACCGAATTTTTCCAAGCAGCACAAAGAATTTCCCACCTTTACGTCGTCTAAAATTATCAAATCAAGCGATACAATGAAAAATTTCGTTGAAAAAATCAAAAACTTTCGAGTTTTTTCCAGAATTTTCCGAGTTTTCCACCAAGAATTTTTATATTTTTCCATTCGAAAAGTTATTTCGGAATGATTATCCGAAATTTTCACATTTACATCATTCAAAATTACATCAAATTCAAACACAATAAAATGTAAATTTCGTCGAAAAAAATTCAAATTTTTGGAATTTTTCCATAATTTTCCAACCAAAATTTTCAATTTTTTCAACCAAAAAGCCACAACCGAACAATTGCACACAAAAAGTTATACAAAAACTCAATATGCGATGCAAAATGTTTCTGAAAAAATTAAAATTTTTCGAGTTTTTCCGGAATTTTCCGAGTTTTCACCGAGAATTTTTCTATGTTTCCATTCGGAAAGTCATTTCGGATTAATTATCCAAAATTGTTCACTGTTACATCGTCCAAAATTATTAAATCATACGATAATATGCAAAATTTTGTCGAACAACAAATTCAAACTTTATGAATTTTTCCGGAATTTTCCGCATTTTTCAACAAAAATTTTCCATTTTTCTATTCGAAAAGCCATTCTGTAAAAATTGCACACAAAATTCCATACTAAAAGGCAATTTTCGATTTTTCCAATTTTCCGACTTTTCCGGAAGATTTTCCCATAATTTTCTTTCACATAAACCTGCTCCTGGCAAAAACGAACAATTGAAAAAAAGTTTGAGCAAAATCGGCCCAGCCGTTCTCAATTGTTGAATTACTATACATTTTTGCCACCATTTTTATATATATAGATAATCGTAGCATAGTTTAAGGATATGCGAGATAAATTTATCCTGCGTATTCAAAGTTTCTCAACGATATAGTATTTGAAGATTTGGCAGCTTTACATATTTCCATTTTTGTTGCAAAAAGTTCACAATTAGCTATTGCAATTACTTTTAAAATCCGGTAAGCAAATTTGAGCCAACTTTTTTCCTATGTTTATATTACGACAAAATTCTCTATACTACTAGTTTTTAGCTGCCTCCTTTACATTTTAATGCAATACCTCACGAAACAGTACGCACTTTCAAGTATAATGTTAAAATATTTAAAACATTTACACAAATTTCAATTGTAATCTTAAAATTGTGCACGCAATCGTAAAACTATGTGCATTGGTCAAATTTCACACTAAATCGACTTTCGCGTGTACGTCTTATACAAAAAAGTATTTTCTATTTTTAGATATCTTATAAACATACGTCTATGATGATTTGGTACTTCATTTTTATTACTTGCCCCAGGCATTCAAATTACCATATCCCGAAATTGCACCTTCTTTTCGTCTCACCAACGAAACAAGAAGCCATTTGCATACTGTTCTCTACTACTCTTGAAACCAATTTACTCAACATGTGCGTGCTTGTGGTCGATGAACAAATGCGGCTGCGGTTTTCAATATCAGAATTGTTAACATTTTTCAAATGTATAAAAAAAAGTAACTGTTATTCCACTCAATTCACAGTACTGCTGTAGAAAAACATCATGCAAGTGAGTAAAGAACAGAACATATTTCCAATATAAAATGTTTTCACTTCCGTTCACTTCTCTAAGACATCCACAGAGCTAAAGGTCTGCTAGAGAAATATGTATCGGCAGTAGTGGTAATATGTTTCCCTGCTGTGCTAAAGTGTAAGTAAATAAATTATTGTATTTGTGGTTGACATGTAAATAAGTAAGAGAGTTGAACGTATTTGGTACGACCAACTAACGAACATGCATAGAAAATGATTACTTCTAAATTAAACTGACCGTAATTTAAAGTGTTTTTCCTTTGGTCTGTCCTGTTCTTGCTTCGAATGTCTGCCGGTGACCATTTGGACAGTGATATATGAATAATTTACATTGGGCATATGTGTGTGTGTGTGTGTGTAGTTTATATTTTGAACAAATGTGCCATTGCTCTATTTATAGAAAATGTTAGATAGACTCAAGGTTTCACTACCGCTGAATAGGAAAAATTATTAGGAAAGGTTTGTTAAGGAAAGCAAATAGTATAATTTTTCGTTTCTTTAATGCAAATATAAAATCAGAGATTTTACGTTTATTGAATACAAATTAATCTAAAACAAAATGGTCACTGTAATGATTATGGACTGAACAAAGATACTGCAATGGTCTTGAGTCATGGTAAGGGAACAAATTTATTACAATTGATTCAAAATAATTTTAATGAATTCGCAAATTATTAGGTTTGCGTAAAAGAACAAGAAAGTTTTGCTATTCCGTTTTTAACACATAATTTTTAACATAACATAATAATTTTTTTTATAATTATTGTATCCTTTAATTCGCGCACGAGCGGAGTAAAGGGTATATTCATTTTGTTCTTCCATTTGCAACGACCATTAGAAGGCGTGATAGGTTCTTAAAAATGCACTACCGAAATATTTTGCCACTTGATGTAAAATATACATGATGGAAATTTGAGTAAGATCCGACAACTATTTGCTGAGCCCCAAAGATGTCAAAGATTAGGTTCTTAGTGAATCCGTAATTTTTTTACCAATCTTCGATTAAGGAATTGTATTTTTTTCTCTTAAATGTGTAATAGTCCAATATTGACGTGTATGGGCTCGCCTCATTCCTTTTTGTCAACTTGGTCCCAAATAGCCTGGTTATATCTCTACTATACTGTGAAATTTTCAGGACGATAAATGTATTACTATGGCTGTTATATCGGTTTCTTTTAAATGGGGCGTGGCATAACCTACTTCCACCCCGCCAATAATTCTAACTGTACAAACGACACATACCAAATATCAGCTTCATACCTCTGATAATTCATAAGATACAGCCTTTTAAAGATTTAAGTTTTATACCACGCTCACTAATCCGATCCCGCCCATTATTTGTTGGATCGCGACCATTGCTGCCAAATGCATTTACACACAATAATCTTTCAGATATTGCAGTATTGCAAGGTCCAATGGCCTAGATCCGCCAACTTTACATTACGACAATGCCAGGACCATATTTTCACCACCGACCATACAGCTACATTATGTGACTCAGTTTCATATATATGGATTTTACCTTAGACATTTTTGGTTCATAACTGACACAATATTTCGCTTGGGCATTACCGAAAATCCAAAGTTGAATTTTCACTGCTACCCTAATATATATAAATTATCAGCGTCGAATTCGTTGTCGATATAAAGATGTCCGTCTGTCCCGTGTTTACAGCCGTAGTATAAGAGATATCATGCAGAAATTTGGAGTAGAAACTTCTATTCTCAAAGCGATGGTTAAGCCCTATGATGAGCATGGTCAGTCAAAAAACACTGTCCGTCTGTCCCCGCAATTACAGCCGTTGCTTAAGCGCTATAAATGGTTTGCAAGCTTCAATACTCTAAGCAAAGTTCTAAGATAATCGGACAAAAATTACTCCCACCACCCATACAAACTCCCCCTTTTGAGGTGGGTGTCCGTTTTTCTGTCCCCACGACTACAGCCGTAGCTTATGAAATATGGAGCTTAAAGTTGTTTGGTAAATTAATATCATCTAAAATGAAGAAGATAAGACTAAAATTCACATCCCATACGGATGCCTACGTGTCCCACGATTACAGCCTTAAGAAATATTGAGTTGAAAGTTGATAACTAAATTAATATCCTCTAACGGGGAATTAAGTTCTAAAACAAACAAAATCAGACAAAAACTAAATCCACCTCTCCTAAATCCAAATTTGGTATGCAAGCTTCTATTCTCTATAAGCGAAGGTTAAATTCTCCCATACAAAACTGCCCCTTTTTGGGGCTAATTTTGCCAATTTTCCAATTGCATCCAATGAATGAGATATCGGAGAGCTTCTCATATTTGAGCGGACGCTTCAATTTTTCTATTAACTCAAAGGAAACCTACAGTTTAACGAAGAATTCGAACATCAAGATTTACTAGAATCGACTACTCCAATGTTGCTGTCGACAACATCGAACCCTGGTCTTCTGCATGATAGTCGCTTGATCTAACCATCATACCACAGTTGAGCTCAAGATGACCTAAAATGAGCTGTAAATCGGCATCGCCGAAGTCAAATACAGCGACTGCTTTAAAAGTATTAAGTTGTACAGATCGACGTAAACCATTATAGGTATATGACCGAAGTATGTACAATGTCACACAGTCAATGGTTGTATGAATTACACAGTTTTACAACCAATATGAGGGTTGACAAATTCCAAGTCAGGGCAAGGTACCAGGTCAGAAAGATATCCGTTTCCATATATATATAATTCCCATTTGGTACTCGATGTACATGTATGTAGAGCTAATGAGTAATATTAATTTTATGTGAATTTTATATCAATCATACGCACATAGTTCCAATATTATGGATTTATGGTTTAATAACACACTACAATAGCCAATGGTGAGAAAATCCAAGTCAGGGTGAAGGTTCTAGGTCAGAATAGTAAAACCCCCAAAGGATTTGGCTTCCTCTACAGTTCTGCTGAAGAATTAAATGAGCCATAAGCAATGGTTCTTGAGTTATTGCTAAAAAACTAAGCGAACACATTGGCAAAAAATATAGAAGGTGATAAAAAAGAGTGTGACTAGAGAACGCCAAATCCCTTGGGAGTTTTACTATACTGGCATAGAATATTGACCCTGGCTGGGAATTTCTCACACTCCAGACAATAACATCGAAAACGTTCCAAAATTGGTATATGCAAGCGCCATCTGTTTATGTTACAAATAAATTTCCATGTACCTGCTTATTGTGTAAGTTGTACAAATATTTAGAGGCATATGCTAAAAAACGAAGTTGAATACTTTTAAATTTACCTAATTTTAAAGTTTTAGAAACTTTTTCATCCACGAGTAATACAAATCGCTTCATTCCAACATATTAGCCCATAGCAATTATCGCAAACCTTGTTATCTTTTCTTGGCAATATACAGTTTTCAGTTGGCATTTATGACGAAACCTTGCAAAGATATAATAAAAACCTTCATGCAGCTTGCAATACCTGAGTCAGCAATTTAACAGAAAATCTTAAAGGATTTGTATGCTTCTCACCGCCTCCACTCTTTTCCGTTAATAACATACAAATTCGTTACATACAAACACACCTTACCGTTGTGAATGTACGGGTATATAAGCTCACAATGGATGTGGGGGTGTGTGTAAAACACATATGAGGATACTGAAGATGAAATTGTTCACCATAATGACTTTAATCGATGATTATGATTGATGGGTATAAAAATATGAATATAAAAGAATTCAAATCATTAAGAAGCTATTAACCAGACAATAACAACAACTATAACAAAGGATTATTTATGCGCCATATTATGAGTCAAGTAATAATAGTATGTAAGTGAATGAATGAATTGAAGATTTCACCATGATAAACAGTTTAAGTGAATAAAATGCAAAAATACTTGATTTTATTATATTTGCTGTAACCGATTATTGTATGTAAACTTTGTGCGAGTTGTTATTCACATCAAGTAGCTCCGTTTTATTCAGTTTATTTATCACTATTATTTGGTTTATTATCCTGTTGCACTATTGCCTGTCATCCTTGTTGATATCATGTCATCGTTATAGTGTAGCCGACTGAATGTAGTACGAGTGGAAATAATAAAATTATTTTATTTGTTCTCCCATTGTCCTATTTGCGATTGCATTAAAATTTGATTTGCAAACAAACTTTAAGGAAAACGCGGAAAAGACGAACATAGAAAGAGTTATAAAATAAAGAGTTTACGCGTTCTCTTATTGCTTACTAGCTAAAAGTTTTACTTATTTCCATTACCCATTGCATAGTGATAACATCAGCGTTAAAGACTGTATAAATTATTTGCAAGAATATGTTACTTGACATGATTCCCCGTTTACATTAAGAGTAAAAAGGAGAACGGAAGACTTAAGTTTACTAAACTTTGTTATCACAGTAAAATGTCTACGTAGAGTAAAATGCTAGAGTTAGGAAAACAAAAATGGCGCAAAGCAGACAATTACAGTGGTATGAGATTTTTGAATTGTTATATTTTAAATATAACAATCAACGTTTTGAAAACGTATCCATGTAGAAATATGAAAATGCGAACAAAAGTTGTAACCATTATTACCTTAACGTTTTATCAGAGACAATGATAGGGAAATAGATTATTTTGTACTGGCACTTTTTTTTCTACAATATGCTCTACGGGCTCCTTTTTTCGTAATAACTTGTTGTCACCTGTTTTTGACATGTCTAAGTTTGTTTGTTCTTGCGTGAGCTAAGCAGTGTTTTGAAAAAATAGATTTCTTCCTTTTCTATTATACTGTGGGTAATTCCAAAATAATTCGACCCAAAAAACATTCTTTTAGAAATTCATTAAACATTTATTCGTTCCAACTTTAGGCAGCTATAAAACATTAACTGTGAGGATCTTCGACCTAAAACAAACGGCATTGTATCGGCAGCAACGAGGAGAATATTGGTGCTAAATTTCATAAAAATCCGAAACCATCAAAATCCAGAGTGGGTCGAAAAATTTTGGAACTACCCCTGTGGAACATTCTTGGGGTCATTGTCTGGGGGGTGAAAAATTCCAAGTCACGATGAAGGTACTAGACCAGTATAGTTAAACTCTCAAAGGGTACAAAGGGTTCACAGGCCAAACATTCTTACGACCATTTATATTTATTGGCTAATCTTGATGTATGTTCGCTTAGTTTTTCAGCTATAACTCAAGAACTATTGACGATTTCTCATTTAATTCGAATGATTGATATAAAATCCACAAAAAATTAATATTACCCATACGTTGTACATACATATGTAGAGAGTCCCAAATGGAAATTACCAGAGCTCGCAAAATATGCTCAACCAAATTTTACTACGCGGTCTGCTCACTTAAAAGACCGAAACAAATGAGACGGAATCGCTCAGTGTCTGAACAGCAACCATTTTTTCGTTTTGTTCGTGTTCTTGCTCTCAGGTTTCGGGTTGAACGTAACACATGAATCGGTCTCTTACTGACCGCTCGATACGAACAGAACCTTCCGTCGCTCACCTACTGAGAATCAGTAAGTGAGCAAAGCAAGCAAAGTGTCCGCACAAAAGGTCTTTATTTTTATTGCTGCTTTGCATTGTGTTGTTGCCTTACAAATTTCGTCATATGCTTTAAATAGGAGAGAAGTAGAAAGGGGGGAAGGGGGATCATTAGTGTGCATATGTGTGTGCGTACGTTTGCCTATCCACACGCGCAGCACACATACATGCTCAAAAGACCGTTTGACGAGTTTTTACGAAGTAAAGTGTCTCGAGTAAACCCATGAGCCGATCTAGTGAACAGAAATGCTCGTTGGTTGAGCAAAGAGCAAGCCAAAGAAGAACGAAGTTTAAGGGTTTTTCGCGACAGTTTCGCATCGTGTCAGTGGATGAGTGTTTTTTTCCTGACAACAAGAACGAGAGAGACCAATTATTGCGAGCTCTGGAAATTACACATGTCCAGAAATTTGTGAGTTATTGGGGAAAATTTATACAAATGGCTAAAAACTAAAATTTTTTGAAAATTTCATTCGACAAAATTATCCTACCTTGATTTTTTTAATAGCTTTATTGACCGAAATTATTTCTTTAAGCATACGCTACAATTCTGCTGAAAAATTACATAAGAAATCATTAATGATTTTTCAGCTAAGCGAAAAACCAAAAGTGTAACCTGGGAACGCCAACCATTTTGGGCGTTTTATTATAATGACCTAGTACTTTCAGTTTGACTTGGTATTTCATTTGACTTATGAATTCTGGTCTGAAAATCCTGCCCTGCTCTGTTCTCTGCTGGTTTAGTCAAGTCTTCTACCTGCTTGATAATTTTCGCAAGCGACAGGAAATTTTCGTTATATTTGGTGTTAATTTGTATGGACTCAGTTTTGCCAATGTTGACTTTTAGGTTAACCCTAACCGGCTCGGCACTTTGATAACTCAGATAGGCTTGCCTATATAGCAAATATTATCCGCTTAATGAAATCTTCAAGATGGTCGATAAAGTTTCAGTAGATACACCTTGGGTGACCATGTATTGATATATATTAGGGCGGCAGCGAAATGTACGGAAATTTAAAAATGACCGACCGGAATATTGTGCCACATGATGTAAAAAATACATGACGGAAATTTGAGTAAGATCGAACAAATATTTCTCTTGCCCCAAAGAGGTCAAATGTCAGGTTCTTGGTAAATATTTACTAATCCTATGTTTTTTAGTAATATTCGATTAAGGAATTGTATTTTTTTTCTCGCAAATATGAAATAGCCAAATATTTAAGTAAGTGGGCAGCGCCTGGGCCTATTTTTCCAATTTAGTTCCAAAAGTCTAGTTATATCTCTACTATTCTGTAAAATGTCAACTATTTTATGGCTGTTATAACGGTTTCTTTTTAATAAGCCGCTTCACAGGCCACGTCCACTCTGGCAGTAATTTATACTGTACCAAAAACACATACCAAATATAAGATATATACCTCTTATATTATCATGCCAACTGATCCAAACCCGCCCATTTTTTGCTGGATCACGAACTTTTCTGCCAAATGCCAAAGGCGATTGGAGTCGAAATTCTCCAGATATTGCGGTTTCAAAGATAGGGTGCAAAGGGCGGGGCCACGCCACGTCATATATCAAAAATTAAATTACACTGTTTTCACATCCGACGTCTCGGCTACATTCTGTGAAAATATCGGTCAAGCAGTTTTCTTGTCTATACGGCACTAAAAAAATTAAAACAAACAAAAATAAAATCATTTGCATTTATATAGATTTTGTCCTCTTTGGAGCACGTCTTCAAGTTGTACCATTTTGCTCAATTTTTGACCAAGGCAGTTTTATAACAACTGACACAATATTTCGCGGCATAACCGAAATCCAAAGTTGAATTTTCTCTGTCATCCTAATGTATTCAGTATAGGTTGCCTTTTTTAGACGTATAGATCTTCCGATAGGGATACCTATTAAACTAGCTGCCATACTAATGAATGAGTTCGACTTTTTTTAGTGCATTTAATAATCATACAATCCTTACGCCAAAACAACGTTTACAAATGATTTGTCAAGTTTACAGTGGTGTCTTAGACAATATTCATCAAGAACGAGTCTGTACCAGTGCGTGGACGTGTACTGAGACTCCAAAATATCGATCCGATGTCGTTCTCAACAACTAGGTCTTTCCTCATCCTCTGCTTGAGATAACGGCATACAAACATACATATAACATTCAACTCTTGCGAGTATTTAAACAAGCGCAACATCAATTGCGTCGAGTGTTCATTGAATGGGCTGAGAATCAACTGAAAGTTGGATCAGATTTTAATCAGCAAATCATCTTTAGCGACTATGCTCATTTCTGGCTTAACGGGTATGTAAACAAGCAGTATTGTAGTTTACGGTAAGAGCACCCATGAGACATTCTGAAAATCACTGCACAGTACGTGCTATATGCTGAAGGTGTCACCGGCCCATTAGTTTTTAAAACCGAAACATGTGCCAACATTACCGTTATTTGTCAAGTAATTGCAAACAGTTTTCAGGTGAAATTGTTCCGCCAACACGGCGCAGCATGTGTTTTGGCACCTTTGGCCTACTTTTTATAGGGGTAAATTAAAACTATGGTCTATGCTGATAAACCAGCAACGATTGATCGTTTAGATATTTCTATCGAATATTCTAAGCCTTGAACTTCCTGCAAAGTTGTATTTTAAGCTTTTTTTAAATTGGGTCTAAAGTATCCGATATGAGTGGGAGCTAGAGGGTAAAAATGTTCCCATGAAGTATTCCCCGGAAAATTTTAATGTAGGTCTCCGAAGACATGAGCTATTCCAAATGTATTTTTACACATGATTTTTCATATACTTTGATTCCAACCACAAATAACAAATTTCAAACCACTGAAAAAAAAAAAATTGCGACGTAGTGGAGCAAAAAAGAATTTAAGGTTTTGTTAATGAGGTCGAATGCTAAAGTTTGATATTAGTTTCATTCACCCCCGAGACAATGACCGTCAAAACTTTCCTTCGAGATTAAAATTATAATTAAGCACAATGAATCCGTCTAACCACTGTCTATGTCATATGTCTGTTTGCATTTATGCAGACGTTTCCACGCACCTCTTTTAGCTACAAAACTCAAGTCATATGTTGTCGCTGTATTCAATATTTATATCGTATCAAATTTATTTCTACACATTTTGCCTTGTTTTTGTGCAACATAAAAAAATTTAAATTTAAAATAGTTTCCTTATATTTATATCCTGAAGTATGCTTTCGCCATCCCCTCTTTAACATTATCATCATCGTAGTCATCACTATCGTTATTGTTCCCATTGCCAGCTAATTCGTTTAAAGAATGTTTTTAGTTTTCGCAAACTCACTCATTCTCTGCCTATCTCTCTCTCTCTCTCTCTCGATTTCTTTATCTCATTGTTTTTGGTGTGCTAAACTGTAACTATACAAATTAAAAGAATTTTTATTGCATTTTATGTGCTGCACTACCGCTTGTTATCTTCTTAGCGTAAGCATTTCCTTTCATTGCTGTCTGCAGAATACCATTTGCAAACTAATTAAGCTGAAGAATTATGTTTGCATTTATTCTTGCAATGCAGCAAACGAAGGCAAACCAAAAACAACAAAAAAAAAAAACAACCAGAAAGGAAAACTAAGAACTTCACTTTGTGCAGTGATTGAGTTTCCTCCCTTAACTTGTGTTTGCTATTTCACGCAGCTTTTATAATTTGTTTTAATTGAACTAAATTTTGGGTCATTTTATAGAATTATGGCAAAAAGTTGGCAAAATCACGGGGTAACTTCTAAGGGAGGTTTCCATTTAAAGATAGTAGAAAATATAATTGGCTATTTATTCAACTGTGTCAACTTAGTCAAGCAGTCAGCAGTTATATAATGGTTATGATAATACAAAGGTGCATGAAGAAATTGAAAACAAAAATTACTGAAAAAAGCCCGTCAAACTTGCAGGAGAAAGTATAATGAAAATGGGTATTATTAACAGACGAAGTTCCGGACTGGCGACTAATATGTGGCTGGCATGTCACTAAGAAATAATCCCAAACCATATTATGAAATAATCCCCAAAAATTTTAGAATAACTCATTGGGGATAATTTTAGATTTTTCGGAAGTTATTTCATTTTTAATTTGGGCATTATTTCATAATGAAAAATCACTAAAAATTAATTGTTTTGGGAAAATTATATTGCGGTTTTGGTGTGGTCGTTTACCTTATGGTTTTTGCTGTTTAGTTTACCTTGACGATTATTTCATTATGCAATGACTAAACAATCCTTTAGATGTCTTTCATTTCTAATTATGGGGTTTTTAATGTCGTTTGGTCTTATTGCATTTTTATTCTTGGTTGTTATTTTGATTAGATTTTGAGGGTCATTTACAATTATCCCTATAGGAAGCTCTTAATGTCTTAAAACACACCCTCTAAAAGTTATGCAAATATAAAAGAGTAACTCTAACTAACTATGATTACAGCACAAGCTAAAGCATTTTCTTTAAAAATTTTTGACTAATTCTTCTCAAACTAACATTCAATAATACCTTTAAAATTTTTTCGTATTTCAAACTTAATTATGTGTCAGTAGTAAAACGAAATAAAGTCTTTTCGTTTCTTAAGAAAAATTAGTCTATATGTATATGTATATCCTGAACTTTCAATTAGTATATTAATAGAACACAGAGAAAATATAATTATAAGGCATTGAAAAATACTGCAGTTTAATGTGGAAAGCACAAATGTTATTTCTAAAATTTAATGCTAACAATACAAAAAGCTATCAAGCATGTAGCAAGAATCGAACATGTGCTACTGACATTTACAAAATGAAGACTCCATTCCATGGCATTTCTAACAAACAAACATTTATTTATTCCCAAAGAGAGGGCGTTACTGAGAAAAACTTAGTGATAAAATGAGGTTTCCAAAGGCATCAGTAAAAACACCTGCCAAGGTACCATGGGAAGTGCTGTCTATGTGCCTGCGTGTGTAGATAACAATAGCATGCCAAACGTTATGTATGTGTGTGTGTGTGTGTGCAGTGTGTAAGACATGTCGCTCTCGATATGTTTTTAAACCAATGTACACGAATTTCGTTTTCAACATATCCCACTCTGCTACGAGTGGGGAAATGGAACTGTGTAAATTGTCTAGAACATTGCTAAAATATGATTGAATGAACACATTTGATTTTTCCTGTATATTGATTGATTTGGTTTGATTTTGGAATTTTTTCCTTTTTGGCAGACATACTTTTTAATTTTACCTTGAATGCAGCCTCGAAATTAATTTGTTTGCTTAGCTATCCTTCAATTCTGTAGCGTTATTGTTCAGCTAACATTAGCTGTCGTTTGGCTGTTGAGTCTTCTCGTGCCACTACCTACACGGTATGCAGCCAAAATAAACAAAAGTTCTGCTTGGCTAAAATTTGTATAATAATAATATTTACCCAGTGTGCCATGCGGATCAGGATCGGATCCGATACTGATCCGCATGGCGCACAAAAACGGAAATCATGTAATGAAAAAGTGTTCAAAATTGACACAATTAAAAAAGTTTCAGGTTACCCAATAGATGCACGTAGGCTGTTTAGTAATGACAGTAACATTAATATTATGACAAATAGTTCTATGCGAATTGAAGGCGAGCTGCAGCAGAATGTGCTTACTAACATAACCAAGATTTTTAAAATTAAAATAGGAAAACACTGTATTTTTCCCCCTAATTCAATAAACTAAACTAATATTATGTTATATATGTTTATATTATACAATTTAATTACATTTATATAATACTTCCTACAATAAAAAAAAATAATATGAATGCATTTTCAACAAAGTTTCAGAATTTTTACTATAATTATGATTTCACGGATTCCCATTTGTCGGATCCAGATCTGATCAGTTTCGGATCCGACTGCGCGGATTCCGTTTTGTCGGATCCGGATCTGATCAGTTTCGGATCCGACTGCGCGGATTCCGTTTTGTCGGATCCAGAACTGATCAGTTTCGGATCCGACTGCGCGGATTCCGTTTTGTCGGATCCGGAACTGATCAGTTTCGGATCCGCATTTGTGCACATTGGGTACCAGCAATATAAATTCCCAACCACTGAGATTTTGTTGAGTTTTTGTGATGTCAATAACCCAATATCAGTATTATTACCAGTACTTAAAATAATCTTATTTATGTAATAAATAAATGTGTAATAAGTGGGATACTTATTAACGGTTTTGTTTGTTATTCGCTTTCTAATTGAAGACTGACACATTTGTTACAAAAGCTTGAGCTTAGGTGCGACCAAGTAAAATCTTTAAAGTTGTGTAGTATAGAAGAAAAATACAGTATTGAAACATTTACAATTTGAAACGAAACATTTACATTAGAGCTACAAACTATCAGGTACTCGATTAAAAATAAAAGGATTGAATTAAAGTAATTTCATATCTTAACGTCAGTTAATAACAACCTCATAAAATAGTTCTGTTTAATTATTTATACGGCCGCTACAATGGCAAGTTGACAAGCACAAGCTGCACAGATATTCTTGGTAGGTAAGTCCACTAGAAGCCAATATTTTATGCAAAAACGTCGCCTGGCTTTGAATAAGAAACCAAAACCTATAATAAGAAATTGTTTTCATATTGATGGTAATGATGTATAAAACATGCATTAACTCTATTATTGGATATATTAGAATTCACTTGCACTTAAATTTCCCTAAGCAATGTCGTAACATAATTTTTCGTTGATTACATGACGCAAAAGTAATAAAATAAATATTAAATAATATAAATAATATTACAAAATTGTTTTTCCTTTCCTAAATTTTTTTTTTTTTTGATACACTATGGGACGGCCTTGGCATAGTGGTTAAAATGCGACTACTATGCAGAAGATCCGTGGTTCGACTGCCGATTCCAATCATCTACATCTTTCTTTCATTGCTGAGTAAACTGACCAACTCCACTTGTTTTTTTCTGAGTCATTGATGATTAAAAGTTTATGGCCGCATGCCATTTTATACTAAAAAAAAAAAAAAAATTCCTTTTACACCCCATGAATGGGATAGCTTCTCGCGTTGTTGTAAATTAACACGCTTTCTATTTTTAGATTCACAACTAACGGCATCTACTTGTTTATCGACGAATGCAAACGTCACTGTTTGAGAAGCTCTTACTAGACACACCGATTGACTCGACACTAATACTGCGAAGTTGCTGTCGACAACATTCGAGGGGAGTCGACAATGAAAGAAAAATTTTTTCTTTTTAAGATGACTGGAGCCAGGAGTTGAACCTGTGATCTCCCGCATGGTAGTCGCGTGTTCTAACCACTATGCCACGGCCGGTCCATTTTATACAATAAATACAAAACTTCTTCAAATAGAAATGAAATTTTTTTAAAAGGCATATAATATGACTTTTTGGACACTTTTGGCAAAAAGTTCTCAAATACACATTTTCTATGTTTGAAGATATACATGGTTTTAAGTTTATAGCCGCGGCGCGCCGCCTATGTTTTAATACAATAACTAGAAGACTATTTGAAATAGATATAGGATTTTTTTAGAGGATATAGTGAATGACTTTTGTAGCACTTTTGCCATATTAAGTAAATTTTACGAAAAAGTGGCGTTAATCGGTTTACGCAGTATATCGACGATATATGAATTTAGTGTATTGGAGTTACCAGTAGGGGTGTGACAAAAATTTCAGTTTTCTGCGGATTTGTCAACTATTACAAGATAATTAAACTAACCAAGTTAAAATATCCTCCACTTGTCCTTATGAGTGATATTATATTAATTTTCTTGTTCATTGTTCATTTTGTTAAGGGTTACCATAAGGGGTATCCCGTATTTGTTTTCAGTCAGATTTCTATAAGCGTTTACCTTGGGCAAAAATTTGACGTAATTTAGTGTTTTTACAAATATTGTATGTATGTTAAACTATGAAGGCAAATTCGGTTATTTGTATGGGAGCTATCAGAACGGGAGTGGCAAAGTTTAGATTTTCTAAGGAGTTTGTCTACTATTGCAAGAATTTGACCAAATTAAAATATGCTCTAGTTGTCCTTTTGGAAGTTATGGGAGAAATATTTATTTTTCAAAGTTAAACAATTATGAATTTGAACAGTGTTTGCAAATATATCCCCAATACCTCGCGTTATCGTGCCCACCAATCAGCCAGCCAGACAAGCGGAGATGGGTCAGTCGTCTTAAAAAGTTGCGAAACGAATTTAGTCTAAAGATACAAGGGACCCAATTCGTCTCTATTACCGCGTTACAGTTTTTCTCGTATCAAATGATATATACTCCCATGCCTAAGGGTGAGGGTATACAAAAATCTGGCACACCTCTTTAATATGACGGCTAGTTTTACAGTTATTCCTGTCGGAAGTTTTATTCGTTTAAAAAACCTGTAAAAAAAAGTTTTAATATACAAGTTGGACCAAATGAAGTCTTCCGATGTTGTTTGGCTCTCATTTTTTTTCTTATTTAAATCTTTAGAATTTTATTGAAACGGTTAAATCGGGCGATCTAGCGGGCCATTACAAATCGCCAAAACGAGAGATAAGGTGACCTAGAAACGCCGCCTTGAGAATGTCGGTTGTGCGCATTGTGTGCCGTTGCTTCGTCCTGTTGGAACCACATGTCCTCCAGTCCTAATTCTTCCAATTGCGGCAGTAAAAACACGGTTAACTTGGCCCTATAGCGCGCACCTTCCACTGTTGACGTTTAACCAGCAGCGTTCTTGAAAAAAATGGCCCGATGACTCTTGCAGCGTGAACAGCGTACCATGCAGTCACTTTGAGCAGGTTTAATGGCTCCTCGTGCATCACTCGTGGATTTTCGGTGCCCCAGAGGCGATAGTTTAGCTTGTTCACGTACCCGCTGAGGTGGAAATGAGCCTCATCGCTCATTATGATTTTGGTCGAAAAATCGTCCACTTCGTCCTCGAGATTGAGCTTGGGCGTAGGTTACACACATTTGGGGGTCGACAGGCAGCAGCTGAAGCGCGGACGGGACTTTGTACGGAAACATGCGTAGGTCTTTGACCAAAATTCGCCTTAGGGACGACCGACTGATGGCTAATTGCAAGGCACGGCATCTGCTCGATGTTTCCGGCGACAGCTCGACAACAGCGGCGATATTCTGCGATATTCAGAACGGAAGAGAATACATAATATTATTATGTATTAATAGTATTAATCGATTGCTGAAGTGGGCGGTACAAGATGGGTATGGGAGGAACCAGATGGGGCGTGGTAAGACATCCAGTTTATTTTCTCCAAAACACTATCCTGATTCAGCATTACTAAATACAGAATTTGGCCACTATCACGTTTGGTGTATTGATATTATTACTCGATTTCTAAACTGAGCACTCCGGTACAATTGTATGGGAGATACCAGAAGGTATGTGGCTTGACTTCTAGTTTTTCTCTCTAAAACTTTTTCATGGTATAGCTTTTCTAAATACAGAATTTGGGCACAATCGCGTTGGATGTATTAATAATATTAATCGATTGCTAAAGTGGGCGGTGCAAGATGGGTACGGGAGGAACCAGATATGCCGTGGCTAGACTTCCTGTTTTTGCCTCCAAGACTTTATCCTGCTATAGCTTTACTAAATACGGAATTTGGCAACGATCGCGTTAGGTGTATTAATAATATTAATCGATTTATAAAGTGCTCGGAGTGGTAGATTTGTATGGGAGGTACCAAAATGGGCGTGGCTAGTCTTCCAATTTTTCTCCAAAACTTTATCCTATTATAGCCTTACTAAATATAGAATTTGGACAAGATCGCGTTGGGTAACTACTGTAAGTAGTTTTGGGGATATATTAACCCATGCTAAGTTTCAAAATAATAGGTTTCGTCTTTGTTTAGCGGACAGACAGACAGACGGACAGACAAACAGACAGACATGGCCCAAACTACTTAAAAAGTCACGAAACGAATTTGGTTCAAAGAAACTTAGGGTCTTAAATGACTCCTTCTATGTGTTAAGCGAAAAATTTGTTTAAGCGAAAAATTTAAAAAAATGATTCAAAAATGTTTTAAATTATTTTTGAAATTTGCCAAAAATATTTAATTTAAGACTCAAAAGATGCAGAACGTAGAAGCTGCATATCTCAAAACTAATAATAAGGAAACTACTAAAAAGGAAAATTCCAAAGTTGGTTCAATGACAATATCTTCATAATTTTGTAAAAATAAAAAAACAGCCGGTTTTATTTATTGGGTTTGTTTAAAGGATAAAGTATTCGCAGTAACATATTGCAGTCTATGACTAATGATTCTTGGCCCAGTCAATCATGAACTCAATGTCCGCTAAACAAGTTTGCCTTAAGTATCTTTGTCTCCTACGGGATAGCTATAAAGATGATGTTCTATCGTCTCGGACTCCTTCTCATCCTCACACACACGACAGTAGTCTATCCTATTCGATATTAAAGATTAAATAAATTTTTCGTGAAATATCAGTCAATTTTTAAATGTTTTTTACTGTCAAACTTAAAATTTTCCACCTTTACATTAATTTTTGGTCCATTTTGTAGAGAACCACAAAAAAAAATGCATATACATTTTAAAAAATATAAACTACAAAAACATTTAAATGATAGTTATTATTAAATATTATTAGTTATTTCCTTAACAACTGATGTCTTGTTAGTTTCGTTAAGAGCTCTTATTATAAATGTATTTAATTATAACAATTTATCCGTAAAATTCTATGTTCAAATCTGTAGCTTAAGCAATTGCCAAAAATATTTGCCCTTTCCATTAAACGTGCAAGAGATTATTAACATAATCTGTCTCATAAATTTTTATAAGGTTTCGCTTGAATTTCTGTATTACATGATAACATGCATATGCATGCGGCTATATAATATATCATATCAAGCCAATTGTGTGTTTGTGCATAAAACTATATTAATACAAAACACGAATACATACATATATATATATAATACCGTCTATTGTGGTTATCATATAATAATGTATTGCATGTACTTTCACAAACATATGTTATTTAATTTATGTGTTGAAGTTATTGCCTAAATCCTTAACATCTATTACATAGATATCCTATAGGATACCTAATAATGCTAATATAATATTTTTGCACTTTTGCACAAGCCAAAGAGAACAAACACCAACAACAACAATAAGAACACTAAGATAACTACAGGAATACAACAATTATTCCAAGATACACAGACAAAAGGAAAGAGACCACATCAAGCATGTGACTTTATCCTTCCGTATGAATAAAGCATTTATGTGGTAGAGTATTACAATTTAATTAATTAATAATAATTGTGTGAAATGTGACACATACACCTACATATTTATTTCCATGGGTGGGCATGTAAACCCTTTTTGCCGAGAACACGAGATTTATATGACAGGGCGATTATGGATATGACAAGTTTAGCCGTATAAAATATATGAGCGTGTGTGCAGTGTTAGCAGTGTGCATTTTTCATTTAATTAATATAATTAAAGTGTTGGTCTAAGCTAATGGTTTCCATTATATTACAAAGTTCATCAGAATTACATTAAATAGTTTTCAGTAATGACATCATAAAATAATGTAACTATTATTAAATGTTCATATAATAAGCCAATAAATGTCTATAGTTTGAGTACAAAATATTGCGAAGAGATTGAAGTGTACTTGTGTAGATATAATCGTTTTAAGGCATTCAGTGTTTGATTGGCCAGGGGCTTTTTGAAACCTGAACTGTTAGTCAAAGGAACTTAATAGTGAAAAAATAAACTTAATTATAGTATAGAAAGCCTGGTTTGGTTTAATCAAAATGACAGGGTAAGGAGTTGCTCTAGAAACGTAATAAATAATAACTAAATTCCTAAATATAAAAAGGAATTTTTGGCACTGCTTTTACTAAACATGCCGATTGACTCGACACTATACTGCGAAGTTGCTGTCGACAACATCGAGGGGTCGGCACCGAAGGAAATCGAACCCAGGATCTACCGCATGATAGTCGCATATCCTAACTATCATGCCATCATGTCTTCTATAGAAACTTTGAAGACTTTTTAAACTTTAAATAGTTGTCAGCGGGCAAAAAATTCAAAAAATTACTCATATATATGCAGAGATTAAAAATGTTTCAAATATAATTGGTTTTTTTGAAAGATGTACAGTGAGGCAGATGGGAAAAATACAGTAACAGAACTTTTAATGTATTATTCTTAATAGTTTAGAATATACTAGACATTTGAAGAGCAGGAGTGAGGTTTTGACAATTTTGTATTCAAAGGCACGCAGTTGCTACTATAGTGTCAAAGTTGAACACTTACGTGTTGTCGAATGCCTCGTAGTTCTACACTTATATGAAAAATGTACCAATCTAATCACATACCGCTCCCACGATAACTCGATTAAACCTTCAAAGTGTATAACATCCGTAACGGAATGCATTTTTTCACAAATTATATTTATTGAACACAGCAATTGTGAACTCATATGAAGTGTTCGTGAAATGAGTTACTAGTTCTAGAGTTTCAGGTACACGACACTGCCTGGTGACTGGTCTGATATTATGAGCATTTCTTTAACATCAACAAAAATTAACGATACGGGCATGTATTGCGGTGTCAGCTGTGCTGGTGCCAGTACCAAATTGATCTGCATTGCATCAAAGCAAATGTAAATACAATTTTTTCTCGCGATCAAACAAAAATACATCTTGAATTTTAATTATATTGGTACATCCATTCAAATTTTCGAAATAAGTCTACCTCATCTCCACCTGTCGAGTCCATTTGTACATAAATTGTTTTCTCTTGATCAAACAAATATAAATTCTAAATATCAGTTAAATTGGACCATCTATTAAAATTTTCGAAATAAGTCCACTCTAGGGCCACCTACCGGGTCCATTCATCTTCTTATACATATAAAAATGGTGGCAGAAATGTATAGTAATTCATCAATTGAGAACGGCTGGACCAATTTTGCTGAAATTTTTTTTCAGTTGTTCGTAATTGCCAGGAGAAGGTTTATGTAAAAGAAAATTTTGGGAAAATCCTCCGGAAAAGCCGGAAAATTGGAAAAACCGAAAATTACTTTTTTGTATAGAATTTTGTGTGCAATTGTTACGAATGATTTTTCGAATGGAAAAATAAAAAAATTTTGTTGAAAAATTCAAAGAATTCCGGAAAATTCGAAAAATTTTAATATTATTTTTTGACGAAATTTTGCTTTTTGTCTTACGATTTGATAGTTTTGAACGATGTTACTTGCGAAAAATTTCGGATAATTATTCCGAAATGACTTTCCGAATGGAAAAATAGATAAATTCTCGGTGGAAAACTCGGAAAATTCAGAAAAAATCGAAAAATTTTAATTTTTCGGCAAAATTTTGCATTTCATCTCCTGATTTGCAAATTAAATTTTTGTCGGTTTTCGAATGGAAAAATAGAAAGTTTTAGTTGGAAAATTATGGAAAATGCCAAAAAAATTCTTTTTTTTTTCGAAAAAACTACATCTTGTCGTATGTTTTGGTAATTGTTTTGGTAATTTCGAACAATTATGACTTTTCGAATGGAAAAATAGAAAAATTCTTTGTGGAAAACTCGGAAAATTCCAGAAAAAGTTGAAAGATTTGGATGCCTTCGACGAAATCTTCCATTGTATCGCTTGATTTGATGATTTCAGGCAACGTAAAGGTGCAAAATTCGTTGTGTTGCTGAAAAATTTCGGATTATTGTGAAATATAGTGTGAAAAATGTATAGTAATTTATCAAGAGAGACCGTTGGCTCAGTTTGCTCTATTTTTTTTCAATTGTTCGTAATTGGCAGGAATTTTTTATGCCAGAAAATTTTGGGAAAATCCTTAGGAAAAGCTGGGAAATTTGAGTGCAATTGTTACGAAATGGCTTTTCGAATCCAAAAATAGAAAATTATTAGCGAAAAACTCGGAAAATTCCGGAAAAGCGCAAAAATTAAGATTTTTCATCGAAGAAATTTTGCAGTTTTCGCATGATTTGAAGATTTTGATGTTGGTTGGAAAATTTTACGAGGTAAATAATATCTATATATCGTCATATGAAATCAAAATTTTACAGGAGTAACAAAAATCTTCATAAAATTGTTTGCGCTTGCAAACAAAAAGCCGTAGAACTTTGTTAATAAAATTTTCGTTTTTAGTCGTATGACTGTAAAATATAGCAGGTACATGTATTTTGATGCGGTGCATAGTATTCAATCAAAAAGTCAATTTTGAATTTTTGGTACTTACGCCTTTTTTGATTTCATATGACGATATATAAAAATTAAGCAATAATAATTCATATAGTCATTCATCAATTGAGAACGGCTGTACCGATTTTGCTGAAATTTCATTTGTTCGCAATTGCCATTGAGAGAGAGAAAAATTTGGGAAAATCCTCCGGAATAGCCGGGAAATTTAAATAACCGAAAATTGCTTTTTTTGTATGGATTTGTGTGTGCAATAATTGAGAATGACTTTTCGAATGGGAAAATAGAAAAATTTTGTTTTGTTTTTTTCTCGACGAAATTTTGCTTTTTGTCGTATGATTTGATAGTTTTGGATGATGTAACTGCGAAAAATTTTAGATAATTATTCCGACATGACTTTCCGAATGGTAAAATAGACAATTTCTTGGTGGAAAACTCGGAAAAACTCGAAAAATTTGGATTTTTCGAATAGGACATGGTTGTTTTTAGGGAGAGTTGGACGACGTTCGCGTCGTGCTATAATTAGTCAGAACGTCCGTAATAATCAAACGCAAAAAGATCGGGCCAAAAAAATGAATGTAGACGTGCCTATATTGCACAGTTTCCCGCACAATCACCACCTCAAATTCGACAAAATGTTACTAGAAGAAGACCAGTCGTAAATATAGACTTGAATCGCGCTGCTTTTGAATACGATTCCACAATCGCATACAGAGATTTTCGCTGCGTTGATATCGGTTCATTGTTTGTCGTATGCCAGCATTGCAATGCATTGAAGTTACAAGCGGAAACTCCCGGCTTATGCTGCGCTGGTGGCAAGGTCAAATTGCCGTTTTGACTCATCCGCCAGTGCCATTGTAACATATTCCTTTCTCTATGGAAATACAATCTAATCAAAACATTTCCTGGCATATAAACAAAAATATGATGGATGCTTTCAAATGCCGTCATTCGGAGCCGAAGTTGTTGATCAACCCGGCAACAATCCGACTTAAAAGGTAATGGCGTCTCATTACACAATGGAACAGTGAAAAAACGCACGAACGTAGTTATGCAGTTCAGATAGTATTACTGGAGCTGAGTAAACCCCTAGCTCATAGGTCGCAAAAACATTTTATTTCTTTTTGTTGCTTAAAAAAAAAGAAACGGACATAATATTTAATGAAATTAAATGTTCTAGGAATATCTTAAGCAAAGTGTAAACTGAGGTAGGTTTTGCCTAACGTTCGAGTGTTTCCGAAAAAGTTTGATTTTGTGTCAGTGTTATTTTTAAAAACAATTCCTCCCATTTTGCTCGAAATTGTTTCCACACATTCAGATTCAAGGGCAAATACATCATCGAGCTCGCGCTTTGTTACCACCACCAAACGAATATCATAACTTCCTTCAGATTTGCAAAATTTTTTGCATTTTATACAATTATAGTGTTCAAATACTTGAATTTTTCAGAAAACCGGTTTATTCAAAAAATACTTTTTTCCAACAATTCGGGTTTCGAAAACATGATTTAGTAGATTTACGATATTTTAACTTAACATATAAGTGCAATCTATAAACTTTAAAGGCGTTTTCCGTAAAATTTTCATTTTACACATACCTTGGTTTAGAACTAAGGTATCGATTTGATCACATGCATGTTAACCACCTTTTTACCATTCCATATAAATATCGACGGCGTGCTACTCATTTCGAAGTTAGATCCCAATCTATTTTAGGATGAGATCCCAACTGTATCCTTTTTGCGATCGAACATTTTTGTTAGGAGATAACTGCATTTAAAGTTGTTCATATGAATATCGACGGCTTCAAAGCTATTGCAGGGTGTGAATGTGGAATCACATGATATTGTTCTTAAGCGTCGGGAGACTCATCGGTCATATGATGCACTTCAATACCCGTTGATGTTCTGCGCCGTGGAGAGGGTAAATATCACCACAATATAAAGATGGTCAATACAACGACAGGTTTGTTTACAAGTCATCAGGAAAAGAAACGAATAAAAAGGTTAGCTAAAATAATTTTTATGCGTATCGATCGCAAATTGCGTTAGCTGTTGCCCCATCTGCTGCCACTTTGTTGAAAGGCGGTAGAACTGCACACTCCGATTTGAAGTTGCCGATAAATCTTCTCACAGTTGACAAGCCATTGGGCACAATATCCAGAAGTTCGGCGATAGCGAAATTGTTGCGAGAATGCAAAATCATCATTTGGGATAAATGCACGATAGCGCATCGACGAGCTTTGGAGGAAGTTGACCGAAATATGAAGGATTTATGAGGTGATTCGAAACGATTTGGTAGGGCTATAATATTTCTGTCGGAAGATTTTCGTCAAACGCCTCCCGCCATCTCAAAATATACTGCTGCTTATGAAATTAATGTCTTTGTGGCGATATGACAAGGAGTTGAAATTAACTACAAACATGAGTCACGTTGCAAAACGACCAATCGGCTACTGCATTTTCAAAATATCTACTAGCGCTTTGTAACGGCCAAATTCCTGTTGATGTTTCAACTAGATTGATGACGTTCCCGTCAAATTTTTTCAAAGGAGAGGAAGTCCTTCTCCTCGAATTTCTATTATTTTAACCGATTTTCCAATTCTAGCGAATTCAATTCCCCATTCGATTGGCTTTTGCGATGACAATCAATAAATCGCAAGGCCAATCTTTGGAAGTTTGTGGGATCAACCTCGAATGTCTCAGTTTTTCGCGTGTTGGCAAACTGTCTTCATTGTTTGTTTGAACGCCGGAAAACATTGTTTATCGGACCGCTCTTCACTGATTTCGATTAAATTCAAATAAGTCACATTAAAATTTGAATTATATGTGTTTTAATATTACTCTGGAGCTTATATGAAGGCGTTAACTTGGAGCGAGACGTAGTTCGCCGAGTCAGAAGTTGTATAGCAGAACAACGTTTGCCGGGTCAGCTAGTTTTGCTATAATTTCTAAGATCTCATCAAAATTTTGAAAATTGTTTTTCCTTAATATTTTGTATTTATATACGAAACAAGGAGGTTTACCCCACCCCTTAGCAATATTGATTTTTTGGAGATTTTTATGCGGTTTAATTAGAAAATTTTCCTTAATTCTCAGTTGGTACCGTAAAAGACCCTTTGGGTACTCCCAAACAAGATGATACACTTTTTACTATTTGCAAAAAAAAAGTTTTATGGATTTAATTGGCCGTTTATTGGCCTATAACGTCATTATTTTATGAAATTGTGGTTTGGGATCATAAAATACGTTGAACGTGCTTAATTGTATAAACTTGTGTTAAGTGCCCCAAACGTAGACCAAACCGTAAAATGCAAATGTTTAGGAACAGGGATCCAGTAACGGATACTCAGAGTGTGCTGCAATAATGGAGAGTAGGCAGCTCAAGTGACGAAATCACTCCCATCATCGACGACGGGGTAGATTTTCCACCACCGAGTCAAAACAACATCAGCACGGCAATTGCACGGCTTAAAAATAACAAAGCTGCAGGAGCCGATGGACTGCCGACAGAGCTTTGCGGCGATGAGCTGTCAATGTATATATACCAGCTCATAAGCACGGTTTGGTCTAAGGAATCAGAGTATTCTATGTCATATACTTAAGTAAGGCGATCCAAGTATGTATACCAAATATCGCGGGATCAGCCTTTTACCCATCACATACAAGACCATACGTAGTGTGTATGTGAAAGACTCAAGCCCATCCTAGCTAATTGACCTTATCATTGTTTTAGAACTGCTAAACCAACGACCGACCAGATATTCATACTACGACAAATTCTGGAGAATTCGCAAGATATGCAGATATACGACAACCACCCACCATATGTTTATTGATTACAAAGCTGCAGTCCGATACGATAGAATTTATTATATGCTATGGCTGAATTTGGTGTCTCCTCACAGCTGATACGACTTTGCTAGATGACACTGACTGACACGAAGTCTTTAGTGAAAATAGCCAAAAATTTGACTGTCTATCTTGCGATCTCCTTAACATCGTAATGGAGATGATCATGTGGAAGGCTGCAGTAAACAGAACTGGCACCATATTTAATAAAAGTCACATACTGCTGGCGTAAGCCGATGACATAGAGATAATTGGCTTAGGACTGCGGCCTTTTCGAGTATTGATAAGCAATCGGCGTAAATGGGTCATGATAAATGAGGACAAAACCAAGTTATGTGTTTCAACGAACAAAGAGTCTACTCGTTTGAGACGCTGTCATTATATAATATAAGAAGAAGAAGACACTTAGACCAATCCTTCTGTATACTCTTAGTATTCTACGTAGTGCCCTCTTTCTGAGAAATATTTTACGTATGTCAAAGCCATACGAAATCATCATAAGTTAAGTTATCATCTAACCAGCTTTTTTCTTGCAAAAGAAACACTTCAACTATTACTACTTGTTTAGTAAATAAATACATCAGTAAAACCATTTCTAAAGTCAGTTATTTTAGTAATGCTTCGGATTTATTTAGAAATCAATTTATTTAAAACGACCTGCTAAATACATAATGGCAGCAAAACATACTGTTTTCACAGAAATAGAATTTCCACCCTAAAACAACCTGTCACTTACAGTTACCACTATGGTTAACTCTATTGTCCATTTTTCATTTAAATTTCACTTGGCATTCTTTGGCTTTAAAATAAACTGTTAACAACACAAATTTACTAATCACTTTCTTATCATGTGTCATAAATCTAAATCACTTAACTTAATACATACTAATTTAATTAATAACCACCACAAACAAAAAAAAGCCACTTGACAAAATGCTAATGTTTTCGACATCACCAACTCTCATCCACCCTCCTAACGCCACTTAGGGACAAGATTTTGCGATTAAATCGAATTCCCATACATTTTCCACTCCCTTAAATTCTCTTGCGAAATTCGATTCCGAGTAAAACAAACATACCCCAAAACGAGTTTTCTTCTTTTATCCTGTTATTATTGGCAACTTTACAAAATTTAATTTTCGTTTCGATTTGGGTTTTTCATTTCTGGGTCAAACGCAAACAGCGCGCAAGGAGGTTGGTCAAATTGTGTGGCTGTGTACCCACACAGAGGAAACGCTACGAATGCTGGTTAAATTGCGCGGCTCTTAACAATTTAATGTATTGGAAATGTAAATTTCCCTTTTACCAATTTTATTTTTTTGAGCTGATGTTGCCGTTTCTGTTGTTGTCGTCCGTCCAGAGAGATAAGGAAACAAAACTGTGGGAAATGTAAAACTCAAATAAAATTCGGTCAACACACGAACGAAACCACGACACTGAGCAATCTTCACAAACACATTCATACGTACAAATAACTATGGAAAATAAGAAAACATTTCGACTATAACACTTTAAAAAATATTTGCCACAATGAGATTGAGATAGAGATTGTTGCTGTTGACGAGGGAGCTGCGTGGCAGGAGGCAAAAGTAAAGCTGGCATTGAAAGAGTTTTTGGCCGTTCACGTAAAGTAATAATGTGGAATGAAATGCAAATTTTATGCATATTAACAACAGATTGGCTAAAAATACACGAAATTTTTCTGGTTTACCAAGGCAAAACGAGGGCTTTTTGCAGTTTTCTTTAAAACTGTATGAGAGTGAGATGGAGAAAAGGTTATGGCCAACTTCAGAATTACTAATAGTTTAAATGGCCACAAAATTATAGCAATTTATGTTAACACAATGAATCCCTGAAGAACAGTTGTGTTATGTAATGCCAGTTAAATGTCATTACATCAATGGCCAAGGGAATGATAAGCTACTGCAGTACTTCTCATACCATTATTGTTGCATATTTCATTATGTTGTTGTTGAATTCTTAATGGCAGCAAACTTGACGAAATTTTCTTTAAAATGCTAAATGAGGTGTGGTGCTTTGTTAGTGCGAGGGGTTGTTCAGAAATGTTTAAAATAAAATGACATAAATACATATGACAGAAAAATTAATTATTTTAAATAATTGCATACAATGATTATTTTTGATATTATAGCTTAGCTATATTGCTCTTTTAGAAAAAGTATATCACAAAAACACATATCTAATAAATCTCATTTTACTCTCTTATCATTGCATTCTTTAAAATAGATTTTTAACATAGTTACGCGACCAGTTTAGGCTCATCACTACATCGTAATGAACTCTAACAAGACCTGTCGCTCACTTCAATCTAAATAAACATTAACACCTACAGAACTGACATAACAAATGATTTCCTACTTTTTACATCATTTATTTTAATTTATATGTTAAATTTATGTAAATCTGTAGTTTGTAAACTTTTACGCTAAATTTGTTGATTATTCTCCCCCTTTTTATGATGTAATGCTAGGAGAGCTAGAAAGCTACCTAACATTGCCATACAATGTTACCTTTTGCTCTAGTCACCGTGAGCTTCCTTGTGCGTAGGGGTGTGAGTTGTGTTGGCCCCTAAAGGTAGTCTTCATATTTTGTGTAGTGTATGTATTTAGTATGATTGTTTGCCTTTATGCCGAACAACAGTAAGCACACACACAATTGTAGAGTAAGACCAAAAGCACTGGGCAAACAACCCAGTGGCGGAATTTGAGAGGCCTTCCTCATATGTATAAAACATGCAGAAGTCCTTATTTGGTAATGTCCATGGTGAATGTCACTCCATGCTTCCTTCTCTTTCTCAGGCCTGCAAAAAGCAGTGCAAGAGGCAAGAGGAAGGTGTTTGCTACTACATAAATGAAAGGACGAAAGAAGGTTTAGGCGGGCCTTCTCCATATTCTTTTTTCTTATATGCCAGCAACAACAGAAATTCGCCCATCAGTTGTCGCACGTAGAAAGGAATTCCATGCTCTACGATATTTTTCGCTCCGTAGATAGTTCTACGCACCAAGCTTAGAAAACAGGTCCTTCGCTTGGCCCATGCAACGAAGTTTTAGCCGACCTTCCTGCACCGCCCATCGAGTTAATTGTCGAAGACTTTTCGAGCCAGAGCATTTTCATCAACGTGTCTAAGCATTTGGTATATTTTAACTACATCGACGTCGTTGTACAGCTCATGGATTTTGCGCAGTATCAGTGTCTGGTACAATTAGACCTTTGTTCTTCGAGACTTCTTCTTAGTAGACTCTTTGTTCGTTGAAACAAGTAACTTGGTTTTGTCCGCATGTACCACCAGACTCATTTCCGCCGACTGCTTCTCAATGTTGAAAACGAAGGATATATAAGAAGCCCTTCGGCCCCTCCTACCCACGATTTCCGCCACTGAGAAACTGGTAGCATAATCGTGTAAATGCACGCTCACACACACACACACACATATACAATACCAGAAACGTAAGCAAAAAGTTAGAAAACATTAATCATTGGTTCATCTCAGAGTAATAATATATATGTACATAACTTTACATCACTCCGTCATTAGGCATATCAAAAGTTTTCCACCTGTAAAGCCCAGAGCTTAATACAATTGTTGGTACGTTATATTTGTTAAAACGATTTTTTTTTCTGTGTTATTTGTTTTGTGTGTTTTCATTTCGTCATTGCTATTGCCGGGAGCCCATTAAGAGGCACAACATTCGTATTTATTCTTAATGATGCACAGACACACAAATTTCCTCGAAGGAATATTTGCTTTCAGTTGAAAAAGTAACAAATCGAAATAGAAATACATAAATAAATTTGGGTAAATTGAAAAAGGAAATAAACAAAAAACGGTAAAGATCGTGAGTGTGTGCGTGTGTGTGTTGTTCACTACATTTGTTGATGGTATATCGCGTTTTTGTATCAGTAAGCTGCATTCGTACAATATAAGAAAATAAAAATATGGTAAAGCCAAAAGACGTACAAGCGCTATAATGTATGGGCGGTATTGTTCGTCAAATAAAGGGTGTTTTTTAAGCCCGATAGAACTTGAAATTGTAAAAAATAACACAACAAATTAAATTGTAATCAAAATTTTTTTTTTATTCGAAAGATCAATTCGTGACATTAACATTTGAAAATGATTTCGGGCATATGGGCACCGCGGCTGTTCTTGACGAAGCGCATTCTGGACGTCCAATTTTGGGCCACTTTTTCGAGCACTGCTGGCCGTATGTCACGAATAACACGAACAATGCTGGCCTCCAAGGCGTCAATTGTTGCTGGTTTATCAGCATAAACCAGTGACTTCACGTAGCCCCACAGGAAATAATCGAGAGGTGTCAAATCGCACGACCTTGGAGGCCAATTGACAGGTCCATTTCTCGAAATCAACTTATCGCCAAATTTTGATTTCAATAAGTCGATGGTTGCGTTCGCCGTATGGCACGTAGCGCCATCCTGTTGAAACCACATCTCCTCCGGATCAATGTCATCCATATTTTCAAACAAAAAATCATTGATCATGGTGCGGTAACGATCTCCATTGACCGTAACGCGAGCTCCGGCCTCATTTTTGAAGAAATAAGGTCCGATGATGCCACCAGCGTGAAAACCGCACCTAACGGTGCATTTTTCTGGATGTAATGGAGTCTGTAGGGTCTCTTGTGGATTGGTCTCACTCCATATGCGGCAATTTTGCTTATTAACAAACCAGTTAAGCCAAAAATGCGCCTCATCGCTGAACACAATTTTGCGATAAAACAACGGGTCAGTTGCCAACTGCTCTAAAGCCCAATCGGCGAAAGAACGACGCATATAATGGTCTCGTGGCTTCAATTCCTGCACCAGCTGGATCTTATACTGGTGTAGGCCGAGATCTTTGCGCAAAATTTTCCACGTAGTGGACGGACAGAGCCCCAATTCCTGCGACCGACGACGAATCGATAAATTTGGATCTTCTTCCACACTTTCGTTTACAGCGGCGATATTCTCTTCAGTACGCACATTCCTTCGACGTGTTGGTGTTATTGCATCCTCTAGAGAGTATGTGGTACGAAATCTATCCACAGTTCGACGAATGGCTTGTTCAGATGGACGATTATGTACGCCATAAAAATGACGAAGTCGTCTATAAGTTGCGCGAATCGACGACTGATTTTCAAAGTAAATTTGGATAATTTCGTAGCGTTGTTCAAGCGTGAAAAGCGTGAAACGATAAAAAAAACATATTTCATGAAAATTTAATTTTTTGTGTTACTTTTTACAATATAAAGTTCTATCTAGCTTAAAAAACCACCCTTTATGTAACAACCATGTAAAAAAATTAAAATAAAACAATTAAACGCGGAATTAAGAAGTTTTAAAGCAAATCCTAGAAAAGACCCAAAGACCCAAAAGAAACAGATCGACTGCTACTACCTATGGCATAGTTTGGTATTCCTCCGAAGATAGTAAGTCTTTCCGAAATGACGTTGACGTTTACGTTGACGTATACACATAAATTATAGAGGCGATTGGTGAAACAATCCTCAGATATTGCGGGGCCACTCCCACTAAAGTTTGGTAAACATATACATAGTACTCGGCAATAAAGGCATAAATCTTCAAACAAAATTATCATTTGCGATCAATAGGCGGAGAAGGCGTGCCAAAAGTGTTTTTGCCTGTTTCGCCTACATACAGAAAAAACTTGATCTACATGTCGGCAGTAAAGATATGAATTTGCTGATAAACTTTTTCTTATCGTCATAGAGCCTAAGATATTTAGCATTTAAAACAAAAAAACTTCCTTGGTTAACTTCCATGAAAAGGGTTTACTTGAAATTAGTTACATAAGTTTCTAAACTGAACATATTGTTGTCGAGCCTAAGAACCATATTCAAAGTACTTTGTAGACCTATAAATATATAGGTATTTCCTAGCGTTGCGGACGTACGTTTTTTTTCTTATTTTGTAAAAATATTCAAAAAAGTGTGGCTGAAAGTTAAGGCTGATTCTGCACAAAATCTATTTAAATTGCTTAAATTTTATTAAAGAAGATTTTTTATAGCCCGGATATTTGAAAAAAGTACACTGTGCTTCAATGTACTAGTGGTGACTCAAAGGTAATGATAACACAGTGCGGCAAAAAATATGGGAAATTTTACATTTTTTTGCGTAACTGCTGTTGAGGGTAAAAATACGGTTTTAAAAAATTTTAGATATGTTTGGGATATTCCAAAAACAGATTCGTGTCCTACTCAGCAGCGCCTACCAGAACAACAGTATCATTTCCCAGGTATTTAGACTTCAGTTTTCTTTGTCGTACTGTGTAATCAAAATAGCTCCCATTCATGAATAATCATCATTATTTTGGCTTGCAGTATTAAAACAATTCTAACCTCTTCGATCAAATTTCTTCTATGGCCAGAAATTGTATGTCTTTAAAACTTTGACCTTTAACAGTTTTTTTATGCCAACTTTGGCTTAATTTATTTCTCTTTTCGTTTTTTTTTTTTTGTCAATTCAATTATAGTGATTTTTTTCTTTCTATTATTGGCTACGAAAATCTTACCTTTTTGTCGAAAGTCAAATTCAATTGTACCATTCATACAAATCACGTTGTGAAACATTAATATAAATCAGGTTTGACAAAGATTTACGATGTTTATGCATTTAGTTTCTTTTTACCTAACTTTTTCCTAACTTTTTGCTAATTCTTGCCGCCACATGTGTATGTAACATGAATATATGAATTTAAGACGACACGCATTTTACACAAAATTGGCCCAGTTAAATATTTTGCGAGGGCTGTTGAAACTTTGACAAGGTGTCGTCTGGCAACAAATTGAATTTGACTTGCTGCCTACATACGCTCCCCATGTTACGACAACACGATAGACTATGTTAAATTTAAGTTTTGCGTTTGCAATGTTTTGAAATTCTTTGATGTTTTTTTATCGCATGTGAGCGTCTAAACTTTATTTGTCCTTTAAATAGCATACAGTAGGCACATGTGACATAATTAATGTGTCGTAACTTATTTCAATATTATGTGGCTAGAATCTCTTATTTAATGCTGTTGTATTCCAATTCCAATCGATGTAGGTAAAATTGATTTACTGCAAGAACAGAAACATTTGTAATTTTGTGGCTAAAAAATACCTTTATTGTGTTAACACGTACACACGTATCGTTTGCACGGAATATTTCATATGGATGTTATAATTTATATACTTAGAATAGTAATTACGATCGTCAGGAAGCTAATAAATTCCAATTTGAGTCCATGGGAAGGTTAAACAAGTTGCATTTTAATGCAGCAACATGAAATATTGCTATTAAAGAAATCTCAAAGAAAAGAGAGTGAAATGTGCCATTCATCCCAGTAAATCCACGCAATGACAAAAATCAATATTTCCACGAAAGATACCAACATTTAGTTTTGATGCTTATCTTGACTCTCAAAATAATAAAATGCCCTCACTGCACTGATTAGTAAATTTTACTACTCACAAAGAAGTTCCGTTTGTTTATGGTGGTCATAATGTTTACTTCTTGCCATTTAATCGTTCAAATAGTTATATCAAATTTCTGGCAAATTTAAGATACCGTACACAAAATCACATAACCGAGACACACTATATATTCAATGTCATTTTATCACAAAATAATTGTAGAGCCTAATCTTTCCATTACATCCTATTTATTTTTATCAATAGCATTTCCCCGCAGTAAGCATATTTTTTTATTACTACCGTCTTTTAGTTTTCTTTGGTCACTGTACAGAGTGAACATGGAACAAATTGATCATTTGGAATACAAAAGGGTTCTAACTCATATCATCCTTCTACAAACGTGTAATATTACCAAACCTATTGATGTCATAAAACATAGCTATAAAAATAACAACAATAGGATACCTTTTACTTTTTATTTTCAAGAAATGCTGAGATTTTCCCCTTTAACTTGGCAACATATTTGCCAAAAAATTACGTTTTATATCGCTTTTATTACTCTTGCTAATATCTATGCCGGTCAGTCAGTGTGCTTATGACCATTACTTTTCATTTGTCTCCAACTGGGCGGAAATGATGAATTCGACATCACGTCAGGAGTAGTCATCATGTGGGGAAACAGACCACGTACAAAGAAATGTTTATGTGAAAACATAAATCCTTCAAAGTTTGGAGAATATATGTAAGGTCTAAGCCAGACAAAGGAAACAAAAGTGAAGGCAAACTAGTATCATTGCAAAATGTAAAAGACGGGACAGACCGGTTTGAATATACCTTACAACGGAAATATATGCATTGTAATTCAAGAAGACGTGGCTAGAGTTATTTAGTAGCCATCTAAAGTAATCTATATGAATATGTAATTTATCCTTATATCCTTATATCCTTATATCCTTATATCCTTATATCCTTATATCCTTATATCCTTATATCCTTATATCCTTATATCCTTATATCCTTATATCCTTATATCCTTATATCCTTATATCCTTATATCCTTATATCCTTATATCCTTATATCCTTATATCCTTATATCCTTATATCCTTATATCCTTATATCCTTACATCCTTATATCCTTATATCCTTATATCCTTATATCCTTATATCCTTATATCCTTATATCCTTATATCCTTATATCCTTATATCCTTATATCCTTATATCCTTATATCATTATATCCTTATATCCTTATATCCTTATATCCTTATATCCTTATATCCTTATATCCTTATATCCTTATATCCTTATATCCTTATATCCTTATATCCTTATATCCTTATATCCTTATATCCTTATATCCTTTTATCCTTTTATCCTTTTATCCTTATATCCTTATACCGCTATATCCTTATACCGCTATATCCTTATATCCTTATATCTTTATATCCTTATATCTCTTTATCGTTATATCCTTATATCTTTACATCGTTATATCCTTATACCGCTATATCCTTATATCCTTATATCTTTATATCTTTATATCTTTATATCCTTATATCCTTATATCATTATATCCTTATATCCTTATTTCCTTATATCCTTATATCCTTATATCCTTATATCCTTATATCCTTACATACTTATATCCTTATATCCTTATATCCTTATATCCTTATATCCTTATATCCTTATATCCTTATATCCTTATATCCTTATATCCTTATATCCTTATATCCTTATATACTTATATCCTTATATCCTTATATCCGTATATCCTTATATCCTTATATCCTTTTATCTTTATACCCTTATATCCTTATATCCTTATATCGTTATATCATTATATCGTTATATCCTTATATCCTTATATCCTTATATCCTTATATCCTTATATCCTTATATCCTTATATCCTTATATCCTTATATCCTTATATCCTTATATCCTTATATCCTTATATCCTTATATCCTTATATCCTTATATCCTTATATCCTTATATCCTTAAATCCTTATATCCTTATATCCTTATATCCTTATATCCTTATATCCTTATATCCTTATATCCTTATATCCTTATATCCTTATATCCTTATATCCTTATATCCTTATATCCTTATATCCTTATATCCTTATATCCTTATATCCTTATATCCTTATATCCTTATATCCTTATATCCTTATATCCTTATATCCTTATATCCTTATATCCTTATATCCTTATATCCTTATATCCTTATATCCTTATATCCTTATATCCTTATATCCTTATATCCTTATATAATTATATCCTTATATCCTTATATCCTTATATCCTTATATCCTTATATCCGTATATCCTTATATCCTTGTTTGGTATGTAAGGTAACGAGTCTTCCTTATGTATTTTAAGTTTTCATTAGACCAGACATTCATGAGTAGCAGCCCTACGTATATTTTTGTGGGTTCTTTTCTCCTGTTGTGATGGGACATATGTCAGCTCTGCTACGTTCACATCCGTTTGTCAAAAAACTAACACCCCGACACATTCCATCAACCAACACATGCTTACATGAACACATATATCAATAAGGATTATTCGTTATTGGAAATTTGTCAAAGGAAACGTTGTGAACTATCCCCGTTACACCCATAGTCGTCTATCAGTGGTCTTCTACCGTTTGCATGGGATTAAATTTTCCTCACCTTTTATTCAATCATATCAGTATCAAGCTGTGGACTTTTTGTTTTCTAAGCCGGTTGCGAAAACAACAACATCAACGTTAGTCTGCAAATGTGTACGTGTGTTTGCCATATTATTTGTCAGTTTGAAAGGGATAACGAATTTAAAATTCTATGCAGAGAGACTAGTAGAAATATTTGTTGTCTTCGGAGTTCAATTGTATTAAACAGTGGGGTAACTGATGATGAGAAAAAATAGAAATAACATTAGTGTTGAGGAAAGGCGATGACTCACATATAGCTGGACTTTAAAAATTGAATTAAAAGTATAAGCAATTTTTAACATATTTGACATATTGACATATTTACTAGAAATTAGGTTGATACTTGTAATCGGTTGGTTTACATTAAGCCGTTACTCGTTTCGTATTTACCCAAAGCCCCTTATAGAAATTGTTTAAAAAACTTAAAACTTATGTTACTTTTTCTATTTTCTCCAGTCTGTGATATAGTGTAAACCTATCAATTATTTGTAAATCGGCAGATTTACAGATTTGAATATAATGTGATCCTTGCATTAACGTTTAAGGTGTTTGAATAACTTTAACTAAAGTTCCACTGTTCAAACCCAATTCACCTTTTAATACCCTTACAGTATGCTGCACACTGTGTACAGAATGATCATCACGTTTTGCCAGTACACATAAGTCCAACAAGTCCCAGTCCTTTGTTTGTCTTATTTTCTATTCATGCCCATTCTTTAAAAATGTTAAATTACATAAAAATATTGGTGTGGCCAAATAACGAATTTGGCCATATCAATAGCTACAGCCAAGGCCACAAGCGTTTGAAAAAGCAAACATTATTTGTACACCACAATATCAGTTTGTTAAATTATGACCTTGAAGGTGTGTAAAAGCAATAGATTTATTCAGATGAACTCAATTGTCTCTACATTTCAATTACTATTCCATACGTCACATTGATCGTGACCGCAATGGTAACCGGAAAAGACGATACTATGGTCTGTTGGAGCGGCAACGATTGTCATTTAAAAGTATAAGCTGTCTCAATGTGTTTGTTGTAAGTGTGAAAATCAAAACTTTTTACTTTACTTTTTTTTTATCATGAAATAAAATAAACTTATTTTGGTTCCGTAGTCCTATATCTTGATGTAACAATTATTGAAATGTGGGCCTAGGTTTTGTATTGTATCAGCTTTAACTGTTTTGTTTTTGCGTCTGACTATGAATTATGTATATGGTTCACTGTTCTGCTATGTACAATAAGATAATAATTCTTCTTCTTTCTTCTTCTTTACTGGCAGCAACAACAGAAATTCATCTATCAGTAGCCGCACGTAGAAAACCATTCCAAGCGCTTCGGTCTTTTGCGCACCGTAGATAGTTCGTCATACCAAGCTTACTTAACATTTCCGTCACCTGGTCTATCCATCGGAGTTTTGGTCGCCCCCTCCTGCGCTGCCCATCGAGTTTATTGCCGAAGACTTTTCGAGCCGGAGCGTTGTCGTCCATTCGTACAACGTGTCCAAGCCAGCGCATTCGGTCTATTTGAACGCGCTTGACCACGTCGATGTCGTTGTACAGCTCATACAGCTCATGATTCATTCGACGACGGTACTCGCCGTTCACGATGATGGGTCCAAATATTTTGCGGAGTATTTTTCTCTCGAAGACTCCCAGAATAGATTGATCCGCTTGTGTCATTACCCACGATTCTGCGCTGTAGAGCAAGACAGGTAGGATCAGAGTCTGGTAGAGCTGGATCTTTGTTTTTCGAGAGAGCGCTTTGTCGTTAAATCGCTTGCTTAGCGCATAGTAGCAGCGGTTTGCGATCAATACTCGTCTTTTGATTTCGAGGCTGACATTATTATTTTTGTTTATGGCGGAGCCAAGGTAGACAAAATCATCTACCACTTCAAAATTATAGTTGTCAACGTTCACGCAGCGTCCCAGACGAGTGGACTCTTTGTTCGTTGAAACAAATAACTTGGTTTTGTCCTCGTTTATCACCAGACCCACTTCAGCCGACTGCTTTTCAATGCTCGAAAAAACCGCAGTAACATCTCGCAATCCACGTCCAATAATATCGATATCATCAGCATACGCGAGCAACATGTGGCTTTTGTTAAATATGGTGCCATTCCTGTTTACTGCTGCTTTCCGCATGATCATCTCCATTACGATGTTAAAGAGATCGCAGGACAGACTATCGCCTTGTCTAAAGCCTCGCTTGGTAGAAAATGGCTCTGACAGATTTTTGCCAATTTTCACTGAAGACTTCGTGTCAGTCAGTGTCATCCCACAGAGTCGAATTAGTTTTGCGGGGATACCAAACTCAGCCATAGCATCCAACAATTTCTGTCGTATCGGACTGTCAAATGCAGCTTTGTAATCGATGAACAGATGGTAGGTATCGATCTGCATTTCTTGGGTCTTCTCCAGGATTTGTCGTAGCGTGAATATCTGGTCGGTGGTGGATTTACCAGGTCTAAAGCCACACTGATAAGGTCCAATCAGGTTCGCCAGGAGGGGCTTTACTCTTTCACATAACACACTAGACAGGACCTTGTATGCGATGGGTAAAAGGCTAATCCCGCGATAGTTGGTACACACACTAGGATCGCCTTTCTTAAGCACGGGACATAGGACACTCAGATTCCAATCATCGGGCATGCATTCCCTGAGCCAAATCGTGTTTATGAGCTGGTGCATGCATGTTACCAGGTCATCGCCGCCGGCTTTAAAGAGCTCTGCCGGCAGTCCATCGGCTCCCGCAGCTTTATTATTTTTAAGCCGGGCAATTGCCGTGCTGATCTCGTTTTGGCTCGGTGGTGGACAATCTACTCCATCGTCGATGATTGGTGCGATTCCGTCACTTATGCTGCCTTCGGGAACGAGAAGAGATTGAAAGTGTTCCCTCCATATTTGCAGCACACTCTGAGTGTCCGTGACCAGATTTCCGTCTCTGTCCTTACAGGTGGGGATCCCTGTTCCAAAACCTTTACTTTTAACCTTTTGGTAGAACTTTCGGGCCTCACCTCTATCCCTGTAGTTTTCGATATCCTGGCTCTCTCTTTTCTTCCACAGACGCTTTTTCCGTCTGAATAGGCGTTTCATATCCCTCCTTTTCTCTTTATAACGCTCCGTCACCGCACGCGTCGCCATTGGCTGCAGTTTTGCCTTGTATGCAGCATCCATTTCCTCAGACATTTGGCGACATTCGTCATCGTACCAGGGCTTGTCTGAGCGTGGTTTTTCATAACCCAGTACGGTTGTTGCGGCAGTGGTCATAGAATTCGCAATATGCTGCCACTGCATGTCGGGAACATCAGAACTAGGGGGATTTGTGTGGAGTAATTGAGAGAGCTGGTTGGAGTAGGCATTGGCTATCTCAGTGGTCTGCAGCTTTGTGATGTCTAGCTTCCTTTGCGTTTGATTAAGAGTGTTTTTAGCTCTACTTAATCGTGTGCGTACCTTGGCTGCAACTAGGTGGTGATCCGAGTCGATATTTGCACCGCGCATCACACGCACGTCCATAACGCTTGAGACATGCCTTCCATCAATTACCACGTGATCAATCTGATTTCTTGTCTTTTGATCGGGAGATATCCAGGTTGCCTTGTGGATATCTTTATGCGGGAATCTGGTTCCACTCACAACCATGTTTCTTGCCGACGCGAAACTTACCAGTCTGAATCCGTTATCGGAGGTGTTGTTGTGTAGACTGAATTTTCCGACTGCTGAACCAAGAGCATCTTCCCTTCCTATTTTAGCATTAAAATCTCCCAGAACAATTTTAATGTCATGTGCAGGGCAGCGGTCATATATATCCTCCAGGCGCTCATAGAATGCATCTTTGATGTCATCGTCTTTGTCTTCCGTCGGGGCGTGTACACAAATCAGCGTAATGTTAAAATATTTCGCCCGGATGCGAATGGTAGCTATACGGTCATTTACAGGGTTAAACCGCGAGACCAGGTGTCGAAGTCTCTTGCCGACTATGAAACCACATCCAAATTCGTGTCTTTCTGCATGGCAGCTGTAAAAGATGTCACAGTTCTTCCGTCGTGTGCATCCCTGTCCCTTCCATCTCATTTCCTGTATGGCGGTGATGTCAGCCTTGTATTTGTCGAGGACATCCGCCAGTTGGATAGAGGCACCATCTCTGTATAGAGTTCGGACATTCCAGGTGCATATCCTTAAATCATGGTCCTTATATCGTTTGCGGGGGTCGTCAACATTTGGGGGGGTTCTTGTTTTTCGTTTTCTTCGTGTTTTCATAATAAATTTTTGTTTAAGGAGAGTGGCTTATTAGGCCACCGCTCCCGATCTTAGTTTCTTGGGGCTGCCAAAGCCACTAAGAGAGCCTGTGTTGAGTTTCAGTAACTTCTGTTACCTAGTTCCTAAGACGCATCGGTGGTAGCATGCCGATTAGGTTACTCAACATTTCGCCTTCTAACTCTAGCTAACTTTAAAGCGGTTGCTTTAAAGTCATTGCCCAGGGAATACTTGGTCTAAGACCGGAAGTAGTTAGCTGCTTGGACAGTGCCACAAAGGAATCGATTCTGGTCACTCCCAAGTGAGTGACAATCAGTAACTTTCTACCTCTGGGCAAAGTCCCATTCCCCATAAGATAATAATAGTCCCATTAAATTAGTGATGACCAATTTTCATATTGACTTGAAATACCCAAACACTTATGTTGCGTAAAATCACTTATGCTACTTTGATGTAACTCACTGATTATGAAAAACAACGGTATATCTTACATTAACGACATATGTAGTGGACTTGGAAATGAGATAAGTTAATATAACAATCTCATATAACGCCTATATCTTGTGTTTTGTGATACAAACAGTTTCGAAAAATTAATTTAGTTTCGAAAGATTACGGTCCATTTTAGTTCTTCTGAAAATTGCTTATATTCAGAAGAAGATTTATTGTAAGTTTAGGTGAAGCAACGCGAGCCGGGAAAGCTAGTATTCACATATATCCATCACCCTTAGGGATGAGGGTATATATCATTTGAAACGACACAAAAGTGTAACACATAGAAGGAGTCACTTAAGACCCTAGGTATCTTTGAACCAAATTCTATTCATGACTTTTTGAGTCGTTTGAGCCATGTCCATCTGTCTGGCTGTCCGGCTGGTGCGCACGATAACTTTCGAATAACGCAACCAAATGTTTTGAAATTTTGCAGGAGTTAATATTTTCCCAAAACTACTTTCGGTATTGTAAATGGGCTACATGGTCCCGCCCCTTCTGGTACCTGCCATACAAATGCATCATTCCGCCCACTTTAGAAATCAAGTAATAATATCAGTACACCCAACGGGATCGTACCCAAATTCTGTATTTAGTAAAGCTATAACAGGATAAAGTTTTGGAAAAAAAATTGAAAGTTTAGCCACGCCCCTTCTGGTACCTCCAATACAAATGTACCTTTCCGCCCACTATAGAGATGGAGTAATAATGTCAATAACGTCGCTTTTTGAGAAGCTTTTACCAGCCATGCCGATTGACTCGACACTATACTGCGAAGTTGATATCTACAACATCGAGGGGACCGGCAATAAAATTAAAATGTAGATGACTGAATCGAAACACGGATCTCTCGCATGATATTCGCGTGTTCTAATCACTATGCCACGGCCGGTTAACGTAAAAACGTATAAAATTTAAAAATACGAATAGTGTAGGTTCCCAAAAGCTTCTAAAGTCACTTTTTTTCATATGTGTTGTACATCAAGTTCTACACCAGATGTGTTGGGATTGTGTTACAATGGGAAAAGTGATATCGTGTAATGCCTTCTTAAATAAACACAATTTCATTTTTATATACATAAATGATCTCAAAATTTGAAGTCGTTTTGCGTGGGTTAAGATATTATTTTAGAGCTATGGTTATTGTCTGTAGATTACGTTTTTGCTATATGCTTTGTTATTAAGAAAAAAAAAAGAATTTCCTAATGTAAAGCAAATATATATACAGATATCCAGGACACATATGGCTACAGCGTTTAATAATTGACTAATCGCTACAAAAGTAATACTTTAACAAATACTATGGTTTTTCATAGAAATGCTAAAATAAAAAACTCAAGCAGTTTTAAACTATTCCGACATATCATATTATTCATTCACTATACCGCCACCCTAATGTATGTATCAACATTAACTTGCACATCAATACAATAATAGATTTTTAGTAAATTTTTCTTATAATTTCGAGCAACAACTAATAATACCTAAGTGCTGCTGCATCTAACACATTTTTGCTCGACCAAAATAACCAATTTTTGGTTTCAACAGCAACAACAACAACAGAGTCTTTTTCTATTTCATTGACAGTTCGTATCATTAAGGGTACACTTTGTTGCTTTCTCATGCAGTAGTGTTGCACTGCATGTAGAAGAGGAAAGATTTCGTTAAAATTGCTTTGTGTATTTAAGTGGAAATTACATTTTCATTTTCGTTTTCAATTTTGTATTTTCATTTGGCAGTTTTTCATCTCGAACAAATTGAATTCTGTTAGAAGTTTAACGAAAGTTATCAAGGAAATCCAAGAATAAGTATAACATATATATGTGTTCGAATGTGTGGGCAACAAAGTGCTGTGGCAAAAGTTGCACAAGGAGGTTATAAGGCAGTTTGGTAGAACCACCGATGATCATATGTAGCTCTTATCTTATTGATTTTTGCAGACTTTTGACCACAAAACATGGAGACCAAAATAAATTCGATCTAAATACGATAATATCAGTTTATATATAAACTTAAAAAAAAACTAAAATTCTCTTTAAATACCATGAATAAAATATAATACAAAAACGGTTACGATGCAATGGTTTTGTGATGGAAATATGAATGCGTGAGTACAGTTCACTGGAATACAGTTTGACAGTTTATATCATGTACATCGTATACTCGCCAGTAAGTTTTTTAAATAAATTTCATACTAAACTTTGTGGGTTTTTTAAAGTTAAATTGTTTCAAAAACAAACATCAAACATACAGCTGTGTCCATCACCCTAATGTTTTTTTTTCTGCTTCACAACTCTCAGCATTTTTACATTTGGTGAACCTGAGATTGACACTTTTACAAGTTGTCATTTTTTTCTTTGGCATGTTTTTGGTAGCTTTTCTGTATGCTGCATGTATATGTTTGGTATATGCGCCTTTGTGTAATATCTTTCTTGTGCACCAGAGATGGACATGTATTTTTCTTGTGCAAAATGATTGACAAGTTACTGACAACTGTGGTTAAAAGTCTATGGAAAAAAACAACAAATATTTTTTGTCCAACAATTTCTCACAATGATAGTTGCTAAACTGACAACACATTCCCCACATACCAATACGAAGATATTTTTGGGTCGGTTATGTTTTTCGTGCTGCTTTGATGTCTGTTTGGTAAATGACCTGTCAATATTGATTATGTTGTTAATGGTTTTGCGATGAACTCTTTAGTTTTGTTGTTAGACTTTGTGGTATTCTCATTGGCTGGTGGGCAACGGCAAGCAGATATTGACATCTATGTCTGATGAAAATGTCATGTACAGCAGTGATGTTTAGCGGGTTCGATTATGAAATTTTGAAATGACTTTTAAGTTTGTAATGGCTTTAAAACCTTAGGCGTGGTATATATACAGAAATAAATGTTTGAAAATTATCCGATTGTATCCAAATTTGGTGGAAAGCTTAAGCACCGAAATGTTGCAGGCGGAAAGAATGCACAAAATTTTACTTTTCACCCATCAAACTTTCTAATCTTGTAAACAGATATGCCGAATGGGATGGATTTGGACCAGTGATACAGACCAGACACGAGGCTTCGATTTTTCTCACAGACACGATCAAAACAGTCAGACTTTATTCTGTGTTATGAATGCAACACCACCTTGTATAGACAGAGAACAATGTTCAAGATTTGTTGGGAGATTATAAGAGCACAATTGTTGGGAGAGCACAAAAATTTCACCGTATAAAATGTGATGCCTTCAAGGCCTTTTTTCACAAGCCTGAAACAGTCCTTTTCCTTCCTTTCTGAAATATACCGAGCACATGTCCACTTAATTCTTTATAGACCACATTTCTTTTAGAAGGGAGAATTAATGTTTTCGACGATTTGGTATTCCACCATTTCGTATGTATTTCCTTATAAAAGACATGAGAGAAGGAATGAAAAGAAAAGACAACGAGGAAGGTGTTCGTGTTTTTCTTAAAACAGTTTATGATTGGTTTATTAATAAGCTAGATGGTCGTTGGAAAAAAACTGTAAGTATAAATAGAAATAACAAGTGAGAACGTTTCAGTCACCTAAACCGACTTACATATACTCCCACCCTGAGTAAAACATAAAATTTGCTGAACAAAACACAGAATTTTAACAATATCGCGTTGGCTGTATTGATATTATTACTCTATTTCTGAAGTGGGCGGAATGGCACATTTGTATGGCGGCGCCAGAAGGGGATCGGCTAGATTTTTAGTTTTTTCTCCAAAACATTATCTAGCTATAGCTTTAGAAAGTACAGAATTTGGACACGATCGCTTTGGGTGTATGGATATTATTACTCGATTTCTAAAGTTGGCGGAATGGTGCATTTGTATGGGAGGTACCAGAAGGGGCGTGGCTAGACTTCCAGTTTTTTTTTCTCAAAAACTATATACTGCTGTAGCTTTTCTAAATACAGAATTCGTGTACGATCGTGTTGGGTGTATTGATATTATTGCTCGATTTGTAGTGGGCAGAATGGTTTGTTTGTATAGGAGGTATCAGGAGGGGCGTGGCTAGACTTACAGTTTTTTCTTCTTAACTTTATCCTAATATAGTTTTACTACATAAACAATTTGTCCACTATCGCGTTTGGTGTATTTAAAATATTAATCGCTTTCTAAAGCGAGCGGAGTGGGACATTTGTATGGGAGGTACCAGATGGGGCGTGGCCAGTTTTTAAAGTTTTTCTCCAAGCTTTTGTTCTGTTACAGCTTTATATTATAATGAATTTGGGCACGATCGCGTTGGTTGTATTAATATTATTATTCGATTTTTAAAGTGGGAGGTACCAGATGGGTGTGGGAGGTACCACATGGGGCGTGGCTAGACTTCCAGCTTTTCTCACGAAAACTTTATCCTGCTATAGCTTTACTGAATACAGAATTTGGGCACGATCGCATTGTATGTATTGGCCCTGTAGCCCATTTGCAATATTATTAGTAGTTTTGGGGACATATTAAGCCATGCAAAGTTTCAAAATATTTAGTTGCGTCTTTCGAAAGTTATCTTGTTTACCAGCCGGAAAGCCAGCCAGACAGACAGACAGACGAACATGGCTCAAACGACTTTAAAAGTCATGAATCGAATTTGGTTCAAAGAAATCTAGGGTCTGGGTGACTTCTTCTATGTGTTAAACTTTTGGGTCGTATCAACTGATATATATCCTCCTAGGCGTAGGGTGAGAGTATAAATGAAGTGAGATATATCTAAAAATAATCTAAGCAAATTAGGTGGCCAACTGGAAATTTTTTTTTATTTTTCAAGCCTTTTTGTCATGTCTAAGCAGGCCTTCCATGGTCCCTTCCTTTAAGAAGGCCTCCAAACGACACCCTATGTTATTTGGAAAGGAAAAGCGAATGCAGAGCGCAGACCTACGGACTGCTTTTAAAGGCTTTCTTTCTTTTCGCGCTGAGATGCCTACCACTGATGTAAACACTCTTACAGGGAGTCATTCTTGTTTGGATGTGTTATGCAGTTTTTAGCAGTTATATCCTTTAAATAACTACGTTTGTTTTTAATAATGCAACTAAGGATGCTTCAATATCATTTGCTTACGTGATCTAATTAGAATTATCAGCAAGGACAATATTTTCAGTGCAATGTTAAGTTATATGTTACTGATACCCTCACAAGTGCGTTCCCCTTTTCCCGAAGAAATCGAATCTTTATTTAAGACAAAACCTTTCTTAAGTTTTTGTTTTTTGCAACGCTATAAAACCAAACCACGAAACAAAAATCTTAATGAAAACAAAACTTCTTCACTATCACCCATATCAGCAGCAACATCAACAACAATAACACAACGAAAAGCTTTTTGGGTTTTCAAGAGAATAATTGAGTGGAATGATGTCAAGGAATACTTTGCAACCGAAAAAAGGGAAAAGTATCATTGTTCGGTATTCCAATAGAATTCTGTACACAATTTACGTGTGGCACGTGAAGCCTATCAAGAGATCAACAAAGCACAACTAAGCAACAACAACAACAGCAGTTTGATATGGTACTAATACTACTGTTACCGCTAGCACACGTACGGGTTTTGTTTCTGCCATACAACAAACATTGGCCATTTTGAGTGCTGCCAATACTAAGATTTCATTTGTATTATGTGGCCGTTCTTAGCGCAAATACTGTGCGAAGTGCGGAGTGTGAATGTGCAGACAAATACTTCTCTTCTTTTTATATGACAGCAGCAACTTAATTCTATTCATCAATAGCCACGCGTAGAAAAGAATACCAAGCGCTTCGGTCTTTTGAGCTGCGTAGATAATTTGTCACATCAAATTTAGATAACAGCTCTTTCACATGATACATTCGAAGAAGTTTTTGTCGCCTATCATGCACCGCCCATCGATTTTATTGCCAGTCTAATTGAGCGCAGCATTTTTTTAAAGCATTTTTCTCTTGAAGACTCCCAGAGTTGTTTAGTCCGCTTGTGTCATTACCCAGGATCCTGCGCCGTAGAGCAAGACAGCTAGGATCAGTATCTAATAGAGTTGGTTCTTTGTGTGACAGTAAAGGTCTTTATCATCAAATCGCTTGCTTAAGGCTTAGTAGCAGAAGTATGTCATCAGTATTCGTCTCTTGATTTTCAGGCTGACATTATTATTTTTGTTTACTGCGGAGCCAAGGCACGTAAAATCATTTACCATCATGTTCTCGGCGATACCAAAGCCAGCCACAGCATCTAATAGTTTCTATCGTACCAGACTGTCGAGTGCAGATTTGTAATCGATAATCAGACGGTGTCGATCTGCATTTCTTACAACTTCTCCGGGATTTGTCATAGGGTGAATATCTGGTTTGTCTACTTTGAGTTTCTGATCGTTATTCATTTTGGAATCACCAGAATCTCTCTTTGGGGGACCCCAAACTGCAGCGTCCGATAGATCACGTATTTCCAGGTAAATTCCATTGAGCATTCGTTCTATAACAGTAAGAAGCCGCACTGTTGAACAGCTCTCTCCAGAGATGGTGCTCTATACAATTGGCGGATGTCCTGGACAAATACAAGGCTGACATCACTGCCATACAGGAGGTGAGATGTAGGGGCCAGAGAAGCACACGACAAAAGAACTGCGACATCTTCTATAGATTCCACGATAGGAAAGATAGGAATTTGCATGTGCATTTATTGTCGAGAAGAGATTTCGTTATCTGGTCTCGCGGTTTTACACTGTAAGTGAGGGAATATTCGCAATCCGCATCAATACAAAATATTTTTACATCACCCTGGCTTGTGTACACGCCCTGACGGAAGACAAAAACTAGGGCATTAAAGAAGCATTCGCTCATAGAGATATCCACAAGGCAACCTGGCTTTCCCCTGATGAAAAGACAAGAAACCAGACAGATCGCTCTCTAATTGATGGAAGGTATGTCTCAGGCGTTATAGACGTGCTTGTGATGCGCCAAGATACGCAAACGTACCTAATAGTGCTACAGACGATCGTAACCAAACGCAAAGGAAGCTAGACATCACAAAACTGCATACAACCGAGTTAGCCAATGCCTACTTTAACCAGATCTCTCAATTACTTCAACCAAAACTCCCTAATTCCGTCATTCCCGACACATAGTGGCAGCATACCGCGAATTCTATGACCACTGCCGCAAACACCGTATTGGGTTATGAAAAACCTTCCTCAGACAAACTCTGCTGAGGAACTGTATGCTGTATTCAATGCAAAACGGCAGCCAAAGGTAACGATGTAATGTGATGAGGAGGGAGATAAAACGCCATTTCAGTCGGAAAAAGCTTCTATGCAGTTAAAGAGAGAGTGCCAGTATATCGAAAATTACAGGGAGAAAGGTGAAGCCCAAAATTTCTACCATCAAAGGTTTTGGTCACTGATACGCAGAGTGTGCTGCAAACATGGAAGGAACACTTTCGTACTCTGCTCTATCCAGAAGGAAGCATAAGTGACGTAATCACGCCAATAATCTACGACGGAGTAGATTATCCCCAACCGAAGCAAAACGAGATCACATAAGCAACCACACAGCTTGAAAACAATAAAGCTGCAGGAGCTATGGACTGGCGGCAGAGTTTTTAAGGCCGGCGGCGATTTTTTTATGATGTGTGATTAAGTTCCAAGTGTGTACACCAAATACCACAGCATTAGCCTTTAACCCATCTTTTTACTTAAAACATTTACAAGGAAGATTTGCTACCAAAAATGTAATTTACTCCTCATTTTCTTAATGTTCAAAGAAATATTATAAAATATTGCAACGATTACGGTATATTTCTGGTTTTAGTAACAATAGGAAAACTTGACCGTTATTAGCTAATTTTATATATTTAATTTTACAACAATGCAAAATCTATCTGGTAATGCCATCGGCGTTGCTTCTACATTTTCCACTTATGATCTTGTCAAACCATTTTTAAATAAACCATGCACTTCTTAAGTTAAAAAGTTAATTTTGTAAAAAGCTCTCGCTTCTTTACGTATCTCTCCCTTAACTTTGTTAAAAACGACTTTAAAATCCCCTATGCTTAGTAGTTATTTAAAAAATGTATATTACCTTAAACTTCGTTTCTACAAATACATAACATCATGTGCCGCACAACAACCAAGCATAACACACACACACACGTTAGCAATAGAAACGAACAAAAAACAAAAGAGGAAGAAACAATGTAATGACAACAACATAAAGTGTCCTTTAGGAGGACATCACACACAATGGCCATTGGTATTCTGTTACCTCCTCTATATTAGCTATTGAACATCGGTTTTATTTCAACTTCCGACGGAATGTGAGAAACATTCTCTCAGTGTTGTTTAAAACTGTCAGCCTCTTTATTGTTATTGATGTGTCATGAAGTCCTTCGGCCCTTATTTCAAATAGCCAATAATTTCACATGTTGTACAACACTCTTGTTATTGTATTAAATGACCGCTGTGTATAAAGTCAATTTCCCCGAAGTTGTTTGTCAATTATGTCAATATTGTCAATACAAATGTTTGATATGCAAGATAATACAGCGTTATAGGACTAAATGTACACCCAGCAGCAAAAAATGGGGCTTTGCATGCCTTCTTACAGGCCTGCAAAGGCAGTCAGAAGCCCTACCCTTCAAATGCAGTCTTCATTTCAAATTAACATAGGGTGTCATAGGCAGGCAAGGCCTGCACATTCCCTTTCTCATTGAAGGCGTTTCAGTAGGCATGCCTAGTATGTCCTGCTTGGAGCCCTAATAACAAGGGCCTTCTATGAGGCATTGCTACTACAGACCAGCTTGCAGGCCTGCAAAAGAGCATTTATAGAAGGATTTAAATAAAAAAAACATATGCGAATTATTTCCATATTAAATGGTTTCCTACTTTTTATAAATTTTTAATACAATATTTATTACAATTGACAATTACAATTTTTTTTTTAACTCCAGCAGCGGGAATCGAACTCGCGACCTCAGTACTCATAGTTGGGCATGCTACCTACTCGGCTATCTCGTGATATAGTTGTTGTACGACAAATAACAAACATGTGGTTTTCATAAACAACAGCATCTGTCTTTCCTTCCTTTAGAGGCCTGTCTACAGGGCTAATCGGAGAAGTGACAAGTGCATGGCTATGAACGTCAATTCTGCCTTCTACTAATAGGACTGTTAACAGGCCTGTTTAAGGCAAGAAAGTTTGCATGCCCTTTGTGCACATCTATGGTATTTTGTGGGGTACACAGTAGGGCTGCTCACAGGCCAGTTTTTAGAAGGGAAATAGGCATGTCTGCGGGATCTTTTCTCACCCTAGTAAGAGGCCTCATTACAGGTCTCATTTGAGAAGCGAAATGTGCATGGGTATGGAATTTTTTGTTAGGCTTAGTGAAGGACTTATTATAGCCTGTATACATGCCTGGAAAAAGAAGGCGTATTTGAATGTCAACAAACTGCCATTGAAGGCATGTTTGCAGGCATATTTTTACAATGCCTCGTCTTTTCCGCTGCTGGGCATTCTCTATGTGTGTGTGTGTGTGTGTGTAAATGCCAGCGGTATAATAGAGGGCTATGCTGTATGACGTTATCGTTGCAAAATAATATATAGTTAATTCAAAGATGGATGTATGATAACAGGACACAGTAACTATACCAGGCTACCTCCTTTTGGTTCCGTAAGCCGTAATTTAGCTTTATAAGAACTTGTGTATATATTATTACGACAATGTGTTGGTGGACTTGTGATGAAGGTATACAATTCACAAGAATAGGAAATGTCACTTTGTCTAGTTCTAATTTTCACTTAAAGTATACATATTGTGGTAATTTAAAGATTGTGTCGTCAAAGGCAATATTTGGCAGTGATATCAAATTTAATGGTTTCTAAGGTAATTGTTTTTACATAACTACATCATATTTCAGCTTTCCTTAAATGTTCTTACTGTTTGTATTCTATCATCTAGATACCAATTTTTATTCAATTCTACCACAATTTTTTTAAACAAAATATTGATCGTTTTCCCTTAACGTAATACTCATAATTATTTCATTTAAAGTATGTACACTTGTATATATGTGTGAGAGTGCGTGTAAAATGTGTGAAAGAAAACTAAGTTTGCAATTTTTATGTTTGTAAAATGTACATAGAAAAAATCTCTGGAAAGCTTTAGTGAAACTTTTTAATCCTTAGACAAACCACACAGCTGTTTTCTCGTTTCCAACGCAGCACAGAGAAAACAATAAAGCATCATAAGACTCAGTAACAAGTTTAAAATTCACAAACAATTTCTTCAATGCTTTGTAAATATTTACGCAATAAATTCCATTAAAAACTAACAATTGGTTTACTTTTTGACTTAGACAACATTAGACTGCTGTGTAAGGAGGCCAGTGGTGGTAGATGGGAGAGTTTTGCTCGCAACGACTGGCTGGAAAAGAGGGCCATTGAGGCAAAGTCAACCTCACTGACATGTTGGTGGTGGTAGCAACTTCTCGATAATATGTATGGGTTTCTGTGTGTGTTAGTATCGTGGTGTTTACCCAGCAAATGTTAACTTAAGCCACTAAAACTTTCAAAAAATGTTCCATTCATGTGGCATTAAAAGGAATGGAGTAGGGGATAAATCGTATTCGTCATAAAGCTGATTTGAGAGTGGCAAAGAACAACAGCAGCAGTAGAAGTCTCTGAGATTTGTTCCATTATTAAGATTTAAGTGTTTTTTTTTGTTTTCTTGGTTTAAAACTTTTCTGTTTGTTATTGTACTTATGAGTTTAGATAAACGATGGGTTTGAAGGATTTTAAAATAAGGCGCGACTAACACCATATTGCTGCGTGATGCCCACTGAACATGCTGAATTGGCTTCTTGAGAATCATTTTAATCACTTTTAAAAAGCATAAAAATATTTAAAACTTTAAAAATACTACAATAATATGAAAACTGTGAGAAGTCACAATGTTCAGCAACCTAAATGTCATGCTACCTCCGATACTTCTTAGGGAGTAGATAATATAAATTACTGAAGCTAACCACAATGGCGCTCTTAGTCGGGCGATCGATCGCGGTGGACTAATGAGCTATTATTCTTGAATAAAGCAGACACGAGCAAAAGAAAACGTTATAAGCACCATGATTTAATGATATAAAAAAAAAATAATTTCCCTTTGCACCCCATGAATGAGGTATGGGATAGCTTCTCGCGTTGTTGTGAATTAACGCGCTTTCTATTTTTAGATTCACAACTAACGGCACCTACTTGTTTATCGACGAATGCGAACGTCACTGTTTGAGAAGCTCTTACTAGACACGCCGATTGATCCGACACTTAATACTGCGAAGCTGCTGTCAACAACATTCGAGGGGAGCCGACAATGAAAGAACAATTTATTTTTTTTAAGATGACTGGAGCCAGGTTCGAACCTGCCACCTCCCGCATGGTAGTCGCGTGTTCTAACCACTATGCCACGGCCGGTAATGATATGTACCTGTAATTAACGAACTCTTTACACAGATGGTGTCTCTATCCATGTCCTCGACAAATACAATGCTGTCATCACCGCCATACAGGAAATGCAATGGGCGGGACAAGGATGCAGACGACGAAAGAACTGTGACATTGTTTACAGCTGGCGTGTAGAAAGTAACGAATTTGGATGTGGATTTATAGTCGGCAACACACTTCGACATCTGGTCTCGCGGTTTAACTCTGCAAGTAACGGAACAGTCACTATCCGAAGCAAGGCGAATTTTTTTTATATCACGCTGATTTGAGCACACGCGCCAACGACGAAATATATGGCAGCTGTTCTTCCCTTGATATTTCAGTGTGCACACCAATACCTTCGATAAGGGTTTCAGATTGTTTAGCTTCACGTCTTCAAGAAACATGGTACTGAGTGGAACCAGATTCCCGCATAAAAATATCCACAGAGCATCCTGCATGTCCGCTGATGAACAGACAAGAAACCATATTGATCACGTGGTAATCGATAGAAAAGAAGTTCTCAAGCGTTATGAAAGTACGGCGGATGTTTGGTGCAAATTATGACCCAGTTAAGCACCTAGTTACAGCCAAGTTACGCTCGTAACCAAGCGCAAAGGCAGCAAGATATCACAAGACTGCATGCCACCGAGATAGCCAATGCCTCATCCAATTAACTTCCTCAATTACTAATTCTGAGATATCCTACATACAATGACAGCAAATTGTGAATTCTATGACTAATGCCGCAACGACCGTACTATGTTGTGAGGAAAGTCGCATAATATCTGAAAGGGATCCCAACATCTAAGGACGAAGATGGAAATTTAGTAACGGACTCGCAGAGTGTGCTGCAAATATCTAAGGAACACTTTTGTACTCTGCTCGTTCCGAAAGGAAGCATTAGTGACGAATTCATGCCAATCATCGACGACGGAGTTAACTGTAAACCACCGACCCAAAACGAGATCAGCACAGCAATTGCACGGCTTAAAACCAATTAAGCTGCGGGAGCCGATGGACTGCCGACAGAGCTTTTTATTGCCAACTGGCAACGTGTATGCACCAGCTCATAAACTCCGTTTGGCAAAGGAATACGTGTACGATGATTGGAGTCTGAGTGTTCTGTGGCTTGTACTTAAAAAAGGGGTTCCAAGTGAGTGCACGAACTATCGCAGGATCAGGCATTACCCATCGCATACAATGTCATGTCTAGTGTATTATGTGAAAGACTAAAGCCCTTACTAGCAAACCTGGTGGGACCTTATCAGTGTGGCTTTAGCCCTGATAAATCATCGGCCGACTAGATATTCCCACTATGAAAAACCCTGGAGAACACACAAGAAATGCAAATCAGCAACTACCATCTGTTTATAGTTTACAAATCTGCATTCGTCAGTCCGATACGACAGAAACTATAAGCTTTAGACTAGGAGAAAGTCTGTCATGCGATCTCTTTAATCTCGTAATGGAGATGATCATGCGGAAGGCTGCAGGAAACACGACTGGTACCATCTTCAACAAAAGTCGCGTATGCTGACGTAGATATCGCTGGTCAAGGACTGGGGGATGTTACTGCGGTCTTTCCAAACATTGAGAAGCATTCGGCAGAAGTAGGTCTGGTGATAAGTGATGACTAACCAAGTTATCTGTTTCGTCGACCAAACGTGAACGTTGACAGCTATAACTTTGAAGAGGTAGATGGTTTTTTCTAGATTGGCTCCGATATAACCAAAATAGTAATGTCAACATTAAGATCAAAAGACGGGTACTGGTAGCAAACCGCTGCTACTATGCGCTAAGCAAGCAATTTAATGAGAATGCCCTCTCTACCAGACACTAATCGTGTCTGTTTTGCTCTACAGCGCAGGAGGGGGCGACCAAGACTAAAACTTTTGGATGGGCTTCTTGGTCTGACAACCTGTCTTCAGTGATCAAAAGACCGATGTGATTGGAATTATTTTCTTGTGCGCCTGCGGATATTTATTGTCCTAAAAAGTAGAACTTATTCTAGCAAAAAGTACCAAATAGTAAAATTTGTTGTACCAGAAAGTACCAAGTATGCACCAATAAATAATTTTATAAAATGTATTGTACCATAGAGTACAACTACTGTATCAAAAGGTGAAATTTTTTGTACGAAAAAGTACTTTTATTGTACTAAATAGTATTTTTATTGTAACAATAAGTGCTACTAAAAATTAATTTAATTGTATCCAAAAGAATTTTAATTGTATCAAAAAGTTGAGTTGTTGTACCAAATGCAAAGAAAACTAGACCCCAATAGCTTAAAAACAACACGAGTATTTAATTGTAGAAGAGGCCAAATACGACACAAGCTTTCAATACACGTTCTGTTTTTTCTATATATATATATATATATAAAAATTGTATTTTGGTCGCGAATGTCTTACAATCATTGCTTACTGCAGTATGTCATTTGTTGTCTTAGTAAAGCGAATGCATTTGTTCCGAGCTAAAATTTACATTTTACTATAAGTTGAGCTGCTTGAAAAAGTAAACGTATTTAAGAGTTACAAACTTAGAACGATAGAGATAAAAGTACGAGACAATTTATATATTTCCTAGATATGCAAAAGTTTATGGTAAGCGAAGTACCCAACATTTTATATTGAGTTAAAATTCTTTTACTTTCTCTTAATGTTTTTCCTATTGGCGCGTACCCTTTTTCATGAATTTCTTTAGGCTTATAAACTTTTTGTAACTTTTCTGCTGCTGTTTCAACTAAAGTAACATTTATTTTTAGAAAACCCACGGGCAACTGATAGTGCTGTGAATTTCAGCTATGTGATTGTCATATGAATGTGGGAGAATATGTATTTAAATAAGTGTGTATCGCCAGTTAAAATGTTTAACGACGTACATAATTTCCGTTTTGTTTGTTGGTTTTTACAAACGTATGCCTGTTTTGATATCTTAAAACAATACTACTGTATTTTTAGTAGACAGTCGTGGTATTTGCTTTCAACAAATGTTTGAAATGGTATTACAACTTACTAACAAAAAATTAAATTATTTGTTGTTCTTCAACCTGTTACAATTTCAGTTAATGGAAATAGTTGAAAATAAAAAAACATTGGTACTCCACTGCATAAAAATTCAATTTATGGTTAATAATAACCAAATTAATACTGAAATAAAATAAATATACAATATTGACTGAATCTAATCAAAGTCCCATAAAAATATTGTTATACAACGCTGGAGAATGTTATTATCATTATAAACCGCTTCTCATGTTTTCTATTTCTCATTTTCCTGCCGAATATTGCCAAGGGCCATTAGTGAACATGCTATAAAAAGAATTCATATTGTATTGCGTTTTTTACTCTCTCTTTCTCTCGCTACTATTGGCATTGAAAATTCAATTACAAATATTTTCGACATACTTGGACGGAGAAAATAAATTTTTGAGCATATTATCAATTTTTGCCAATCCATTTGCTGTTTAATATTATTCTATTAAATATTTTATTTTCAGCCTTAATACACAATGAGCCTTCAATATCTATGACATTGAAATATATGTATATAAATTTTCCAATATTTTATATTACAAATTGCATAGCCATACAAATGTGTCCATTGTAATATTCATTGCTGTTGAAGACATTTGATAATTTTTTTTATCTTTGCTGTCAGTTATATTTCATTTTTTTTTGTGTAAAAAATATATAAGAATATGCTGTTTAAGCTGAATTTTAGGGTTTTCTCTGCATTTCAATGGATTTATGTTAAGCAGCACATGAACGTAGTGTTATTAAATGTGTAAAGGTTTATTATTATGAAAATTACAATAAATCACATTATAAAAAAACAGAAAAATATGAAACTCTCATTATGGTGTAGAACAAGCTGCAATTTTCCATTTGTATATATTTTCTAAAGTATTTACAGTAGTTGCGTTACTTTATGTTTAATGTCTTACAGTTAACTATGAAACGATATGATGGTACACGCGACTATTATGCTGGGGATTCGTGGTACAAAGGGATATATAAAGGGAAAAGTTAAGAGATATTTAGTATTTTCAGTATTTTTGATATTTTATGGAACTATAGTCAGTATGAAACATTAATCATAATACTTTCAGATCAACCTAACAGATCAAAAGCATTTTTAAAATAAATTTATTTTCATTGTTCGGTTGGAGATCATATCTATTCATAATGACCATACATCTGTATAATCCGCACAAAGCTCTTGTTTGCGCATTTGTTCATCGGACAAAATTGCACAGAAAATTATTTTTTCGAACAACTGCTCACCTACCCAGTAGGAACAGTTAATATAAGTTTTCGCATTCTTATAGCATTCAAACTAGGCAAGGATGCTATGGTCTTCTCTATTCCGTTTTGTTATATGTTTGTTAAGAAATGGCCGCTTGAGTGGGTACAAACACTCTTCGTGTTTTGTCTTCCTATCTAATACACAAACTTTACGTACCTTGTTTATTGTAATGTTTACAGTTTCCATATAATTCTGATGGAAATGTACAGCAGGATGGTATAGAACTGTAAATTGTTAAATCGTTAATGTACACTTGAAGTTTGTTATCATCGCCCAACGGCGAAAAGAAGGACCTAGAGGCCTTATGGAACGCCTTCAAAAGAGCCTTCAGAGTATCATTGAGAGGCAAGGCCTTCCACCATCGCTTTCTATAAGAAGGGCTGAAGGAACGTCTGCATACACATGAAAAAGAAGGACTTGAAAAATAAAAAAATATGCAGTTGGTCAGCCTTCTTTATACTTAGACTTTTTTTCCAACGACAGTAAAACTTCCTGGAGTTTGAACTCACTACCTCGCGATTGTTAGTCAGCCATGGTTCCATCTAGCCTATAAAGATACATTCGAATTGTTTGACTGAAACTTATCATAAACTGTTTTAAGAAAAGACTTTCATGCCATCTCTCATGCCTTGTATGAGAAGGCAGATGGAATGAGTAAACACATAAAATGGTGAAATAACAAATTATCTAAAACATTGATTCTCCCTTCTCAAAGAAGGCCGGCAGCAGTAATCTTAAAAGAATGAAGGGAACATGTACTCGGGATGTTTCAGAAAGGAGGGACAAGGCCTGTTTTAAGGTATGTGAAAACAAGGACTTAAAGACATGACGTTTGAATGTCTCAGAAGGCATTGTTGCATGTCTGCTTGCAGAGGCCTTGCTAATTTCGCCGCTGGGAGTTACTGCATATGCACTCTTCATACAAAGTATGCATAGATGTGTGGGTGTTCTTTTTTGTCTCATACACAATTTCTGTATACTTTAGGAAGTTATGTCCTGCGCTTGTTTTACTCTTGATAAGTTTTTGTTGATTTATAAAGAATATGAATTTGTTTTCATTGATCGGTTGAATTTCATTTCTATTGTTGCTAATAGATTTTTTTTGTAAGAATTGTGTGAAATGTATTATGTGACAGCTGACAGGGCGGATAGATATTTTAATAGTAAGGAAATGGGAAAATAAGGCCATATGACTTTATTACCTATGACTTTATTGCACGGCTCCAATTTCGGGACTTTATATTATACATTTTTTTTGTTCCCATTACCCCTCTAAGGAACATATGGCTTACACAAAGCATCTTCATCTTATTTGGATTGCTATTGTTTTCAGCGTTTTCCAACATAAGATAGCACTGTCTCAGCCTTTGGAGTATCGTCCGTCGGTCTTATTGGGTCTACCACGGTTTTTGAACCTTATGGGCTCCGCTCCAAGGCCATCCTTTTGATACTATCGGGCTTTTTCCTGATTGTATGCTTCTGTATGAATTCCTCGTTCGTTAAGTTCTAGAGATCCGTGTTGCTGATGATGTTTTGGCAGAATATCCTGCATATGACTCTGAGGCACTTGCTGATGACTACCTAGTAGTTTTTGCGTGGTTGTAAATTCGCCAGAATTAACTTCCGTATACCAATGAAGACTTTCGTCGTCTAGTTTCCATCTTCTTCTGGTTTTGTTGAAGCCGCTGCCATTTGTAGTCACTACGCAGCCCAGATGGCAGAGGAGCCCATTTAAAATTTTTAATTTGAATTGGTTATAAAAAATAGTACTGATAATTTTTTTAAATTTCTGGTTTGGTTGAAAAGTTGGAACTTTTTCATTTAATAATGCAACACAATATCTTTAATATGACTACCACGACTGGCCCGGCAGTACCTCATCCGATCAACCCAATTATTCAGTAGATTTTCAATTGTCTCTGGATGCTTTGCGTTACATTTATCCTTAATAGTTCTCTACAGAAAATAATACATCTCCTGCCAAACAATCGTGAGCCCATTGGGCGAAGCAAAATCGCCTCGGATGGTCATGAGGCTTCTGTTTGTGGACCAATTGAACTTTTTAACCCTCATTCCGAGGTCTTTATGCAAAATTCTTCTCAGAGAAGTGCGAAATATGTTCAGTTTCTGAGAACGATGAAGAATTGATGTTAATGAATGTTTTGGGACATTTAACGACACAGCAGCATGTTTTCGATTGGACGAGAACGTACTCGGATTGGTTTGCGCAATAACGATCCATTTTTATGAACTCCCTTCACAAATTGACGCAAAAACTAAACTAAAGGCCGATCTCTTCTCGAAAATTTTGGCATGATCGTTTTTGGTATATTGTTATTATTACTCAACTGGAGGTATGGGAGGTACCAGTAGGGGCGTGGCTAGACTTTAAATTTTTTCTCAGAAATTGGTGGGCGGAGTGGTACATTTGTATGCCAGGTACCAGAAGGGGCGTGACCATGTAGCCCATTTCCAATACCGTTAGTAGTTTTGGGAAAATATTATTCTATACAAAGTTTCAAAACAATTGGTTACGTCTTTCGAAAGTTATCGTGCTTACCAGCCAGACACACAGACAGACAGACAGGCGGACGAACAGAAAGACAGACGGACATGCCCCAAAAGACTTAAAAAGTCATGATTCGAATTTGGTTCAAAAAACATAGGGTCTTAAGTGACTCCTTCTATGTGTTACACTTTTGGGTTGTATCGAATGATATATAACGTCCTACCCGTAGGGTGAGGGTATAAAAATTAATGTTATTGTACCTTTCATACTCAAAGTAAGCGGTAGTTCAAATTTTAAATTTTAAATGGTCTCATCCAGCTTGGGTACTGATTTTGTACTCAATGCCTTTCATGTAACAGTCCTTCTGATGGTGTCGAAGACTCTCTTGAAGTCTATTAACAGTAGATATATGGAAGTACGTCATTCTAAGGATTGCTCTATTAATGCATAAAATATGGTCTGATCTAAGCTTCTAGTTTACCAGAAACCTGCCTGTTCATGTCGTAGATTGTTCAATATTTTATTTTGTGATCTTCCCTTTGCTTTGACTGTCATTATTTCATTATTTCGTAAGTTGTGGTGTCGCTGTCAGCATGCTGAATTTTGGCTGATATTCTAACTTCGCCCTCTTATTTTTCCGATGGCCTTTTTCATCTTTTTTGTTTCAACTTTGCGAACCGGTCTTGGCATAGTGTTTAGAATACGCGACTACCATGCGGGAGATCCGTGGTCCGATTCCAGTCATCTACACTTTTCTTTGATTGCCGGCCCCATTGAAGTTGTCGACAGCAACGTTGCAGTATGTCTAGTAAAATCGGCATGTCTAGTAAAAGCTTCTCAAACAGTGACGTTCGCATTTGTCGATTAACAAGTAGATGCCGTTTGCTGTGAATCTAAAATAGAAAGTGTGTTATTTCACAACGACGCGTGAAGCTATCCCATACCTTATTCAGGGGATGTAAAGGGAAATTAAGTTTAAGTTTTATTTGAACTGGAAGAGTTGCATTCATTTTTGTAGCAGTTGTTCATTTCGTTGTCTTCGGTAGCTTTAGCTATGCTGACGTTACTAAACCTCTATGCTGACGTTACTGATTCTCTAATCAAATAGTTTAATAAAGTTTAATATGTATACCCATCCATATTTAATGTAAACTGAAATTACGATTTATTGCATGAAGTGGCTCAAATAATATTCAGTCGCAAACAAAAATTAATATTCGTCTATACTACCTGTTGCCTTTTTCATTTTCGACATAAATATCTCGTCATTGAGCTGATTAGAAATAAAATGTATAAATTAGCATAGAAGTATTAAATTAAATATAACGAAAAAGGACAAAAGGATTCATTCTTACTCCCAACACTTGTATTTAAATGCAAAGTGCTTTCTACTCTTCTCTATACTCGACACTAAAAACTTTTCAATCAAAATATTTAAATTCTAACTAGTAACTAAAAATAAATCAAATAAATTTATTAAAATTGTAACAAAAAATCTGTGTTCATATACAAATCAATTTCTCTTTCTCTCTCTCTGCTACATCAAAGGCTTTATTTAACACAAACGGTTGATTTTAGCTGTACTATTTTTTCCGTTTAAAAATCACTACATTTCTTTGTTAATATTTATTTTCAAATCTTTATGAATGAATGAATCCATGAGTCGTCCATTTGGGTTATTTGTGTGTACTGTGTGTGCGAGCGTTTGTGTATGTAAGAGTGTACAACGAGTACATGTTGATGTTTAGATTTTAGTTGAGTGAGAGTGAAAGCAAAGTGTTTGACTGTTTTGTTTCAAAAACTATTTTGGCCTAAAGCCAACGCCAGCCAAGCGATTCATACACACACACACACAACAAAACTCTCGTTAGCGTTTGTATGTGGTAGCTCAAACGAACAGAATGAAAAATGAAAATGTTCTCATGCATTTTGAAGTGTTTAAGTGTCGGTGTGATTGGGCCAATTGTCAAATTGAAATTGACTCTTTAAATTCTATTTTGGACACACACACACACACAAATATATTTCAAATTTATGTTTCCCCTTCCGGGCTAATATGTTATGTTGTGAAATATAATTAAATCATATTTTTAGTTGGTTTAATTGATATTGCTATAGCTGATTTCTGTAACTATATGTTTGTTTTCTGCTTGCTCTATTTTTAGGTATCCTGGGTGCGACATCGTGATATTCACTTACTGACAGTTGGACGATATACCTACACATCAGATCAGAGATTTGAGGCGATGCATTCTCCTCATGCCGAAGACTGGACATTACGGATTCGTTATGCTCAGCGTAAAGATTCGGGTATATATGAATGCCAGATATCGACAACGCCGCCTATTGGTCATTCAGTATACTTGAATATTGTTGGTAAGTGGATGAAATATGCTTTTATAAATGCAACTTTTTTTGGTGTTATTTGTTGTTGTGTTACTTTTATGTCTCTAAAAAACAGTCCCTATAAGGGAATATCCAAGGTAAAATTGCCCGCTGGGAAATTCTACAATTATTTATTCATATTTTTTTATACGAAAATAACCTGAGCACATACAACATAAATTTTGGTTTGTTTTATGTTCTAAATAGAAAAATGAGGCTAAGGTGAAGCAATTACCAAAATTACATTTTTGTTAAATTTGCACGTAGCTCTGGCCGAGAACATGGATGCTCTTGTTGTTTGTGGTGTTGCTACCCTTGTGCTTTCGTTTTTTTTTTTTTTCTTAAATGTAATTTGTAATGTAATTGCTTTACACTCGCACTCAGCATACTAAGTACATAATAAATTATATTTTGATTTGTTGTTTGTTTTTTTTTTATACCAATTCCAAGGCAATGACAGACCAAACGACTGAAAATTTTCCTAAAATTACTGGTAGATGCTTTGAGAAAAATGAATTATCAGCTGAAAAACACACATGAGCAGCATGGGCGTTTTATGAGAAACGAACCTCTTGCGTCGATAAATTGAGTTAGTGCGAAATATAACGTGACTTGTTAGTGAAATTTTACCAAGGGACACTATATTTGCCCATTGGAGCAGGAAAGTTAGGATTATATTGTCAAAGTAATAGTTTTATTGTAGAGAAAAACATAATTCAAATATTGGTTATAAATAAGAATTGATTATGACACAGACCAATATAAAGCATTGGCGGAGTGATGTTGAAACTAACAACTTATTTATTGTAGAAAAATTTGTTTATTATTTACGCAGTACAACATTTTTCAGCTCATTGATTTGGGACTCAATTCTGAGAACTGCACGTGAAAGTAGCCGCGAAAAGAAAAAGTTCTGCATCATTCGTTTTGGCAAGTTACATGACATAATAATTTAATATCGATTTGAAGTTAATAAGTATCGTATAGGGGAATTTGCTACGTTTTAGGCTCTTTTGTTTGACATAACTTGCGAACCACTAGTCCGATTTAGCTGAAACAAATTAAAAAAAACTAAGAATTACAATTAATTTAATCCTGTTCATATAATGTTTCCCTACATAAGCAACAGAATCACTTTTTTATTCATCAAATGATTTTGAACTGGGTTTATTTTGTAGCAGTTACAATAAAACTGTTGTACTCCGTGGCGTATGATTTACGTGGAATATTACTTACGAGCTGTACAACGTATGAGCTGTACAACGACATCGACGCAGTCAAGCGCGTTCAAATAGACCGAATGTGCTGGCTTGGACACGTTGTACGAATGGACGAAAACGCTCCGAATGGACGAAAAATTGCTCTTCGGCAATAAACTCAATATGCGGCGCAGAAGGGGCGACCAAAACTCCGATGGATGGACCAGGTGAAAGAGCTGTTAACTAAGCTTACTGTCATGAACTATCTACTTAGCGCAATAGACCAAAGCGCTTGGAATACTTTTCTACGTACGACTACTAATGGATAAATTTCTGTGGTTGCTGCCATTAAAGAACAGAAGAAGACCATATAGTAAAGGGTTTTCCAATAAGACAGACGTGTTATTATGGTATTCAAAGAAAAATTAAATTTTTTGAGATAAATGATCGGATGTTTATTTCATAATAAAGAATAAGGTATGCCGTTAATAATTAAAAACAACATCAGCCAAATGGCCACCACGAGCACGCTTACAGAACCATATCCTTTTCATTAAATTTTTCATAGCCAAATCGCAAAGTGGCTGACCTATGTCCTCGATAGCCTCACGAATTTAATCTTTGAGATCTTGAATCGACGCTGGGCTGTTGGCGTAGACCTTATCTTTCACGTGACCCAAGGGAAGAGTCGCAAGGTGTTAAACCACAAGATCTCGGTGGCCAATTGTGATCACCTCCTCGAGAGATACCACGGTCTGGAAACTTTTCCCGTAAAAGGTCAATGGCTTCGTTGCTTGTATGGCACGTAACGTTGTCTTGTTGAAAGTAAACGTTGTCCTGATCAATACCATCCAACTCCGAACATAAAAAATCATTAATCAACTCTCGATAGCGCAATATATTCACCATAACTGTTGATCCAAACTCACTTTCGAAAAAGTAAGGTCCAATGACCCCACCGGACCATAATCCGCACCAAACAGTTACACGTTGAGGATGGAGAAGCTTCTCAGCGATAACTCTTGGATTATCCGAGCCGCAGATGCGACAATTTTGCTTGTTGACGTAGCCACAGAGGTGGAAATGGGCCTCATCAAACAAGATGATTTTTCGATGGAATTCCAGATCATTTTCATGCATTTCAAAGACCCAGTCAGCAAAGACACGATGTTGTTGGTAATCGACCGGCTTGAGTTACTGTGTTGACTGAACTTTTTAAGCCTTAATACCCAAGTCTTTATACAAAATACAGTGTAATGACATTTGTGGAATGCCTAATTCCAAAGAACGACGAGGAATGGACAAACCTGGGTTTTCTTCAACACTTTGGGCTACAGCAGCAATATTCTCAGTTGTTCTTAAGCGACGTGCACGGGTTTTATTCTTCACATCACTAACTTGTCCCAACATCTCGAATTCTTCCACCAATTTCTGTATTGCGGTCCGACAAGGTGCTTCACGGCGAGCAAAAAATGCTTTAGTTTTGCGAACTGTGACTGCAAGATTTTCACCATTTTTGTAGTGAATTTTAATAAGTTTAATGCGTTGCTGAAGCGTGTATCGTTCTATTTTTAGTAATATCATAGTTTATACTTGTCAAATGTCAAAGAATAAAAGCTTCAAAAGTGACGGCTACCGAAATAGCGGGCCATTCACAATAACACCTCTTAATGGAAAACCCTTTATTTATGTTATGTCAAACAGAAGAACCTAAAACGTGACAAATTTCCCTATACGATACTTACTAACTTCAAATCGATATTAAATTAATATGGCATGTAACTTGACAAAAAGAGTGATGCAGAACTACTTCTTTTTTGGGCTACTTTCACGTGCAATTCTCAGAATTGATTCCCAAAATCATCTGTTGTACAGTGTTAATGTTTCCATTTCTTTGTTTGACACTTAAGTGAATTACTTAATATCGTTTGTTATTGAATTTACTTTAATAAGGAAAAAGGTCCACACTATTATTACAAAATTTGAATCAAAGGAGAAATTCCTATAAAGCAAGGAACAAGAAATGTTGGCATATTATGTTATTTCACCTATATTTATATATGTATTGTATTATGTGACTTACTAAATATCATTTTACAGTTTTCAATTTTATTTATAATAATTTTTATTTAAATACCATCAGTTTCAGACTGAAGTTGTACATCTGCCTTGAGCTAGATGTTGAACAATTATGCAATACACAAAGATCCCAGAACAATTTTATTCTTCTTTTTTTCGGAGTACTGATGTGATTATAGAAGCTTATGCACTTAATAACATAAAAGCACACATAAGTATACATAAGTATTTGTATTGTATATATACATATCACTTATGCCCAGTGCAGCAAATACTAAATTGTGGTAAAACTACTAGGATAGACGTTTTATGGATGACTGCTTACTTTACTATCTTAGTTTTGCATTAGTTACTACTTTAATATTCGGTAATGGTCATAAACCTATGGTTAAATTCTAGGCCACACACAATTATATATTTTACTTGAATGTACATTCTGCAAAAAATCCAATTCATTTGAAATCTACAACTACTTCACCGACAGTAATTCATTTTAGACAAATGAAAGATTCCAGAAATTAAAGTACCATAACATCCTTCAATTGTAATAATTATTTCTTTTCATCCATTTTACTGTGTGAAATTATGAGAATCATTCAATGTTTTATATCCAAGTATGTATGTATAACACAAGCTCATTTCTATCATCATAATCATAGTAATAATTTTGATGGAAATAATGCAGGGAAGAAAATAAAAAATTATGTATACATTTTGTACCATCATTATCATGTGTTGATGTGATGTGGGTGTTGTAATGAATGTTTTTGATAGCCATATTTAAGAGATGGCCATTTCAACCGGCCGCAGAGCATATGATGAAGATGATGAAGAACCCACATCCCTTATACGAATTGTACTGAGTGTGAGGTCATCAGCATGAACACCATGAATATCAGTATGTTACAGCCATACCCTACACTCAAATATAAGGGATAAACGATATTTGTCATGGTGTGGGCAAAAAAATAAAAAAAATGTGTAGTGAAGAGTTATATAAAATATAAATTTTAATATCAAAGTTTTGACAAATATTTCTGTAGCGTTTAGCTATCTATCTAAGCGAAAAAAAAAACGTCAGATGAAGTGTTGGGCAAAGCGAAAATATAGAGATATGCTAAGATAAAGGTGAAGGATGAACATTTTATCAGAAGGTAAAAGTTCCGGCACTGGGCTCCCCTTCTGTAAGTGCAAGGCTGGAAATCTGGTTAAAGATACGCATACGTGTGCTGCGTATATGGTTCCCGCAAACAGCGCACCTGAATGTATCACTGCACGGCAGCTGAAATCGATGGGGGTTGTGCTTAACGGGAAGAGATATATATGTCAAAAAAGTAACCATCACCCAAACGAAACGGCTAAAGGTAGAAAATAGAAAAGTAGAAAATTGGGTTGCGTTTTGTATAAGGTAGCTGTGCGATGCAAAAATGGTTTTCAAAATTTGTACTTTTAGGGTTAAAAATTATAAAAAAGGGATAAAACTGATACCATCACTCAGACCAAACGGCTAAAGTCACAATCGCGAAAATCGGTATGGGCTTGCTTAATGTAGAATTAGAGAGCTAGATAAAGGGGTTTTCCGAAATTCGTACTTTTAGAGCCACAAAATATTCAAAAAGGGATACAATTGAGATAAATCGTGCAACCGCACGAATATAGAAATTCGTACTTTAAGGGCGAAAAAAAGAAAAAAAAAACTGGTATCATCTTTCAGGCCAAACTCCACAATGTAGAATCACGAAAATGTTACTAACTGTCTATCTATATCATGGAGCAGTTGCGATTAAGCGATTTTTCCGATTTCGAACTTTTAGGGAATAAAAGGCTAAAAAAGGGATAACACTGGTACAATCACTTAGACCAAACTGCACAACGTATAATCACGAAAATTAGGTGTAATTCTTATTTTATGTGGTTGTTGAGCAACTAGAAAGTATTTTTCGAAATTCGTACTTTTAGGGCCACAAGGTAGTTCAGAAAAGGATAAAATTGGTACTAAACATAGACTATTGGATGGCAGACATAGTTGTGTCTCTAAATCTAAGATATTGCGAATTTGACCAAACGCGTCATCCAAGAATCAAATTTGTTGCGAATATTTATCTAAAAGCGGTAAAAGCAGATGCTTGGCATTTAATAAAACCATTGAGCACCCTAATCAAACGCCTCAAGTAAGGATTATAGGAAATAGGCGATACACTAAATCTAATCAAAAAAAAAATGTAATGTACAAATCGTTAGTAAAATATAACAGTACTCAACATCTTTATCAATAATTTTGCAGGTAGGACGAGGTCTTACGGGTCAGCTAGTAGCTAGTGGTACTAGCTAGGAATTAAGTTTTTTGATAACAGTTCATGATTTATTCGACGACGGTACTCGCAAGGTTTGTGTCGAGGGATTGTTAGGCGTTGTTGTAAGTTTTAACCGCCAAATTCCTCCAAAGATGGCGCCAGCTGGTTTTGTTGATTTATTTTGCGATATTGATAAATCATTTTCTTTTTCCTTGGTCTTTGCGAAATCTAGTTTTTTGCAGTTGAATCTTCTTGGATACGTTTTGTTGGCTGGCTAACTCGAAAGTCTTTGAAAAGTAATTTTCGATCGATGTTGATTTGGCCAGTGCCCCGGTTGAGAATCGAACCCGGCACCTTCGGATTGTTAAACTACGTCGCTACCACTGAGCTATCGAAGGCCACACCATTTAGAAGTTATAGTTGTCAGCGTTTACGCTGTGTCCCAAATAGGTATACACTTTGTGCGTTTAAACAGATAACTTGATTTTGTCCTAATTTATCACTAGATCTGCTTTTTCAATGCTCGAAAATACCGCAGCAATATCAAGCCATCCATGTTCATTGTTGCCTATATAATCGGCATACGCGAACAACATGTGACTTTTGTTATAGATGGTTCAAGTCGTGTTTACTGCAGCCTTCCGCATGAAAATCTCCATTATGATGTTTAGGAGATCGCAGGACAGTCTATTGCCTTGTCTAAAGCCTAGCTTAGTAGGAAAAGGAACTAAAGACTACGTGTCAGCCTTTGTCATCCAGCAACCTGTTATCAGCTTCGCGGGGATACTAGACTCAGCCATAGCAACAACTAATTTCTGTCGTATCGGACTGTCGAATGCAGCTTTGTAATCGATAAACAGATGGCGGGTGTCGATCTGCACTTCTTGGTTCTTCTCCCGGATTTGTCATAGTGTGAATATCAGGTACGGTCGTAGATTTACCAGGTCTAAATCCATACTAATAAGGTTCAATCAGTTTGCTACAATGGGCATTAGTTTTTCATATGACTTAAACAGGACCGCGCATGCGATGTGTAAAAGGCTGATCCCGCTACAGTGCGTACATACATTCGGATCGCCTTTCTTAAGCACATGACATATAACGCTCAGATTAAAATTGTTGGGCATGCATTCCTTGAGTCCAATAGTGTTTAAAAGCACCAAAGTTGAGCGATGATAGAACTTTTCACCTTTTCACCCAAGGAATATAAATTTCCAAAAATCCCTTCATTTGGCTCAACAACCCTATTCCAATTTCACTTTTAACCGTTTGGTCTGGATGATAGCAACAGTTTTGTCGAGGTGACCATCTAAAGACCATCCACAACTTACACTGAAGTTTTTGATATAAATCGCTTGAACCGTTTTTGCAGTTAGTGTGACATCAAAATCTACATCTATTTTTATGGAAATGTTTAAAATGATGTTATGATTTCGTACAAACCATTTTCAGCCCATCCCCAACTTACTCTGAAATGTTGGTACTTACATGCTCATTCTGTAATGAGCGATGACTCATTGAAAGTCGCACTGCTGTTTAAACAAGGACATCTGGTTACCAATTTAAGGGCAAAGCCTTATTATAAATTTATAACCCTTAAAAAAGTCATTCTGCTTAACAGTTGCTACTTTCTATTCTAAACTAAAAAAACAATGTTACGGAAGGCAACAAAAAATTTGATTCAAATTATATTTGAAACTGTGGTTCTTTCATTAAAAACAGGTTTTCCCAATTTACCATATTAATAATTTTTTTTTGTATCACATTTGTAGACCACATTGTTTTCTTCTTAATAAAACCATTCCAATTTTTTTTTCGTTTCGTACCAAGTTTTAGTAATTTTTTTTTTTTTTTAATTTCACTACAAGATTTAACTTTTTGTCGACAAATATGTTGCAGGTAGAGCTTTTAAATATTCAAGGACCCTACAATAGGTCGTATTTTATTATATGTACTGTTACTTTTCATAAAACGATTTAAATCTAACTTTTTAAAATAGATTTTTTCTAATTATCTCATCTTAGCAAGATAAATTTGCAAAACCTATTTACATTTAAATAGCTCCCAAAATTTTATACAGCTTTAGTCTAATTTTTGTAGAAATCAACTGTACATTAGTGGTATAGTAAAACCAAGATTCGTATAAGACCGATGATTACACAAAGCTATTTCGATATATTCAGACAGCAGCAAAATTATTCGCCCATTTCTCCACCCCCCCCCCCCCACCTTACAACATTTCGTGGTCTCTACAGTGTACAATTTCGTTACTTTACGATTTTTTACTTCCATCCTGCCATACACACATCTTGTTAGTTCGGCCTCAACAGGAACGCATGCAGCAATTTTCCATGATTCCCTTGAGCATCATTTGCAGTTTATGGTTTTGGACGTAGAGATGTCGGTGTGAGAATATGGCTTTTTCTGTTTTGCTTTTCTGCCGTAATTTCTTCTAACATTGATTTGACATCATTGAGAGATGTATGCCCGTGGTGAGGGAGGAGTACAATTTTTAAGGGGTTTCCCAGTTTTCTTTTTTTGACGGGGCTCACGTAAGCAACTTTTCGTGCTTAATAAATCACAGGAATATTTACTCACATCCATGTCGTTATCCTCTTTGTTGGGCGCGCAAGTTAGTAATATCGTGTTGTTGTGGAAAATATCCCAACACGAGTACTCATAAATTACATAAAAAAATAACAGGAAACAAAATGAGTTTTGGATACAATTTTCATTGAGCATTATTGTTTAAAAAAAATACTCTTACGTATACGTTTGAGTTAAACAAACCGCCTGCAATTTTTTTTGGCAATCACGTATGCCAAAAAATGGCATGGATATTACAATATTTGTGGCAAAGAGCAATTGATTCGGTAAATGTGAAACGAGATGGAGATGCGAAAATATATATATTGTGATTGCGAAAATTTTCCATTCAAAAGGAAGGGTAATATACGTATATGTTGGTTTACGTTCTCGTAGATATAGCATTTAATGGCTAAATTTAAGCTTTAACTAAACACATAAAATATTTCGTAAACTAAAAAGAACCTTAGCAGAATTGAAATAAAACATATTCCAAATTATATCAACAACTTTGCAATTGAAGTTAGATTTTTAAACTACAAAAAATTCGTTGATACCATTGTCGCACCGGTGTGTTTGGGCTTCACGATGATTTCTTAAAGCTTTTAACACTAAAGGTTGTGCTAATGTGTGGAGAAGACACAGCAAAGTTGATGAGATAGTTTGGCAACTATTGAAATAGCTATCCGCCATGCCATCCATTTCACACAACTCTTGTAAAAGAAATTCTATTAGCAATAATAGAATAGATCTTGAACTGAACCAAAACACATTCATTAACTACAAAAAATGTTCAATAGAATTGAATGTTTTGAAAAAAAAGTAGAAAATTCCAGAATATAAAATTTTGCTACAAATGTTCATAGACATTGTGTGGCCGTGATGCATTACATCCATAGGGGTCATCTGAAACCTCATTCGTTGTTGTTGTCGTCATTATAGGAACACTTTAACCCTTATCCTGTACTTTAAAAAAATTACATATACTGTATGTAGTTCGACCGTTTTTAAATGAGATTATGCTATTACAATAATTTTTGCATACAAACTTTGCACATTTAGAACATTTCCTAAGTATTTTGTACTTTTTAAACATTTGGCGTGTACATAGCAACGGTCCCTAGTAAAGTCTGTCTTTTGCAGTTCGCTTGTTGCAGCAGAATTTGAACTGCGTGCGATTGCTTTAGCTGAATTTCTGTGAGAAATATGATCTCGGCGAGATATTTCCTGTTGAAAAAGAGGCCTGCCTAATTTTTCTAAAAAATATAAGACTTCAGAAATTATTTTTCTTATTCCAGTCTTTATTTATTGATGTAAATTAATAATAAGCGTTATGTTTTGTAATGTCCAACACGTTTGCAAATACAATTTCTGGCCAATTGATTTATAAATTTCTGACTTCGACTCATGGCGATGGTATGATATAATGAGCTTACTAAAATAGCAAACCGATTTTGCTTGTATACAAGAACAAATGCAAAAATGGTTGTCATATTTTCTTTATCGAGAAGAATTGATAAAAGTTTTGTGATATATTTTTCATGTATACCAGAAGGAATGTTTTATTTTTTGTTGTGACGAACCATAGTAAAGTTTCATTTGAGTAGTGCAAATCGTATTCCTTAGGATGTAAACATATTGTCGCATATAACATTTCAACATTTTAAATCTTATACTAAATCCAAAAACAATGCGAAGATCTTGTTCCGTCTTTCAGTTCGAAGCTTTATGTTTATTTGATTGCAACAACCATGCATAACTTATCTTTGTTGCATAGAGCCTGGATTTTAATCCATGTTTGCCGCATTTATATATATTTTATGAAAGGCGAACGTTCACGATATGTAACTAGTTGTTCACCTACGGACGTACATTCGCCAGGAATAACACATTATTATAAAATCTCCTTCCCAGCGTTCCCAAAAGTCACTTATCGGGACAAGTTAATCTCGCACTCGTCTCCATTTCTCTCTGAGTTTTCAAAAGGAGAACTCTGAAATCTAAAATCATTGCCTTGGCTATTGGTCTGCCCTTCTTATCATCCCACAATATTCCTGAAGCCACCCCACGTGATCGAAATGCACCAGCTTTCAGACAAACGCCCAAATATGCTTTTGTTGAAGTTTCGTCTACCAGAATCCAGTTTTTTTTAAACTGAATGGATGTAATAACTGTTGAAGAAATTTACAGCTAATATAATTGACTTATATGTGCCTAATTCGCTTTTAAAGTAAAACATATTAAAAAATTTCGTTGATATTTGTATTGGGCAATATTGACCCATAAATACAGTATCCGTAACTTTGTTCGTAGGGCACATCCAAAAAGGTTATTTAACTTAATTGAACTTTTAAGACAAAATTTAGGCTAAAAAAATAATTGTCAGAAAATTTCACAAATCTGTTTTCAGAACTTCCAAAGTTATTAGAACTCAAAACGGTTTGGGCAATTTTGACCCATTAATACAGGATAAGGGTTAAACAAGTTGAGGCCCCCTGTGAAGTGAGGCTATATTGAAAAAAAAACAGTATTTTTTAGACTCACGGGTTCGACAAATGTTTCTGGTCGTAACTTAAAAAAAATCGGATTCGATTTTCTTAATCACGGATTATTATTGGGGTGATTATAAGGACTTAAACCTCATTCGCCTTTTTATACCATCACCCTTAGGGATGAGGGTATATATCATTTGATACGAAAAAAAGTGTAACGCATTAAAGGAGACGAGTTAGACCCCAAGTTTCTTAAGACCAAATTCGTTTCAGGACTTTTTAACACGATTGAGCTATGTCCGTCTGTCTGGCTGGCTGGCTGGATGGCTGGATGGCTGGTCAGCAGGATAACTTGAGTAAACCTTAACGGATCAGTATGAAAATTAACCAGTATTAATATTTTTCAAAACGAACTTATGGGATTGAAAATGGGCAGAATAGCCCCACCTCTTCTGGTACCTCCCATACAAAATTACCTTACTTAACTTAATTTCCCTTTGCACCCCATGAATGAGGTATGGGATAGCTTCTCGCGTTGTTGTGAATTAACACGCTTTCTATTTTTAGATTCACAACTAACGGCACCTACTTGTTTATCGACGAATGCGAACGTCACTGTTTGAGAATCTCTTACTAGACACGACGATTGAATCGACGCATAATACTGCGAAGTTGCTGTCAACAACATTCGAGGGGAGCCGACAATGAAAGAAAATTTTTTTTTTTCTTTTTTAAGATGACTGGAGCAGGTTTGAACCTGCGATCTTCCGCATGGTAGTCGCGTGTTCTAACCACTATGCCACTGCCGGTCCCGAATTACCTATTTTTGGATAATTTATATTTCTTTCATAACTTCTCAACGGACTATCGTAGGACGATATTTAAATTTGGTCAGTTTATTTATCTTGCAAAATTAGACAAACACTACGAAAACCGTAACCTTTGCCATACCCCTTCTGGTACCTTCCATACAAATGGCCTAATTGACCCTCATAGTTTTACATACATATCTTTTTTGTAACTAAACTGAATTCACTCAAATTTTGCATATGATGTTTGAATATGAAAACTGGACTCAGCAATGAATATGAACTATATCGGTTTACGCCTTCTGGTACCTCGCATACAAAATTACCTATTTTTGCAAATTTAATATTTCTCCCATAACTTCCAAACGGACACTTGGAGGATAATGACAAATGGTCGGTTAATTTATCTTGCAATAGGAAGCAAAACCTCAGAAAACCTTACTTTTTGACGCACCCCTTCTGGTACATCCCATACAAATTCCCGAATTCACCCTCATAGTCCTACATACATATTTTTTTTGTAAGTACAATTAATTCAGTCAAATTTTGCGTAACTTGTACAGTTATGAAAATTTGAATCAGGAATGAATATGGATTATATCGGATCACCCCTTCTGGTACCTCCCATACAAAATTACCTATTTGTGAAAATTAACATTTATCCCATAATTTCCAAACGGACACTTGGGGGGTAATGAAAATTGGTCAATTAATTTATCTTGTGATAGGAAGTATTAAGCGTCGATTCAATCGTCGTGTCTAGTAAGAGCTTCTCAAAACAGTGACGTTCGCATTCGTCGATAAATAAGTAGGTGCCGTTAGTTGTGAATCTAAAAATAGAAAGCGTGTTAATTCGCAACAACGCGAGAAGCTATCCCATACCTCATTCATGGGGTGCAAAGGGAAATTAAGTTTTTTTTTTTAAGTGATAGGAAGCAAAACCTTACAAAACATAACTATTTGACGCACCCCTTCTGGTACCTCCCATACAAAATACCGAACATACCCCGATAATTTTAAATACATACATTTTTGTAAGTACAGTGAATACAGTCGAATTTTGCGTAAGTTGTACAGTTATGATAATTTGAATCAGGAATGAATATGGATTATACCGGATCACCCTCTGGTACCTCCCATACAAAATGACCTTGTTTTGAAAATTAATATTTCTCCCATAATTTCTAAACCGGCACTTGGAGGATAGTCAAATTTAGTAATTAATTATCTTGTAATAGGAATTATTATTGGGTGATGGTATTTATCAGTCAGTTTACCTGACTGAAATTTCGGTACTGGTTTGTCTTCATTTTATGTAAACCTTAAACCGGTTAAGAAAAGCTGTGTGCAGAGAAAACAAACGTCAAACGTCTGTTTTATCCTCTGGTCAGTTATGACATCGGAGTCAATTTTTACTATTGACTTCCTACATTTCGTTTCCTTTACCTACATGAAGACCTTCCCAAACCATGAAACTTTTGTTTTGCGTCCCATCGGGACGAAATGCATGTCACTGATCATGTTTTAAAAAAAAAATGTATTTTGATGTTGTTTTTAATTTTCTGCACGACCTACACCATGCACTAGGTCACTCCCTAAGTTCCAAATGTAAGTAACAAAGCGTAATCGTTTTTCATTCGACTTACACTAATATACATATACATTTGCAAATAGTCAAATTGTACTAGAAAAACTAGAAAAGCGCATAACTCTCTTACAGATAAAAACAAATACAGAAACTCTCTTAACTACATAAAAATTTCGTTTGAAAATGTCAGAGACAAACATATGAAAGAATATTAACATCAACATGACCACTCTAAAAAAAACGTTGCAAAGCAAAAATAAGGAAACGAAAAAAAACTATACTATCATATTACTTTTGAAGTTTACTATGGACATTTACAATGCAAGGCTAAACATATAAACAATCGTATATGTATATACTGTGTAATATGTCTGCACGTATGTATGTATGTATATTAATGTTGATATTAACACAGATGAATGTGTGCCTTCAAGTTGTTAAAGTCATGTGTAGAAACACATAACGATAAGCTTTCACTCCTCTTCATCATGTTATAGCTGCCATTTGTTTTCAAAACTATACTTCATCATCTTAATGCTATGCAAAAAAAAAAAAAATGTATGTGTTTGCATTTATAAAGCACATGAAATTATGCAAATCCGTTTAGCATTATACTAAACACTAAAGCTGGTAAGCACACAAAGGTGAGGTAATGTAATAAAGAAAAACATTTGTTAACTGGAGAATTACTCACATCTTGAATATTTTTGTGTAGAAACTTATCTTAAATTTTTGCCGTTGCGTTTTATGAATGAGAAATGCGACAGCTTCTTGCATTTTAGTCTATATTTAGACACACACCATGTGACGCACAGAGCAATGACGATTCCGAAAGTCAGCTTTTTGAGAAATTTCTGCTAGGCAGTGCAATTGATTTGATCACTCTGAAGAACTGACCTAGAACGTCGAACAAATGACATTCTAGTGTTCTTACTATGGGTTTGCTGCCAATGTACCCAAAAAAAGAGGTCCTATTCCCAGAAATATGACTGTATGTAGCAGGAGTCCTATAACACTATTTCACTCTAGCACGAAAGGACAACTACGTTTTTTGATCTCCGACGATCTAAAAATTGTATAATACTTCTTTAGGTTAAATCAAGCATCTTACGGAAATTTTCATTTGTTGCTTATACAAAAGACAAGAAATAGATGGGAAAAATTCCAAAAAAGACTTCCGGAAATAATGACATCCGAATTAAAAAACAATATGCTGATAGATGCTGATGATTCCGAAAAAGATTGTGAAGTAAACAAGCTTATACTAAAAAAGCTGCAATAGGGATTAAAAAGATCTTGAAACATATTTCCTAATATATATTGATTTCAGTATACCCGACACTATAGCTATGCTTACGAAGGCGAACATTTAATTTCCGATAGCTGCACAGTGGTTGCCGTTTCATACAAAGAGCGGCCAAAAATAGAATGAGTTTTCATAGGTTAATAATATTTTGCACATTTCACAGTCTCTTTTAATGACACCAATTTCTAAAATTTGGTTAATATCTGTAAAAGGATTCAAGGACCTCTCATAGATCCTGAAAATTTTAATTTCATAGTAGGCACACGAAAGTCGTCATAAACTAAGCAAAAATGATCTTGAAACATATTTCCTAATATACATTGATTTCAGTATACCCGACACTATAGCTATGCTTATGAAGGCGAACATTTAATTTCCGATGGCTGCACAGTGGTTGCCGTTTCATACAAAGAGCGGCCAAAAATAGAATGAGTTTTCATAGGTTAATAATATTTGGCATATCTCACAGTCTCTTTTAATGACACCAATTTTTAAAATTTGGTTAATATCTGTAAAAGGATTCAAGGACCTCTCATAGATCCTGAAAATTTTAATTTCATAGTAGGCACACGAAAGTCGTCATAACCATTGATTTCATCAATCTATAACTTAATCTAAAATTTGGTCAATGTCGGACAAAGGATTCAAGGACCTCTTTTAGATTCTGAAAATTTAAATTTCATAGTAGGCATACCAAAGTCGGTATATCCATTGATATCATCAATCTATGACTAAATCTAAGATTTGGTCAATGTCGGAAAAAGGATTCAAGGACCTCACTTAGATCCTGAAAATTTAAATTTCATAGTAGGCATACCAAAGTTGGTATATCCATCTACCGACTAAATCAATCTATGACTAAATCTACAGTTTGGTCAATGTCGGACAAAGGATTCAAGGACCTCTCTTAGAGTACACAATCAAACAAATTACAACGAAAACGGTGAGGCCGCTTTGTTCTATTGAAGATAACTCAACAATCCGAAAATTTCCGCAGCTGAAATTTGCATCATAATATCTGTAAATATTGGTAAACATTTAACAATAAGTTTTCTTGTCAACTTCGATTGACTTCGCAACTAAAACTCTAAGTGAAATTTAAGTCTACACACGAGTTAGTACTGAAATAGACACATATAATAAAATAATTTAATAAAATAGACACAGCATGCTGAGAAGTTTTATATTCTTTTAAATAATAGTTAATACCTTTTTTTACAATGTTTAATACTTTCATTGTTTTAGCAATCTTTTTAAAAGAGGTCTTTACGTTTTATTTTTGATCTTCACTTGAGAGTTACTCACGCTGCGAAACAAAATTATTTTCATAGTCTGCCTTTGGCAGCTATTCTTAAAGAGGACAGGACAGGAGGGAATACAGCAAAAACAAAAGTAATTTGAAAGTGCAAAATCTGTTGTGAGATAGTGTTTCCACAGTATTACCAAGAATTTTGACATAATTTTTTTATTTTTGGCCAATGGGGACGACCATCTTTTCTATTCTTTTAAATAAATATTCACCCATATTTTCTCCATTTTGCCTAAAGCCGTTAGTTCTGGGCGATGGTAGCAGTTTCATTCGTTTATTGGCCGTTTTGACTGGGGAGTGATCAGGCTGTCATATTATACAAATTGTGAAAATTTTATTACAACCAGCATTTATATTACAACTGCAGCAAACGACCAAAAATATCAAAAAATTTTAATATTTCAATTGGCAACACAGCTACACACAAAGCAACGGTTGTGTTAATATGTCTGTGTTTCTGCAACGTTTTCCTCGTGTGTATATAGCATAACGATTTTTTTTAAAGGGGGTGGCCCCGCCCATTTCCCCCCGAGACGTAATCCTCCTTTCACCAGTTATATGTACCTCCAATGACTCGAAATATACGACCGATTGAAATTTCGGTTTGTGTGGGCGGTGCCACGCCCCATTGTCTAACTATGTTTTCATGTAGCCTGTGAAAGAAGCCCTACAGACAGTACCACAAAGAGGAAATTGCATTGCAATCTATCCATTTACTTGGCCCATGTTTGGCATCGCCCACTTTCCACAAAGTAATTTCTCTTGCACGATCAACATCTGTACCAACTTCGTACCTGTAATGGTTTATGAGATACAGCCATTTCCAATTTCAAGCTGTATGGGGCTTAAGTCATCTACAAATCGTTCATCGTCGACCAGTCAATGTTGTCGCCTCAACTTTTCAGTAGTGTCAAGTTAACTGTCAATTAAAGTACAAGTCGCTGTATGTGTGAGTCAAACAAAAGAGCCAAAAACGTGACAAATTCCCCTATACGATAGATACTAAGTTCAAATCGATATTAAATTATTATGGCAGGTAACTTGACAAAACGATTAATGCAGAACTTCTTCGTTTTGGGGCTACTTTCACGTGCAGATTTTAGAATTAAGTCCCAAAATCATGTGTTGTACTGGGTTATTGTTGACAATTTACTGCTATAAATATAATTCAATAAATATAATTCAAGTTGTAAAGAATTCAAGTTAAAAATGCGTTTATAAGGGAAATGAAAGTTTCGCGAATAAATGTTTGCAAAATGTATGCATAAAAAAATCTACGACATAGTTGCAGATATATGTATTTAGATACCGACAGAAGAGCCAGTTTATAGTATACTAACTTTCCCGGCTCGCGTTGCTTCACCCGTACTTACAATGAACCTTCTTATGTCTTTAGGCAATACAGATAAAGTGCCAACGCTTCATAAGACGAACGAATACCCAATTTATTTGATTGTAGCTTTATCCCATTGGTCTGAGTGACTGTACCGCTTTAGTCCCTTTTTATCTATCGCACGTCTAAAATGGACCGGTACCCCCTCTAACTCCATAGAAAGCATGCCCATATACGATTATAGCTTTAGCCCTTTGGTCTGGGCGATGCACAATGGTCCCTCTGAGCAAATACGTGGCCAAAATTATTATTTTTTACTTTGTGTTTTACCATTTTTGTCGTTACACAAAAATTAAAAACACATCAAAGCAACCAGAAATTAATTCTATTTTTGTAAAGTGTTGTTTACCGTTAGTCATTGGAGCGACAAAGTTAGAAATTTTGAGTATAGTTTTGAAAACAATTGAGTGCAGTACAACATATGTGTTTTGTCATATGGTGTTTTTATAAAAATATAACAAATTTAAAAAAAGTTGTAATGAATAATCTTACCCATAGTAAGTACTTAAATAATTTCCTATAACAAGTTTGAAAAAAGAAAGATACATAGGAAATAATTCACCTTGTTTACATGCATATTTAATTTTATAATTTTTCACTTTATTCAAATTGATTTAAAGTTTAAAAAAAAGTCCAAGTTTGTCCAGCATAAAATTAACTTTCAAAAACAACATCTGATCTGCTCAACTATATTCTTTAATAACATCTTGCGAATACTTGCGATTATTAAATGTATATACATTTTTCTAAACAACCTTTGCTTCAAAAATATGAAGACGAATATTCCAAAATATGAATTATATAAAGACGAATTCGAAGATAGCAATATAATCTAAGAGAGCAAGCTAGACATAACTGACACCTAATGTATAATTTTATTTTCACAGCATAAAAATAAGATTTTAATTGAATTAATATTTGTTTTTATTCGTTAATTATAAGCTAGCAAAGCAGAAAGCAGATTTGGATCAATTAGGAGGAAAAAGTTATACAATTGACAGCACATAACAATATTAATTTATTTCTCAACACAAATGAAGATTTTCTTAACTTAAATAATTTTGGCCAGAAAAAAATTGTGCGATGGTACCAGTTTACCCTGTGCTCGAATTTTGAAAAACCACATTTGACAGTTTTCTAATTCTATAGGGTGCAATTCTATACACATTTTCGTAACTCTACCTTAAGGTATTTGATCTGGGTGATATCATAAGTTTTAACACTTTTTCGGTATTTGTACAACTAAGAACGAGTTTTCAAATTACTTTACTTCGGAAAATTTTTGAGACTATACCTTTAGCCGTTTATTACCAGTTTGATCCCTTTTAGTCCTTTTTACCCCTAAAGAGTAAGAATTTCGAAAACCCTCTTTGATTCGTTCTAATTCCATAGGGAGCAAGCCTATATAACTTATCATGGTTACATCATTAGCCGTTTGATCTAGGCGATAGTAACATTTTTAACCATTTGTCGATTTTTTTACCTAGAAACATCGGATTTAAAAAAATACTTCAATCCCATTCGATAGAAAGCATTTCCATATCAATTTTCGCGATTATACCATTAGCCGATTGGTTTAGGTGATGATACAACTTTTATCCCTTATTAACTGACCCGGCCAAACGTTGTTTTGCCTTCAAAAACACAAAAAAACTAAATATTGCGCCATCTGTCGGACGAAACACTACTCACGGCCCATAGAGCATGCATATAAAATTTCTCAAAATCGGTCAAGTAGCTTTTGAGTTTAGCGATCTCGAACAAACACGTAATTTTAATATATGTAGAGATTGGTAATTTTTAACCCATAAAAGTACGATATTCCAAAAATCCGTTCTTATCTATTAATATGACCGACATAACAATTGTTTCAAAACGGGGGTGGCACTGTCTATTTCCCATCGGGACGTAATCCCCCATGTACTATTACCATATGTAGCAAATCTAATCTACATACCTTTAATGGCTCGCGAAATACGACCGATTCAAATTATTGCTTATGTGGGCGGTGCCACGCCCTTTATCTAAATATGTTTTCATGTTGCCTATGATAGAGGCCCGATGGACAGTACCACACATAGAAAATGCAATTACCATCGGTCCATTTATTTGGCCAATATTACTATTTAAAAAAAAAGGGATGTGGCACCGCCCACTTTCCACAAAGTATTTTTCTTATACGACCGATATAGGTACCAAATCTGGACTTCGTACCTATAATGGTTCAAAAGATACAGTCATTTTAAAATTCCAGTTGTATGGGGCGGTGCCACGCCCATTTTACCCCCTTTCAGTCCGAATTTGCAAAAATCCCTTCTTAGTGCGCGCCTACGTCATAAAAGAAACCTACATTCTAAATTTCACGGTTCTAGCTTTAGCCGTTTGGGCTGGGGAGTGATCAGGCAGTCACCCAAGCCTTTTATATATTTAGATTAGTAAAGTCACCAGGACTTAAATATTATTTATAACATAAAATAAACATTAACTGTATTGGCCGTTTTCTCAATGTATCCTGTTACTAAATATCCACATAAATTTGTTAGAATGATAAACTGTCCGTTAACGATTTTGGTTTTACCGACAAAAAATTATTTTTCAGTTGGCAATAACAAAGAAATATAAACAAAGATACTGTCATTATTTGTATTTACTTACTCTCGACTATTTAAAACGAAAAGCTTCAAAACTCAATAATTCATCATGAATTGAAAATATTTCCACAATAACTCATTATTAGTTCCACTACATCTGTTTATTTTTACGTTAGCTGGGTGCATGAAGGGTAAGAAAACACAAGTCAATTTCCGTAAAATACCACAAAATGATATGAATAACAAATGTTTTTTACTGGCGGGCAAATAAGCACACATGCACAATATAACAAAACGAAATTCGCCGAGCTACACTAAGCGATATAACTTATATAGAAGATGGTTACGTGTACGCTAAGTAGAGTTGCCAATGCAAAAAAAAACTTGATTAGAAAGAACTTCGATATTTATCCTCTTAATGTCAAAAAACGGAGTGTATATATTTGATCCACTATAATATCTTACAAATCATATCAGCCTAAGTCGGTTATTCAATAGTTTCAGGAGAGCAATTTTAAGTTTAACATCCTTAGTCGATATTTTTTGGTTTAACTTTTATACAGATTCTAAGAATACTTATTATTTTAATCTTAAGAGAAGAGTTACTTACGCCGTTATGACTTGTTGAAAAAAATAGTCAAAAAGTAAATGCTGAGTTTGGCTATTATACCGTGGAACATTTTTGGCGTCCCTACCTAGGGGGTGAGAGTTTTCAAGACAGGGTGAACGTACTAGGCCAGTAAAGTAAACCCTCATAGGGTTTGGCATTCTTAGACCAAACTTCCTTTTATGATGTTTGATGTCTGTTCGCTTAGTTTTTCACCTATAACTATAGTATCATAGATGATTTCTCATTTCGTTCTTCAACAGAAGTGTAGAGAACGCCAAAACCTTTGGGGGTTTTAGTATACTGACCTAGTACTTTTACCCTGACTTGGAATTTCTCACCCCTGGCACTGTGTTACTTAATCATTAATCTACAATAATGACATTAAGTGCGTATGATTGATATAAAATCCGCATAAAATAAATATTACTCATACGTTGTAAATGAAACTCGCTACATATGTACAGTACTAGCTATTTGGGAAAATTTATATGAAGAGCGATTGATGACATTTTTTTTTGTAATTTTATTGGATAAACTTAGTCGAACTTGACTTTTGGCATTGGTATTATAATTACACTGTGATAGTTTATGACAAATATATCCGAAGTCAAGGCAGGACACGACGGTTTTATCCTAATTTGGACAAGAGGAATCGAATAGCATCATTTAATTATATAGATCATGACTCCACCGAATGATAGTTTTACAACTTTAAATTAAGTGTAGCTTAAACCGAACTTAAAGATCGTTCTATGGTACAAAAACAAGGAGCTTTCTTCAAATAACAAATTCTCGTTTTAACAAATATATCACCACATTTAGTGTCTCTTATTTAGGTATATGTACTTAAAGACGCATACATTCATTCGATGCCAATTTATTTTAGTCATACATATCAAACGGAAAATTTTTCCATATCGCATATAAAATAAATATTTATATTGCCAACTTAACAAAACTATCGGAATCGACTATAAATAGTCACTCTCTCACTTTGCTGCTGTAAAATGAAACCTCCTCCTGTATAAAACTAAGTATATTCATACTCATTTCAATGTTATACTACATATATACGTTTACTATTTCACAAAACTTATAAACATATATTTTGTACTTAGATAAACAAGTGCCGCCAAATGAGTCTAAACGTTAGACTACACTTTCAATGTACAAATACTGCTACGTACGACAACATACACATATTTTCACATTCATAGCGGTATAAGTCTAACGACCGATAACACTCTTAGCAATAAGTGACAAATGTGAGTAAGGATATGTGACATTCTACTCAGTGTTAAATAAACTTTCATTTCCATAGATACGCACACAAACTCACAATAAAACATACAGAAGTTTTTCCGTAGATATCACAGTGGAGAACACAATTCTGTGTACATATGTTGCAAATACATACTATGAAATAGTAAAATGGCAACAACTTGCACATCCACAAACTACATTTCCTTCAATTTCCTATTTCTTCCTGTATCTTTCGATCTCGTTTATATTATTAAATAAATAAATATGGAATTTAATGGTGGCATACAACGCTGACAGGGAATCGTTCGCACATGTACAGAAAGTGAATTTATAGGTACAAAAAATTACACAAAAGCTACGTGACTCCTAACTGCTCTAATAACTATGCAGTCATCAATAGCCGTTTAATGTCGCGGCAGCTTTTGTATGTTACTTCGGAATATCAATATAAGTAAGACGTGTTGAAGATAATCATTAAACCGTAGACTTCTTATTCTTATTTGGCAGCAGCAACAGCAATATATCCATCAGTAGCCGCATGTAGAAAAGAATTCCAAGCAATTCAGTCTTTTGTGCTCCGTAGATAGCTCGTCACACCAAGTTTAGATAATACGTCTTTTATCTGGTCCATCCAATGAAGTTTTGGTCGCCTTCTCCTGCGTCGCACATAGAAGACTTTTCGAACTGAGGCTTTTTCATCCACTCGCACAACGTCTCCGAGCCAGCGCATTCGGTCTATTTGAACACGCTTCGGTATGTCGATATGCTCATACAGCTCGTGGTTCATTCGACGACGGTACTCGCCGTTAACGATCATGGGTTCAAATATTTACAAAAGTATTTTTCGCTCAAAGACTCCTAGAATAGATTGATTGTAGCGCTGTAGAGCAAGGCATGTTGTATCAGTGTCTGGTGGTGTTGGATCTATGTTCTTCGAAAGAGGTCTTGGTTATTAAATCGCTTGATTAGCATATATTGTCAACGGTTTACGATCACTACTACTCTCTTGATGTCCAGGCTGACATTATTATTTTTGTTGTTATAGTTTTCGACGTTCATGCAACATACCAAAACATTAAAATCTGTGTTCGTTAAAAAAAAAGTTTTTATTTTTGGCCTGGTTTATCACCCGACCCACACTTGCCGACTACTTCTTCATACTTGACATGACCAGGAGGTTAGAATAGTTTTACGGGTTTCATGCTACCGATACACTATCGGGAAAATAAAAAAAATTAGCTTTGTTACATGAAAACCGATTAAAACTTCTAGTCCTGAAGTGAAGTTATGGCAATTTATATTACTACATATGATAGAAATGCATTGTCACAGGGAGTGATTTTCCTATAATAGATAAATTCATACTTAACTGGAACATTTGCTGTATTATAATTATAAATAAATAAGGTTCTATTATATGTAACTTAGAGTTATTTGGAAGTGAACTGCCGGACAGTATAGAGAGTTTTCGCAGGAATATTGAATATTTAAACCGAACTTCCGCGAAACTTACCGCGTTATGAACGAGATTGCAAAGGACTTAGAGTGGCTTTTAAAAAACAAATGAAAAGGCGGGTTAAACAGAATTTTTATTTTTTTTAACTTAGCGGTGTTTCAAGTGGACTACTCACATGATAACTCATATTTTAAAGGCAAAAAATAATTACACATAGTTTCTTAAAAATTTCAATGTATTCTTAGCTGGGTGTGTTTTCTATCTTATATTATTTGTTGCAAAATTTGCTCAAAATGAATGTGCTTTGGGTTTTCTAAACGAATTGATTGCATTTCACCTATTTGTATACCACTTGTATACTCAACTGAAATATCTTTTCGTAAATGCAACTGACATAGCAGTTAACATTGCTCTCTAAACAAAATGTGCTTATAACACATATGTTGCTTAAAATAGTCAGTTTCTGTCGGTATGTCCGCAACGTTTCTCTTCACTTTGCTATCTATTTTTGGAAACCTTGTTTATTTTCAGTTTCGTTACCCTACCACATATGATGTGGTTTGTTAGACATAACGTTTTCCCTTATTTCCTTTAACATGCTCAGTGGTGGCAAAAGAGTTTAAATATATTTATTTTTCCCCTTCTGTTAACGCAATCTCAACACCATTAACATCAATGACATCATTTTTGTCGCCATTATCATTTTTGTGAGATTGGAGCATCATCAACTACATCAACAGCAACATCAGTGGCAACACACGCTCCCTTGCTTAAGTAAACACATTATAACTTTTTGGTCTGTGGTGGTTTCATAAATCTATATTTCCATGGAACTATAAAGTGTAGCTATGTAGATGTTTACTTCTTTTTCAATATAAAAATAAAATGAAATGGGTTTTATATATACAATTAGTAATTTAATTACTAGGGATTACAAATTTGGAAAAAATTTAAATGGAAAAGGAATTTAACCGTAGTACTATATATTTCTACGAAGAACAACAACCCAGGAAAAGAACTTCAGAACTTGTTGCGAATGGTACTGATACTAAAATGGCTTCTTTTTAAATCGACCTTCTATTCTGTTTCTGGTTCCATATAACCGATTATGTACAACATGTTGCACAGAAAATAAAATAGAACAGAAAATAAATAAAATTTATTTTTTTTTTTTTGCTGTGACTAGATCTGACCATTATAATTTATGTAGAGATTACATAAAAACAAGATCCAATTTGTCTGTTAACGCAACTTAACATCCATCGGATCATTGTTAAAGCGTGTTAAAGCGTGTTAAACCGATGGTATTCGAAATGAGTATTTTTTAAAAGGTATTTACTAAAAAAAACTTAAAAATATTAAAAAATTAAAACATGTTTCTAGTTAGTACCAAATTGAAAACCAATTACATTTTAAAGAAAAACAGCATATGTAACTCAGTTATGAAGTAATTTATTTCATAACAGGTTACATATTACATAAGAACATATTGGTTTTGGGACAATTTCAAACAAAAATAATATATTGTGCAACCGAAAGTAGAACTTGATCCATATCAATAAAAGCTATTCTGCAATTGTTTCTTTGCAACAAAATATGATTCTATCATGCTATCATTTTCGAATTTGTTTTCCAATCGATTTAAACGAATCGCTTTAGCGAATCATCACTCGCCAAGTGGTTTGTCGGGCATTTCTACTTTTCAAATTTATAAAATTATAATAACAACAAGTTAATCATTACTATCAACAGAGTTATCATAACTGCATTTGACAAACTGTTAATTCCTTTAAAGTATTACATGGCCAACCATTTTTATTGACATTGAACTTACCATTAATTATACATAACTTAATAAAATAGCATTTTACCATATTAATCACTCATTTACAAATACGTAACATTGATAATGTACACTCAAGACTAAAATACAATATGGTTAATACAAAATCTGTTTATATCCATTTGTATGTGTCAAAAGTTCTAGATGTGTAAACTATTTTCTGCATATAAAACCAAGAAACCCAGAAACAATTCATACTAAGAATTTCTTAGCAATCCGTATAATTTAGAAACACCAAAAACCCATTAAATAATACAACAAATCCTAACATGAATACGTACATATGTTTATGTTATATGGGTGTTTTACACTCTTAATACTATACAATACAACAATAATGTATGTAATGTTTGCATAGATACGAGTTAAACACTCAAGTGACATGCTCGACGTACAGAGTGTGAAGTAGAGTGACTATATAATATTCTACATGCCATTGCTGGACAGGTGGCAAATTTGTCTAGTATTAATGTTAATTATATTCTTTGTTTATGCAGGTGTATGTTTGCCGAAATATACAGTTGCTATTTAGACTGCTTATGTATTATTGACAAGTGTTATATTTCATGGTTTCTTCTAAAATTTCTTACCTTTCAAATGTGCCTATGTGTTTAATGAATGGTGTCGGAGAAACTATAACAAACTTAAATATTTTTCCTTAATAAATGTCTTACGACTTAGAAGTACATGTAAGATGTCATGAATACTTAAAGTTCTTGCAAAGACATTGCTAGGAATTAATGCATGTTGGGAAATATGTTAAGACTTTGATTTAATTTAGCTATGTAGATATTAGAATGGGGGAATGGGACTTTGCCCAGAGGTGGAAAGTTACTGATTGTCACTCACTTGGGAGTGACCAGAATCGATTCCTTTGTGGCACTGTCCAAGCAGCTAACTACTTCCGGTCTTAGACCAAGTATTCCCTGGGCAATGACTTTAAAGCAACCGCTTTGAAGTTAGCTAGAGTTAGAAGGCGAAATGTTGAGTAACCTAATCGGCATGCTACCACCGATGCGTCTTAGGAACTAGGTAACAGAAGTTACTGAAACTCAACACAGGCTCTCTTAGTGGCTTTGGCAGCCCCAAGAAACTAAGATCGGGAGCGGTGGCCTAATAAGCCACTCTCCTTAAACAAAATTTATTATGAAAACACGAAGAAAACGAAAAACAAGAACCCCCCAAAATGTTGACGACCCCCGCAAACGATATAAGGACCATGATTTAAGGATATGCACCTGGAATGTCCGAACTCTATACAGAGATGGTGCCTCTATCCAACTGGCGGATGTCCTCGACAAATACAAGGCTGACATCACCGGCATACAGGAAATGAGATGGACGGGACAGGGATGCACACGACGGAAGAACTGTGACATCTTTTACAGCTGCCATGCAGAAAGACACGAATTTGGATGTGGTTTCATAGTCGGCAAGAGACTTCGACACCTGGTCTCGCGGTTTAACCCTGTAAATGACCGTATAGCCACCATTCGCATCCGGGCGAAATATTTTAACATTACGCTGATTTGTGTACACGCCCCGACGGAAGACAAAGACGATGACATCAAAGATGCATTCTATGAGCGCCTGGAGGATGTATATGACCGCTGCCCTGCACATGACATTAAAATTGTTCTGGGAGATTTTAATGCTAAAATAGGAAGGGAAGATGCTCTTGGTTCAGCAGTCGGAAAATTCAGTCTACACAACAACACCTCCGATAACGGATTCAGACTGGTAAGTTTCGCGTCGGCAAGAAACATGGTTGTGAGCGGAACCAGATTCCCGCATAAAGATATCCACAAGGCAACCTGGATATCTCCCGATCAAAATACAAGAAATCAGATTGATCACGTGGTAATTGATGGAAGGCATGTCTCAAGCGTTATGGACGTGCGTGTGATGCGCGGTGCAAATATCGACTCGGATCACCACCTAGTTGCAGCCAAGGTACGCACACGATTAAGTAGAGCTAAAAACACTCTTAATCAAACGCAAAGGAAGCTAGACATCACAAAGCTGCAGACCACTGAGATAGCCAATGCCTACTCCAACCAACTCTCTCAATTACTCCAAACAAATCCCCCTAGTTCTGATGTTCCCGACATGCAGTGGCAGCATATTGCGAATTCTATGACCACTGCCGCAACAACCGTACTGGGTTATGAAAAACCACGCTCAGACAAGCCCTGGTACGATGACGAATGTCGCGAAATGTCTGAGGAAATGGATGCTGCATACAAGGCAAAACTGCAGCCCATGGCGACGCGTGCGGTGACGGAGCGTTATAAAGAGAAAAGGAGGGAGATGAAACGCCTGTTCAGACGGAAAAAGCGTCTGTGGAAGAAAAGAGAGAGCCAGGATATCGAAAACTACAGGGATAGAGGTGAGGCCCGAAAGTTCTACCAAAAGGTAAAAAGTAAAGGTTTTGGAACAGGGATCCCCACCTGTAAGGACAGAGACGGAAATCTGGTCACGGACACTCAGAGTGTGCTGCAAATATGGAGGGAACACTTTCAATCTCTTCTCGTTCCCGAAGGCAGCATAAGTGACGGAATCGCACCAATCATCGACGATGGAGTAGATTGTCCACCACCGAGCCAAAACGAGATCAGCACGGCAATTTCCCGGCTTAAAAATAATAAAGCTGCGGGAGCCGATGGACTGCCGGCAGAGCTTTTTAAAGCCGGCGGCGATGACCTGGTAACATGCATGCACCATCTCATAAACACGATTTGGCTCAGAGAATGCATGCCCGATGATTGGAATCTGAGTGTCCTATGTCCCGTGCTTAAGAAAGGCGATCCTAGTGTGTGTACCAACTATCGCGGGATTAGCCTTTTACCCATCGCATACAAGGTCCTGTCTAGTGTGTTATGTGAAAGACTAAAGCCCATCCTGGCGAACCTGATTGGACCTTATCAGTGTGGCTTTAGACCTGGTAAATCCACCACCGACCAGATATTCACGCTACGACAAATCCTGGAGAAGACCCAAGAAATGCAGATCGATACCTACCATCTGTTCATCGATTACAAAGCTGCATTTGACAGTCCGATACGACAGAAATTGTTGGATGCTATGGCTGAGTTTGGTATCCCCGCAAAACTAATTCGACTCTGCGGGATGACACTGACTGACACGAAGTCTTCAGTAAAAATTGGCAAAAATCTGTCAGAGCCATTTTCTACCAAGCGAGGCTTTAGACAAGGCGATAGTCTGTCCTGCGATCTCTTTAACATCGTAATGGAGATGATCATGCGGAAAGCAGCAGTAAACAGGAATGGCACCATATTTAACAAAAGCCACATGTTGCTCGCGTATGCTGATGATATCGATATTATTGGACGTGGATTGCGAGATGTTACTGCGGCTTTTTCGAGCATTGAAAAGCAGTCGGCTGAAGTGGGTCTGGTGATAAACGAGGACAAAACCAAGTTATTTGTTTCAACGAACAAAGAGTCCACTCGTCTGGGACGCTGCGTGAACGTTGACAACTATAATTTTGAAGTGGTAGATGATTTTGTCTACCTTGGCTCCGCCATAAACAAAAATAATAATGTCAGCCTCGAAATCAAAAGACGAGTATTGATCGCAAACCGCTGCTACTATGCGCTAAGCAAGCGATTTAACGACAAAGCGCTCTCTCGAAAAACAAAGATCCAGCTCTACCAGACTCTGATCCTACCTGTCTTGCTCTACAGCGCAGAATCGTGGGTAATGACACAAGCGGATCAATCTATTCTGGGAGTCTTCGAGAGAAAAATACTCCGCAAAATATTTGGACCCATCATCGTGAACGGCGAGTACCGTCGTCGAATGAATCATGAGCTGTATGAGCTGTACAACGACATCGACGTGGTCAAGCGCGTTCAAATAGACCGAATGCGCTGGCTTGGACACGTTGTACGAATGGACGATAACGCTCCGGCTCGAAAAGTCTTCGGCAATAAACTCGATGGGCGACGCAGGAGAGGGCGACCAAAACTCCGATGGATAGACCAGGTGACGGAAATGTTAAGTAAGCTTGGTATGACGAACTATCTACGGAGCGCAAAAGACCGAAGCGCTTGGAATGGTTTTCTACGTGCGGCTACTGATAGATGAATTTCTGTTGTTGCTGCCAGTAAAGAAGAAGAAGAATGTAGATATTAGTTTTGAGTTGAAATATACAAATATAGAAAAGCTGATTGTAAAATATATAGCAATATGAAATCTATATTGATATGCAGTGAACAGGAATGATAATGGGCCGACCGTGGCATGGATGTCTCAGTCATCCACATTTTCTCTCATCGGCGGGCACGTCGGCGTTGTGGATAGCAACTTCAGCACTACAGTATGAAGACAATCTATAAACAAATAGAAAGCGCGTAAATTTAACTTTTTACCGATTACTATATAACTTCTCAGAAGTTATCGATTCTTACATTACCCCACTAAATACGTGTCTCATTCAATTAATGGCAATTCATTGGTGACTCTTCGGTGCTATTTATATTGAATTTTAATGATCATTTTTCAATGGTGTATATTCATTTGATTTCTTAGACCCACCACCTTTAACCTTAAGCTTCAGACCTTTACAAAATCAATTGACCTTTATCTTTCACCATGGAAATTTGTATTTTATATGGGGCAAATGATAGCATCTTCACTCCCCTAACTGTTTTCACGTTACAAATAACAACAAAGCCTCAAATGTATTACCATCGATAACAGAGCAATGTGAAACAACTTTATACTTCTGAACGACAAGAACATACATACACAGTAGCCTCTATTGTGTAAAAAGCGGTTGCCTTAACTGCAATATGACTCTTTAATAGGATACGTATTACATGTTTGTATAGGTAGGACAAAAAGGTATGTAAACTATAAAACTTTATAGATTTCTTATTTTACGGATCATATGAAGGATGCCGGAATAGAAAAGGCAGAAGGTGTTGTCAGCCTTTGGACATTTTTATTATGCATAAGTATTCTTTTATCTGTTTTTTTAGTTGTAAAATTCTCTTTCATAACAATCGTTTCACAACAATAGCCGTTTATATATATAAGTTTACATATATAAGGATTATATATAAATATGTATAAATTCATTGGTATCACATGACAGTGTACTAACCAGTATTTGGTTATATTTTAGGTTTTCTTAAGCATAATGATTATCTCATCTCATCGCTTTGGAATATAGTTATAAAAAAACAATGTGAACAATAGGCTTTTAATTATTTTGCAATACGAGGCGCGTCATGGGAATAGCATGTCCATGGTTTCACATACATATGAGATAGTAAATATATGCCTATGGTTTCACAGATAAACGAGGAACTAATTTTCACAAATACGAATTTGTTGAAAACTGTTTCGCAATTTTTTTTACTCTTTTATTCTAATGCACACTTATGTTAGGTTAGATAAATTTGGGCGTGCCCCCCACCGCATTCGTCTTTTAATAATGCTAGATTTGTTTAGAAGAATATTTTTTGGGGTATTTTTCATAAATTTTGTGGGTTATTTTTCATAATTTTTGGGGAAAATTTCGTTCTTGAGTTTTGGGTAATTTTTCATTTTTTTCCGCCCAATTTTATTTTGGGTAATTTTTCGTTTTTTTTTTTGGGCATTTTTCATACAGCCTGAAGAAGATAGAGCCAGTGGCCGATCAATTGACTTTTGATTTCTTATGTCATTGAAAATCATTCGGAGGAGAAATGGTTCGAACACGACGGCGTAACGTGACATACAGGTCATGATACCATCACTTTTTTACGCCAAACGTTTGGTGACCAAATTATCTCAAAAAATGATAAGACAAGTTTGATACAAAGATACAACTCGGCAATATTATTGATTAGTACCCCAATAGTCGAGTATTAAGCAGTTTCCGTGAACAAATAGAGATACCGGTTTAGGAGATGATCTTATATGCTCATCAATTGTTCTTTCTAAAGTTTTAAGTAGGAAGGAAGATTGGTTAATTGATCTTAAATCCTTGACCTGAGAAATAGGTAGAATTTTACAAGACAGTCTCCGAAGATTGTTAAAAGCCAGGGCGTCAATACGTCGATGTTTTTCTGTAGATAAGCGGGAATAATACCATCAGTACCCGGAGATTTATAAGGGTGAAAACTTTTAATAACCCGAAGTTTAGTAATCGGTATTCCCGTAATATCTGTCCCGGTTTGCCGTAGATTGGTCATCAGTTTTCTTGCAGCCTGGGACGTGTGCTTCCCGCACTATTCCTATGGCTTCGAAACTTTTGTTAGTCCATGAAACAAATGTTCTCTGTATATACAATGGACATTTTTGGATTCGAGGATAAAATCGTACGTGGCCAACAACAGAAATTTTTAACTCATTTGTTATGTCAACACAGATATTATGTTATTGTACCCAAGAAATTTTACTATTAAATTATAAAAGTTTAAAATTTTTAAATAAAATAAAATACAAAGTCATTCACGCATTCAAATAGACTTTTGCCAATAGATACCAACAGTTAAAGGAATTCCAAGAGATCCCTACAATTGTAATTTCAAGAATTGAAAAAAACTAAATGAAAATCAATTTCTCATGCCCGTAATGAACTTTCACAAAATAACTGTCATTATAAACTATTACATATTTTGTAAACAAAAATTTAGAAAACTCCAATAAAAATATTTCTCTTTTTTTTTTATCAGCTATTGCCTTGATGAAGTACTTTATGTAATATTTTTTAATGTCCAGTATGGTCATAGCGCTTTTACACAGCAATCTTGTTGTGACATAACACACATGTGTTGTATTGTCAATAACGGCATGGGTGTGTGTGTGCATTGGAATGTCCTTGTGCTTTAATGTCTCAATTTATTTGATTTTGTTTATAAACTGTCATTTTATAGAGTATTTTTGTGCTTTCGCTTTTATCAGCAACTACGGATGCCATGAAATCAAATCATTCACTTTGTCCTCTATGTTCGTTTACTTTGTTTGTATCTATTACGATTTTATTTTTCGTTGTAAAACAATAATAATAGCTCTCTGAAAGTCGTAACGATATCAAACAGTAATGGTATGCTCTATGATAATAGAATTTTCGTACAACGTATTCTTTTATCCCTCACCCTACAATTTTTGCCTTTAATATTGTTGACATTTGCCAAAACTTGTTTGTAAACATTGTTGCTTTATGCATTGTAAGACGATTCTTAGGAAACATTTTGCGTAAACAATTTTTCAATGATAATTTTACGGTAACATTTTGAGTCCTTGAATACTGTGCAAAGTCCTTAAATCCCAACAAAAATTAAAAAATAGAAATAACTTTTACTACTTAATGATGAACATTCGACTATAATCGCATATTTAATCGATGTCAATAACTAAGCAAAGTTTATGTCAAACAAAATTTGGTAATTATTTTTAGATTTGTGCGTCCAGTTATTCTATTTTGGTTCGAGGACTTGAATATATACAATATTAAATATCCTGCCAATGACTGAACTAAAGCCATAAAGTATTGACGACCTACATATTTTGTTCAAATTCAATGCTTAAAATTGTACATGTACACACGGTAAAAACAGTATCGAGGCAACAACAAAACTCATACCATATATATGTATTTGAACTAACAGCAACAAGAAACGTGTTTAAATATACCCTGCACACACCAAATTCAATCCCACGAGTAGCTCTATAAATATAAATTAAATTCCATTTGGGATACATATTTTCGCTTTTGTGTTAGCCCAAAACAGTATTGATTAGTTTTCATTTTTGATTTGGAAAGCGAAAGTAAACTCAACATAGTGCAGTGGTTGATTCTATGATGATTATTCACTAACATAGCAAAGTCCCAAATGGAATGTTTTTGCTAAAATTTTATAAATTTATATAAATCATGTTAACAATAGCATAACACTATGGACAGTGCTACACAGAAAAAGAAACAAACTGTTTAGTAGGTTGAAATGAATCCATCATACTAAAGTCTCTATTTCACGATTTCCCCCTAACCATTGTCGTTTAATATTTGATAAATGTGTCCACAGGGTAAAATTCTGACGCTGTGGTTACCCAACAGTTATAATGATATATGATCACGAAGTGTAGTGTATCGCGGGTTTCTTTTTATGTAGTGAAAGCACATTAGCCAGTGGCGCTAAAACGTATTTTCTATTTGGTCGTATTGCATGAACTATCGAAAAAATATGTGACAATAAAAAATGAATTTATTTGTCATTTGTGTTGACAACTATTTATCTAGGCTAAGAAGTCCTAAGGGGAAATATGTGCATTGAAACACACCGTACCTATATTGTATTATGTCGTTTGATTTTCTTTGATGTGGTGTTTTTCTTGCTCTTAGTACGAGCTTGCTTCGTATCAAAACAACATATAACAATGGACACTCAAGTATTAAGTAGCACCAAATGCATAAATAAAACTACTGATTTAAATTAACTCTTATGATGTTGGAAAATATAAAGGATATATCTGAAATGAGTTCAACTTGGTGTATATAAGGTAACAACATCATCACTCTTCTAAAGACGACGAACGTCACTGTATATGCAGATGACGTAATGCTAATAGTTACCGGCAAGGATCCTAAATTTCGCTCTGAGCTTGTGGAATGTTCGCTGAAACATATTTAAACTTCAGTTAAAATGGTGTCATAACTGTGGACTGGCTGTGGACTGGCAGGACCAGCAAAGCGACAACGGCTCTATACTGCTGCAAAAGGCCAATCGACCTTAACTGGAGAATCAGTCCCAAAAACGTAAACTGATTGTAAGCGTTTGTTATTAAACCAATCTTATTTTTCAGATCGGCAGTTTGTTGATCGTCGCTGAAGAAAGGTTAACCGAAGTCTTACGAATTATGATTGCACTGTGGAACATTTTCGGCATCATTGACTGGGGGTGAGAAATTCCAAGGCAGTGTGAATGTACTAGGCCAGTACTCTCAAAGGGTTTGGTGTTATTAGACCATACTTCTATTTATGACCTTTTACATTTGTATCTTACCTTAATGCTTGTTTGATTGGTATTATAGCTATAACTCAAGAACCATTTATGGTGATTTCTAATTAAATTTTGCAGCAGAATTCTAGAGAAGTTAAACCCTATGGGGATTTTGCTATACTGAACTAGTACCTTTACCCAGACTTAAATTTTCTCACCTTCCAGATAGGCTGATGCACTGTGATTAGAGTATACAAAACCGAAACCGTAAACCGGCAAACCGGTTTTTTTGTTGAAACCCGTCAGCCGGTTTTTACAAAATATGGTTTTTTTTTTTTGGGCTCCCGCCCCCTATTCTGCACTTTTGACAAAAAATGTATCGTTAAATTTTATTGCAGACATCTGATATCGACCAGTAAGAAAGTTTTAGTCGGGCAACCTGAAGTAAAACATACAATTTTCTATTATATTGATATAACTACTCGATTTCTAAAGTGGGCGGAATGGTGTTTTTGTATAGGAGGTACTATAAGAAGCGGGCCATGTTGCCCATTTGCAATGCCGTAAGTAGTTTTGGGGAAATATTAACTCATGCAAAATTTCAAAACATTTGGTTTCGTCTTTCGAAAGATATTGTGCGCACCAGCCCGACAGACAGACGGACATGGCTTAAACGACTTAAAAAGTAATAAATTGAATTTGGTTCAAAGAAACCTATTGTCTAATGTGACTCCTTCTATGTGTTACACTTTTGGGTCGTATCGAATGATATATACCCTCCTACTCGTAGGGTGAGAGTATAAAAATACACTAAAGCAATACGTAGTTCTTTAGTACATATTTCAAAGTCTATTTTAGGTTAAACTGAAAACTTCATCGACGATAATCTCACCTAAGGCTTTCATCCCGTAAAGGAATTATTCCGCCTTAAAAATTTTTTTGCGCTTTGTAATTGATCTTATTAATAAGCTGGCTTCAGATGTCCATAAATTGGCTAATATTATAATGTGATTTTAATCTAATTAATATAATAATTATATTTAGACATGTTTTTTTCTGTTAAACGCTCCCTTCCATACGCTATTTCTAAATAATTTCTAAATAAAATTGCTCATAATAGTAACACTATTTCTTGTTTTTGAGCACAAAGCAAAAACTCGAAAAAAGCGGTTACCCGGTTTTTTCTTAATTAAGTATTCGAAAACCGAGTTTTTGAAAATATGTAAATTTCGAATGTAACCGAAACCGAATGTTTGTATACTCTAAATGTGATATTAAACCATACATCCATAATATAATATTAGAAAGTTGTGCGTAGGATTAATACATAATCCGCATAAAATTAATATTACTCATACGTTGTACATACATATGCAACGAGTATCATATGCGGTCGAGGTCGTCAATCAACATCATCAGCAATGACCAGTTTTCTACTTATCACCGATGAAAACACCCATTTTTGGCCAGAAATTTGTAGATATTATGACAAATAATTTTTGTTTTTAAGATTTCATTCGATAAACTTGATTGAATAGACTTGAGTTTTTGCATTGATATATTTACACAGTATAACACATGATTTTGGTAAAAGTAGTCCCATAAAGAAAAAGTTCTGCATCATTCGTTTTGTCAAGTTACATGCCATAATAACTTAATATCGGTTTGAAGTAAGTAGGTATCGTATGGGGGTTTTTGTCACGTTTTAGGCTCTTTTGTTTGACATAACATAAATACTATATGTTGGCATATGAATATCATAAGTAATATTACACGTAAATAATACGCCACCAAGTACAACAATATTGTAACTGCTACGAAATAACCCCAGTTCAAATCATTTGATGAATGGAAAAGTGAAAAGTGAACAGATTAAAGGAATTGTAATTCTTAATTTTTTTAAATTTGTCTCAACTAAATCGGACTTTTGGTTTTCGATTTATGTCAAACAAAAGAGCCTTAAACGTGACAAACTTCAACTGACTTCAAATCAATATTAAATTATAATTTTGTAACTTGACAAAACGAATGATGTAGAACTTTTTCTTTTCGCGGCTACTTTCACGTGCTGTTCTCAGAATTGTATCCCAAGTCAATGAGCTGAAAAATGTTGTAATGTTTTATAAAAATTATTTATTTAAGCCTTAGTGACAATTCTGCTGAAGAATAAAATGAAACATCTAACATCAAGATAAGGAAAAAATGTAAAGGTAATAAAAAAGTTTGGCATGAGAACGCCAAACCCTACTATACTAACATAATACCTTGACCCCCTCCAGATTGGCCGTTGCACTGTGTAACAGGGGCACCTAGAGTTACTCCAACTAAGGCACCGTTCACGATCTTTAACTGTTTACATACAGATATTAAGTCGAAGATGTTAAAATTCCACGAAGGCATGAAGGCACTACGGTCATGACGAATATCTGGATGTAATCAATGTAAACCAGGCATGCACAAACCCATACTAATACATTTTGTATGTGTGCGAGTTAAATAAATAGGGAGAATTCTTATTTGCTTGGTTCAAAGCAAGTGAATCTCCAATGCTTTATGAACCATTTTAAATATTGTCCAGTGTGCTGTGATCACACATCGTCTCATTGCCGACTACATAAATCGTTAACAAAATGAACACATTGTACCTTGATTGTGTCACTCGTTGCGTGATAGTTCAAGCAGAGAAATCGGTGCATGTATACAAAAATTCTGCTACAACGCAAATATTTGCGCTTTATTTATGAAGTAGCATAGATTAGAATTTATGTTAGAATCATCATAACTAAGAGGTTGAGACTTCAATTCAACGACTTTTGAAGAAGCTGCCAAGATGATGAGGAAGAGGAGACTATAGAGCATCGTCTACTTCACTTCTCTGATTTTGGTGACCTGAGATATGAGATGTTTCGTCATCGAACATTTATGGACAATAAACGATCTGCGTAACATCCATGCCTTAATCATGACAACGAATTGGCCTGAAAGCGACGTTAACCAAGTAGAGAATGAATCACTGCTGCGAGAATTTAAATTATATCACAACGGGACCTCTATAAGCGCCCCAGTGAGCTATATTGCCCTTCTAAGAAAGAAAGTCACATCTCCATTTAAGTAGTTTTGAGATATGTAACTTTTACGTTCTATATCTTCCGAGCCTTAAATTAAATATTTTTGAAAAATTTTATAAATGATGCTAATATCCTTTTGAATACAGAAGATATAGAAGTTAGAAGTTACATATCACAAAGCTACTAAAATCGAGATGTAACTTTCTTTCTTAGGAGGGCAGCATACTTAAGGCGGCTAACAAATTAACCTAACCTATAACATAAGATATTTTTGAAATTTGCAATAATAAACAATGTTAGTATTCCCACTTTACTATACTCCCCTTAGGTTCCCGAAGGAGTTCTAGTCCGAAGACATTTGGGTATCACCCCCAAGGACCCAAGAGAACCCCTTGTGGACCTCTTTCTAGCCTTGCAAGGCTGGAGGTCAGGTTGGCCTCGGTTCGCTCTAGGTAAGACGCCTGCCTTATCGTTTAGGTAAAGAACAGCTTTTGGTGTGCCAAGTAGTGGCTGTGGCTAGACCAAAAATCACGCTGATAAACTAAGAGTTTGTTGCTCGAGAGAAATGGAGCTGGGTATATCTTTACGCCGTTCGGGACTTCAATCTCTCATTGTGCATCGATGTGCGTCAGGATGGAATGGTTACTGTCCAGGTGACTAAACAATAGAATATAATAATCTCAAGTAGCAAATAATAACAGTGGGAGGCCAAATCCGACGGAGTACAAGTCTCGAGCTTGTACTTATCAGTCATTATGGTACCGCACATAAGAATCAAGTACAATTTGAATATTTCGTGGAGTGTAGGAATTATGTCCCAGGCCTTAACAGCGGCATTATGGTATTTTTTAGTGGGGTGGGGCCAACCATCTTTTTAGGTCAACACGACCATACATCTCCCCATTAGGGATGAGATTTGATACGAGAAAAGTGTAATGCATTAAAGGACTTAGCCCTATAGTATCTTATGACCAGATTTTAGCATAACTCTGGGACTATTCGCCCGACTTAATCACTAAATATAACAAAATACCTGTCTAATGCAAGTTTTTACCCTGATCAATTTTTCGTTGCGTCTATATTTCATTGATCGGAATCCTCCTCGATGTTATAGAACGCAACTTTATAGCTGTCGCGTTAATGGGTTTGTCCAGTAAAAGCTTCTCAAACACCTGATGTTCGTATTGTCGTCGTTAAATTGGAGATGCTGTTATGTTAATCTGAAAATGAAGGTGTTTAAGTCCCTCTATTTCAGCCATATCTCATTAAGGTAATGCAAACGTAAAATACATTCTTCATTTAAGTTATAATATATTTTGCGTTTTTTAGTACATGTTTAATATGTTTCCCAATGTCGAATACCATGTGAAAAATATAGATTTTTTAAGACATCAGGAGTTTCCCGAAATTGACCAGAATTTAAAACACAACCTAAGCTATTTTTATTAAAACAACATTCGTACCATGCTACCATGATTGAAATGTTTTGATATTAACTAATGACGATATACTCCTACAAATTCGTACTATCTTTTTGTACCCTTAAAATTTGACGTTAATGTGTATATTTTTATGTGCTTAGAATGTTGTCTAATATGATGTATTTTATTCACGTGTTTTGTTGTCTATAATATATGTCTTCTTTAATTTATCCCACTAAAATAAATCTCTAATACAAATACAACAAGTTGCGTTCTTAAATGCGTTCATTGTCTTTCTTTTACATAAACAAAAGCCGATTTGAAAATACAAACAAATTTAAAAAAAGTATTACCTTGTCGCAAAGCTACAGCTAAAATATCGTTAAAATTTTCAATAGTACTTTATGCCAAGGCTAGACTGTGAGTCTGCGGTAATTCAAAGGATCAGACTTATAAATTGCTGATTATTAACAAAAGCAGTTTTAATTAATTTGTTACAAAGTTGTGTTTTTCAGTATGTGTTTAAAATTAAATGACATCAAAGAGATACATAAATACAAGATGCTAAAACATTTGGCGTAATTGACGGCATTTATGTTGTGTTTCTCACTTATTTCTGCGGAATCGTTAGCTTTGATCTGCTTGTTTGTCTGGCTATCAATATTGTTTTCTTACAATATTTAATTTGTTAGCAATTTTTTCTCTCTCTCTCCGCTCTATACTATTACCGTTCATGTTAACACAAACTCATCAAGTTAAATTGTGAAAAGCAAAGGAAACGATAGAACGAACCCACATAGAGCAAAATACAATCAGAATTGTATTGCAAAAAACAAAAAACCTAATTTTTGCACGGAAGTCTCTTAGGAATTTCCAACCTTACCCAATTGCTTTAATTTGTTGCATTAGTATTTTGGCTTGATTATCCCAACCAAGGATAGCAAATGAAGTTGTTAACTCATATTGTTTGCTCTCAGCAATGGTTTGCGGTAAGCGGTTTTGATAAATATGTTGTGGGACTTGTGCTCTGCTACGTTTTCTTTTCGTTTTCCCTTTATGCGTGTTTTCTCTATTTCATCTGGTTTTTTGATTATTTATTCAAATTGCACGGCAGAGCAGTTGGGAGTGAGCTTACGCAAACATCCTGTGAGAATGAATCCTTTAAGTTATTTATCATTATTTTGATTGAAGTTTCGTAAGCATATCATGACTAGCAGGATTTGTTCAGTGTGCGTAACTTATTGGGAAGCAATAAATTTCATTAACTCAGTTTTCTACACAGAAGATAAAAACAACAGAAAAACGAATGAAGAATATTTATCAAATATTACTCATACATAATCTTATCGATAAGGAATATTTTGCATATTTATTAAATATTATAATAAAGCTACTGAAAATATTGAACTGTTCAATCGAATTGAATTCATTTTGTGAATGTAAGAAGAGTGAGATGTATGAGAAAAATTATATGACCTTTTGAAAAATCAAAAAAAAAAAAACAAGTTACTATGTGGCAGAGTTGCGAAAAGGACGGGTAGTAAATTTAGGTCAATTCGGCAGCCTAATCTGTTCTGCCAATGTCGCTCTTAAGCCATTTCGTTGCTCTGATGAAGACATGGACTGGTTTATAATGGCAACGTTACCCTATCGCGCTATTAACATACTTAACAAAAACCAATGTGTACAGGAGAGCTTTATTTCTCATTTTCTTTGCTTTGGACGGTAACGACAATACCAATTTTTCTATGAGCTGAAAAAATCAACCAATTTAAATGAATTAAAATTTTGTTTTAAGAAATAAATTTCATATTTTCTCTTTAAAACATAATATTGTTACCCACGATTTTGTAGCGCACAAACTTTTGAAAATATTTTCCAAAAAATTAAACCTTCCTAGGCTAAGTGTGGGGGTCCGCCTCTATGCAGCCTATCGATTGGGTCATATTGTTAATCAGCACAATATTACCTAGTCTCAACACCCTTAAATTTGTGGTAGACATCAATACGAAGCAGCAACAAAAACAACAACAACAAATCAACACAAATTCCTTCAAAATTTAAATTAGTTCCGCAACGTACTTCGACTGATTAATTGTTTTCCTAAAAGTACACAAGTGAAACTTTCCTCAATGGTTTTGCTCACGCTGAGTAAATTAATTCTCAACAAACAAAATAGTCATTGTTTGTGTGATTGAAGCAATGTTTTCGACCGTGGGCGTCTACGTTATACAATAATTTCAAAGTAAACCAATGTAACGAATCCGGAAGGTAAAGGTTTCAATGGTGTTCAATTATAATGATGCCAATGCTGGTGATTTCATTTAGACGTTCTTGCCGTGTTTATTAAGAAAGCAAAATAAATTGAAAACCAAAATGCTCATGAATAATTTCTCTTATTTAGCATATAATAAATTATACCAGGTCGAAGGTCATGCTAATGTAAAACTGGGGAAAATAAAATCAGTAATTCGTTAAATAATGTGCTTTTGCATGAAACTATCATTAGCTAACGTAGAAGCACATCAGTCAAATGATATATGTACATTAGCACTGTAAAGAAGATGCTTATGTATTTTCCCCAATACGTGTGAAAGTGTAATCACTTAATTATGAAGAGCAGGTGGGCAAACACGTTCGTGTTTGTTTATTTTAGCGTGCCATGGCGCCATGTGTTATAGTAAAGTGTTGAGTTAGGCTGAGTTTGATTTGAGTTTTTCGGCAACAAAAAAATACAATAAGATTAAGTTGCATTCGAAGTCGATCTCGTTAAACCTTAATTTATTTAAGATAAAACGTGTGGATATGTTATCATTGATAGCTTATCAATCAATAACATTGTGGAAGTCGACAAGAACAGGCAGGAAGGGACGGTTTTATTCTAATTCGAGTATGATAATTCGAACTACATCATTGGTTTTTTGAGTTACCATGACGGTTTCATACAATTCTGTAATATTGGATTTTTTTTAGGTTTTTAGATTTTGGCTCAGTTCTAGTGGCTACTAACTTTTAGTTGCTTGGTTGTACCGGATAACTTTCTTCAAAGAAGCTTTTTCAAACGTTTTTGGTATCTACTTTTGGTAGCGAGATTTGTTTTAGAAAACTCATTCAAGTACATCTTATTATTTGAATCATGGGGACCGGGAGATTTTCTAATTTGAGTTTTCTAATCGTTATTTACTTAAAATCTCTTTTTGGATTTCCCAAAAGTTCGATAGATCACGTTTTTCCCGGTCTAGGCCACTAAACACTCGTTCAGTTGTAACAAATGTGAGAATGCTCAACACTGAGCAACCTTAATGGCATAATACCACAGATGCGCCTTAAAAAGTACTCTTCTCAAATAAACGCACTAAGAAAGTTTCAGTCAGGAAACCCGACTTACATTTACCCTCACCCTTAGTAAAACATTATTTTTTTTAGTATATTGATATTATTAAAAGTGGGCGGATTGGTACATTTGTATGGGAGGTACCAAAAGGGGCGTGGCTAGACTTCAATTTTTTTTCTCCAAAACTGTAGCCTGTTATACCTTAACAAAATACATAATTTGTTCATCTTCTAAAATGGACAAAATGATACGTTTATATGTAAGGTTCTAAAAGGGGTGTGGCTAGACTTCCAGATTTTTTCTCGAAAATTGTATCCTGCTTTATCTTTACTAAATACAGAATTTGAGCACGATCGCGTTGGTTGTATTAATAATATCTTTCAATTTCTAAATTGGGCGTAATGGTACATTTATATGGAAGGTACCAGAAAGAGGGTGGTTAGGCTTTCGAATTTTAAAGTGGGCGGTACCAGATACTATGGGAGGTGCCAGATGGGGCTTGCTAGACTTCCATTTTTTTTTAAAAAACTTTATTCTGATATAACTTTGTAAGGATTCGGTTACAATCGCATTGGGTGTACTGATATTATTACTCGATTTCTAAAGTGGACCGAATGATATATCTGTATGGCAGGTACCAGAAGGGGCGTGTCAATATTAACTCGTGCAAAGTTTCGAAACATTTAGTTGCGTCTTCCGAAAGTTATCGTGCGTACCAGCCGGACAGCCAGACGAACAGACAGACAGACGGACGTGGCTCAAACGACATAAAAAGTTATGAAACGAATTTGGTTCAAAGAAACCTACAGTCTTAAGTGACTCATTCTATGTGTTTAAGGATATGCACTTGGAATGTACTAACTCTCTACAGGAAAAGTGCTATTATCCGACTTGCATATGTTCTCAAAAAATACAAAGCCATACAGAAAATGCGATGAACGGAACACGGATGCATACGACGCAGGAACTGTGACATATTTTACAGCTGCCATGCAGAAACACGCGATATAGGATGTGGATTCATAGCCGGCAAGACACTTTGGCATCTGGTCGCGTGGTTTAACCACATAAATAAACCATAAAGATGAATGTGCACGAGCCCCGGCAAAAGGCAATGAGGAGGAGATTAAAGATGGGTTATATGAGCACCTGGGTTCGACCGTGGCATAGTGGTTAGAACACGAGACAATAGGTGAGAGCCATCATTCGATTTCCGATTCCAGTCATCTTCTATTTTCTTTTATCGCCGGCCCCCTACAATGTTGTCGACAGCAACTTCGCAATATAGTGTCGAGTCAATTGGCATGTCTGGTTAAAAGCTTCTCAAATAGTGACGTTCGCAATCTTCGATAAACAAGTAGGTTCCGTTTGTTGTGAAATCTAAAATATTAAAAATTGTTCTGGGAGATGTTAATGCTAAAAGAGGTAGGAAAGATGCACAACATCATCTCCACTAACAGACTCAGACTGGTTAACTTCGCGTTGGCAAGAATATGATAGTGAGTTGAACCAGATTCCCGCATAAAGATATCTACAAGGCAACCTGGATGTTTCCTGATATCAAAGAACAAGAAACCAGATTGATCACGCGGTAATCAATGAAAGGCATGTCCCAAGCTTTTTGGATATGTGTTCGTCGCGCAATGCAAACATTGACTCGGATCTCTACCTAAGTGTAGCCAAAGTATGTACGCGGGTGGGAAGTGTTGAATTTTCGTAACCAAACGAATAGGATTGTAGACATCACAAAGCTGCATACCACCGAAATAGCCAATGCCTAGTCCAGCCAACTGTCTCAATTACTTCACATAAACCGCACTTATTATAATATTCCCGTTTTATAGTGACAGCATATTCCGAATTCTATGACCACTGCCGCCGCCACCGTTCTAGGTTATGAGAAACCACCCTCAGACAAGGCTTCGTACCTTGGGGAATATCGCGTAATATCTGAGAAAATGTATGCTTCACACAAGGCAAAGTTGCAGTCATTGGTAACGCGTGCGGTGATGGAACGATATAATGAAAAGAGGAGAGAGATAAAACGCGTCTATGGTATAGATGACGAGAAATTCACTGGCCGAGGGCTGCCGGATGGTACTGCGTCCTTTGCATGCATTGGGAAGCTTTCGGAAGAAGTGGTTCCGGTCAAAAATAAGGACAAAACCAAATAATTTGTTCCGCCGATCAAAAAGTATACTTGTTTGGGACACTGCGTGAACGTTTGCAGCTATAACTTTGAGGTGGTAGATTATTATGTATACCTTGGCTCCGCCGTAAATAATAACATGACTGTCAGTCTGGAAATTAAGCAACGAATACTGATCGAAAACCGTTGCTACTATACGCTAAGCAAGTGATTTAATATAAAAGGCTTCTCTCGACGAACAAAGATCCAAATTTACCAGACACTGACAGCGCTGATTCCTGGAAAATGGCACAAGCGGATCAGTCTATTCTGGGAGTTATCAGGGGAAAAATGCTTCGCAAAATATTTGGATCCATTAACGTAACGTCGTCGAATGAGCCATGTATAACGACATTGGCGTAGTAAAGCGCGTTCAAATATACCTAGTGGGCTGGCCGGTACGGCCAGTGGTACAAATGTATGAAAATGCCCCAGCTCGAAAATTGTTCGGCAATAAATTCGATGGGCGTCGAACGAAACTACTTTTGGGGGACCAGTTGAAAGAGCTGTTATCTAAGTGTCACGTACTATCTACGATGCGTTAAAGACTGAAGCACTAGGAATAGTTTTCTACGTGCGGCTACTGTCGGACAAATTGTATATCTAATACCAAGAGTATGACACCGTGCAACGTCATTTATGACTCATGATTGAAACTATATAGAGGTGATAGTAGTGACCATTTACACTACTACTGCATATTTACCTTTTCATCCACGGTTTTCGCTTCCTTTCTAAAGGACTTTGAATTTAACAAGTTTAACAAACGTATTTCTGTACTTCTCACAATTCCTCAATTCCTATAGTTCCTCCCACATTGTCTTGGTAAGTTTAGACAATATCTGTCAAAATCACTTTGATGTGATTGTTTAGAAAACAAATAAATAATAATAATACTAGGGATAATGAATGTTAAATGTAAATTCATCTTATGTTAATATCCTACAGGTTTATCCGACCCTCTTTCAAACATTTCCTCTTTGTGCTAGTCAAGAAAAAATGTCATCACATGTATTTACAAAAAATAACATTTTAAAACATTAATTAATATTTGGTTTACATTTCATTTATTTGCAGAACCTGTGACCGAAGTAATTGGCGGACCAGAGTTACACATTAACAAAGGATCAACAATAAATCTAACATGTATTGTAAAATTTGCCCCAGAGCCACCACCTACTGTTGTATGGTCGCACAACAGACAGGTACGTAAATATACCCCCGCTTTATATCGGTTTGACACACAAAAATCATTTACATGCTCAGGAAAAAAAAAACAAAAAAAGGAAATGACAATATAAGATACAGGATACTTTAATAAATCCTTATGTACATATGTACAGAAACGTGTTGCATATCCTGAGGCTTTAGTCAATATCTAAATAACATAACACACCTCAAGGTGTATTTGCTCTAGCTTATGAAATTTTTCTCTTCAAACTCAAATGCTGATGATAACCTTGGCCCGGGAGAATAAATTATTTAGTAAAATGTCCTGTGTTACCTTTTTTCTTTTTGGGGACACCTTAAATGGCAACTACTGACTTTCGTGTTTGCCTTAAAATCAAAATAAGAAAAAAAACAATACTTTACTCGTATGACTTCATAACTGTCATAAAAGTGACGTTTTACTAAACAAATAAAAGTGATTACAAAATGATAAGGGTCATTTTGGCCCCTTGTTGCGTTCTAATGCCGTCTCAATTTTGAATGGGCACCATAAGCATCGAGAATTTATACAGCAACCCTCTTTCATTACCCTGCTGTCAAATGCAAAAAAAAAATGACAAAATAAAATGTCAAACTAATAAAAACTACCTGCCTCCACACACGTAGTCTCACTTATATGCTTCTCTTTACATATGACAAAATATTGCGTGTTGTTCATAATAAAATTTACATAATTTCAAATGCTCCCCCTCCACGTTCAGGAATTAGTTATCTTTAAGCCCTTACGATGCAATAGCCTCCCTGGCAGTTTTTGTGGTACTGCCCTTTCCCGTTCAGAAATGTAAATGTTCATCATTTGTTGTACTCTGAACTTGTCTTTCTTCACAATTCTTATACTTTTTTTCTGTTTTCTTTTGTGATTTTTATACCCACAACACATCTTTAACACAGGTCATAAATTTTGATTCACCACGTGGCGGAATATCATTAGTTACGGAAAAAGGTGTTCTAACTACAAGTCGTTTACTGGTGCAAAAGGCCATACAGCAGGATTCTGGACTTTACACATGTACGCCTTCGAATGCAAATCCAACCTCAGTGAGAGTACATATCGTTGATGGTAAGTAAATGAAATTTTTTTGCGTGTATGTATGTGTATATTTTATAGCTTAAGTAGCTTTGGAAGTGAATGACCATAAAAAAGTTATAGTAATTTGGCATATGCAAATAAAACGCACAATCAGACGATAGTATGGGCAAATTGGGAGAGATGAACAGACTTCGGAATATTCTGTTGATGCGCAAATTTCGAATTTGGGGATTTTGAAACAGGATTAAATGTCACTCTCGATATTTTAATAGATGCGAAAAACTAGTTGTTATTTAACATTTTTTCTAAGCTATAGTTTTCGATAGTTAGACAATAGAGCACCAAAACTACATATCGCGAAAAAATATCTATCCTATTCAGACTCAGGAGTTAGCACAATGAACTACTCGCAGTCATAGTAAAATTTAAATTTTTCAGTAATATAAAACTTAAATATTAATTTCCTCAAGAGCTTATCAAATCTCAAAAATATACCCTGGATATTAACAAAATTTTTCCTAAGAATACAAATAACCATAAAGAACTACAGTATTAGCGGTAAATCGTAACAGAAACCCCAAATGATGATACCTACCTCAAACGTTAAAAGTGCCACGATTTAAGGATACGCACCTGAAATGTCCGGACTCTCCACAGGGAGGTGACACTAACCGACTGGGGGATGTCCTCAAAAAATACAAGGCATATATCACCGCCATGCAGAAGATAAGATTAGCAGGACAGGGATGCATATGACGAAACATCAGTGAGTTATTTTAAGGCTGCCATTGTCATTGTCGACAATGAAAGGAAAATGTAGATGACTGGAGCCGGGAACCAAACCACGGATCTCCCGCATGGTTGTCGCGTGTTCTAACCACTATGCTAGGGTGGAGCGCGGTAATTTGTTTGCAGGCTGTTGCGGAACTGTTGGTCAAAGAGAGTGAATAGTGTGCGTTGCTTATAGTGGCTGACGGGGGACTTGTATTCGTTTGGCTTTCAGTTGCCATCATGCATTGGTTACTTGAGAAGAGGTCATTTTGTCTTGAAGAGTATTTTTCAAATGCGCACTCAATCATTGCAGTGCAATGTGCTTTTCGTTTACGATACTGCGCTCCACCCGTATATGACCGCTGCCAAATTGCCGCATAGAAATATCCACGAGGCAATCGCGATATCCCCTGATCAAAAGAAAAAAAAACAGATTGATCACGTCGTAATCGGTGAAAGGCATGTATCAAGCGTTATGAATATGAGTGTGTCGCGCGGTGCAAATATTGACTCGGATCACCACCTAATTCCAGCCAAGGTACATACGGGATTAAGTAGTACTAAAAACGTTCGTAACCGAACGCATATGAAGCTAGACCCCACAAAGCTGCATAAAACCGATATAGCCAGTGCTAACTCAAGCCAACTCTTTCAACGACCATACTGAGTAACGAGAAACCAACCATAGACAAGCCCTGGTACGACGCTACATAATTTCTAAGGAAATGGATGCTGCTTACAAGGCAAAACTGCAGTCAATGGCAACTTGTGCGCTGACGGAACGATGTATTGAGAAAAGGTGGGAGATGACATGCCTCTTCAGACGGAAAAGCGTCTGTGGAAGCAAAAACTGATCCAGGATATTAAAAATTACAGGGATAGATATAAAGCCCGAAAGTTTTACCTTAAGGTTAAAAACAAATGTTTCCGAACAGGGATCTGCACCAGTAAGGGCGGGGATGGATATCTGGTCATAGACACAAGGAGATGCTGCAAATATGGAAGGAACACTTTCGTACTCTGCTTGTTTCCGAAGACAGTATAAGTGACGAAATCATGTCGGTCACGTCACATGTGAGATTATCCATCACCGAGGCAATTGCGCGGCTTTAAAACAATAAAGCTGTCGGAGCCGATGGACTACTGGCAGAGCTTTTTAAAGCCGGAAGCGATGAGCTGGCAACGTTCATGCACCAGCTCATTAACACCATTTGGCTCAAGGAATGCATGTCCGATGATTGTACCAATTATTGCGGGATCTGCCTTTTACCTATCGCATACAAGGTCCTGTCTAGTATTTATGTGAAAGACTAAAGCCCATTATAGCAAAACTGATTGGACCAGGTTAATCTTCGGCTGTCCAGATATTCACACTACAACAAGTGCTGAGAAGACCCATGAAATTCAGATTGACCACCTACCATCTGTTTATCGATTACAAAGCTGCATTCGACAGTCCGATACGACAGAAACTTTTTGATGCTATGGCTGAGATTGGTATGTCTTTAGACAAGGCAATAGCTCTGTAATTCCACCTCTTTAACACCATAATGGGGATGGTCATGCGGTAGGCCGCTGTTAACACGACTGGTACCAGCTTTAACCAAAATCACTTTCTGCTCGCGTATGCCGATAATATGGATATCATTGGCCGGAACTGTGTTATGCAACTCCTTTCTTTTCAAGCTTTAAGAAGCAGTCGAAAGATGTGGTTCTAGTGATAAATGTGGACAAACCTTGTTATTTGTTCTAACGGACAAAGAGTCTACCCCTTGTGGAACAATTATTGAACGTTGGCACCTATAACTTTTAAGTGGTAGATGATTCTGTCTACCTTGGGAGTCTTCGAGAGAAAATTACTTTGGAAAATATGTAAACCCATTATCGTTACCGCCGAGTACCGTCAACATATGTATAACGACATCGACGTAGTTTCAAAAAGACTTAATGCACCAGTTTGGACAATGCTCCAGCTTGAAATGTCTTCGTGAATAAGCTTGTTGGGCGCGTCGGGAGAGGGCAACCAAAACTTCGTTGATGGATAGGTTGATGATAGGTTTGACGAACGATCCAATACTAAATACTTTGCACTATGACCGACAGCAGCATGTCGGCTAGAGTACACGACGCACAGTGGGGTAAAATCACGATCTGGGCGGCCAAAATTATTTGAAGCAAATTTATGAAGCCGAATGTTAACAAATTACTCGGTGATGCGTAAAAACTAATAATATGTTAACACTCGGGGGGTAGAGGTTACGACCGTTTTAACACAAAAAATGGTTTTTATAAAAAATTTAAGATTTTAAGTATTTCCCATATATCTCCACAAGGTTGCATTTTGGAGCCTTATCTCCCTATAACTTTTTATTCGTCTGGATACCCTATAACTATAAATGCATAGAGATATAGGACATCCAGTATGTTAACTAAAGTGGTTCAGTAAAACCGCAGAAATTATGGTCTATTCTTCCGCAGTAGGTAAATGGCTCCAAAACATAAAACCGCAAAAACCCGCAAAATTTTTTTTTATTCATATGAACAATACGATGTTAAAGATTATATATAATCACAGATTGAAGGGGTGAAAAGGGGTGATGCATAACTTTTTGTCCATAGATCGATTTTGTTACCCATTGAAATTGACAAAAATACCATATTTTTCAATGCTGCTTTACCAGTATAATTTTGAATTATAATTTTATTTAGCTAAGTGTATTAAATAATATTAACCTGCTTTATTATTTTCCATTTTACTTAAATGTTTAAACTAAGCACACGCCTTCCCACAGCCTGCTAAAATTATAGCTTTAACTGAGCACAACAAAATAGAAAATGCACAATTAGCAACAAGTAACTTTAACAGCGTGTAGAAAACGAATGTAAGCAAAATGGAATGAACAAATAACGGAATCTAGTGAAGCATTTTGTTCTCTTTACCCTACAATCGGAAATTATTAAAAACATTGGTTTTTGAGAAATCGAATTTTGGCCGCCCAGATCGTGAATTTACCCCACCGTGCGACGGTTCGATTTCCTTTCATTGCCGTCCTACTCGATGTGGTCGACAACAACTTCGCAACTTCTCAAAAAGTAACGTTCGCATTCTTTGATAAACAAGTAGGTGCCGTTAGTTGTGAATCTAAAATAAAAAGCGTGTTAATTCTCAACAATGCGAGAAGCTATCCCATACTTCTTTCTATGCAACAAAATAATACAAGTTTCGACATCAGTACCAGTAAAAGAAACTAGTATGTCGTCCTTCTTACCATTGATTTGTTTGTTTATATTCTCTGTCTAAGACCATCGCTCCTATATTCTCTGACTTATTTGATTACGTAATTTACGATCCTGTTATTACAATCATTAATTCCTATCGTTTTGTTTTTACAACGTATGTATAAAAAACCACACATATTTATTAATAGCCCCGCTTGTTTGTGTACACAAACACAAAGACATTACAACAGACATGTTCTTGCTGTACATGAGAGCAGTGATAAGGCCAACAATAATGATGACTACAGGTCCTTACCACCAAACATTGTACAGATTAGCCAACTAATCTGCGTCATTTGTACTCAAGGGGCCAAATATTTAATGGTTTATTAGCTACCTATTTTTTTTTTTTTTTTTTTTGCTAACGCTCTCCCAATATAATAACAACAGCAACAACAAAATGTTAATATATTACACAACAAGCTCGTATGATCAATAAAAGAAATTTTTTTTCTCCTAGGCACAAGTACACCAAACCATATTAAAACAATTCCGTATGTGAACACTAAATGCTTGTATAAATTCAATCGATGGAAATCGTATAAATACGCAGCATTGGTTGTTCAGTGCCCAACATTAACTTCAACGCGCGGCCGACGTATGTACAAACAAAAAGGACATTAGATAAAATGAAATGCTCAAGAGATTAAGAAATCCACTTAACTTAATTAGATAAGTGACCATATTAGTATGCTGAATTGGCAAAGTACTTGTGTTTTCGATTTTTGGTTGTAAATTTGACACAATTTAACATTAGTGGTTGTTTGCGTGGACAGAGGTGTAGGTGCGGTTAAAAAACAAAAGAGACTAATGGGTGAAACTGTTTACCATTTAAAGATAGTTAGCAATTATTTAATGGTTAAATATAAAAGTGTTGTCTGCAAAATATCTTGGAAGAATATAGTAATTGTGAAGGTAGGGACATGTACTTGGAAAAAGTTTTATAATAATATTATGACAAAAGAACAACAATGCCAGTACATACATTTGAGTTATGTGAACTGACTGAAAAATAATTTTATAATATATATGAAATTTGGTCGCATGGCCAGACGAGATTACGGAATAGGTTACAGCCAATAAAGGTTAAATGTTCAATTCAATATATCTGGTCAAATAAAATCACAAAAATCTTAATCTTAAGAAATCTCAATGTTTACTAGTTGGGGTAAATCTCCTGGTTTCTTAGGTTTCACTGGTAAATACAAAATATTAAGAATACAATATTTTCAACGTTTTGTGTTGTTCTTTTTAGAAATTATTGGAAAAATATTAATTTTGGAATAATTTTGCACAATTTTTCCGACTTCAGTGTACTTACAAAAAAGATATGAATGTACAACTAAGGGGTGATTTCTGTCATTAGTACATAGGTACCAGAAGGGGTGTGGCAAAGGTATCGATTTTCTGAAGGTTTGTCTGTTATTACAAGGTTGTTAAAGTGACAAAATTTAAATGTGCATGAAAAATACATAAGTTGTCGGCCGATGTAGTTCATATTCTTTTCTGAGTCATCTTACGCAACAAATGACTGAATTTAGTGTACTCACAAAAATGTTATATAGGAAAACTATGAAGGTGAATTCAGTCATTTGTCTGTGAGGTACCAGAACGGGGGTGGCAAAAGTATTGATTTTCTGAGTGTTCGTCTACTATTCAAAATGTCATTCTTCTTCTTTGAATGGCAGCAACAACAGAAATTCATCCATCAGTAGCCGCACGTAGAAAAGTATTCCAAGCGTTTCGGTCTATTGCGCTCCGTAGATAGTTCGTCACACCTAGCTTAGTTAACAGCTCTTTCACCTGGTCTATCCATCGGAGTTTTGGTCGCCCCCTCCTGCGCCGCCCATCGAGTTAATTGCCGAAGACTTTTCGAGCTGGAGCTTTTTCGTCCATTCGAACAACGTGTCCAAGCCAGCGCATTCGGTCTATTTGAACGCGCATGACTACATCGATGTCGTTGTACAGCTCATACAGCACATGATTCATTCGACGACGGTACTCGCCGTTAACGATGATGGGTCCAAATATTTTGCAGAGAAGATTCCCAGAATAGATTGATCCGCTTGTGTCATTACCCAGAATTCTGCGCTGTAGAGCAAGACAGGTAGGATCAAAGTCTGATAGAGCTGGATCTTTGTTTTTACCAGAGTTCTGCGCTGTAGAGCAAGACAGGTAGGATCAGAGTCTGGTAGAGCTGGATCTTTGTTTTTCGAGTTAAATCGCTTGCTTAGCGCATATACTCGTCTTTTGATTTCCAGGCTGGCATTATTATTTTTGTTTATGGCGGAGCCAAGGTAGACAAAATTATCTACCACTTCAAAGTTATAGTTGTCAACGTTCACGCAGCGTCCCAGACGAGTGGACTCTTTGTTCGTTGAAACAAATAACTTGGTTTTGTCCTCGTTTATCACCAGACCCACTTCAGCCGACTGCTTTTCAATGCTCGAAAAAGCCGCAGTAACATCTCACAATCCACGTCCAATGTCATTACACTGTTAAAATTCAAATATGCTCCAATTGTCCGTTAGTAACTTATAGACAAAACATTTATTACCCAAAAAGAGGAAATTTTGTATGGGAGGTACCAGTAGGAGTGTGTCTATACCGTTCACTGACAATCCCGTTACTTCATTTTGGGAACTATTTATGTGTACTGGTAAAATTTATTAGGATCACTTAAAGTTTACTCGAGTTATCCTGCCCACAAACCATTCAGCCAGCCAACCAGCCGGATGGAATGACATGTCTCAATCGTCTTAAAAATAGAATTTGGCCTTAAGACAATTAGGGTTTAACACGTCGTCCGTAATGCGTTACACCTTTTTCTCTCATCAAATGATACATGTCCTCATCCCTAAGGGTGATGGTGCCCTTGGTGCCGGCATCGGAATTTAAGACAAATGAGCTGATGACGCTTTTCACATGTAATACCTGTTATAGTTTGCGAATCTTACTGTTCTGCTATTCATATCTAAATTTTATCTTTCTCAGTTCAACGGTTTGGTTCTTATATATATAAGTTCCTTTAACTCCGGGTGGAGCGTAGGGCCGAAACAAAAGAATTGTTGTTGGTGCGATCTCTGGCCAGGATTCTCAGGTTGTTCCACGTTACATTGGCAGAGGCTAGGTTGGCTTCCATCGTGCGATGCCATGATGTTCTTGGTCTGCCTCGACATGTTGTACCCTGTGGGTTCTACCATAGTACACGAGGCAGATTTCTTCGACGTATTTTCGAAGTGTATCTGGTCTGTAGGTCGGACTTCTTGACGGAGAGGAGGGCGATTTTATCAGCATAGGCAAGTTCTTCTAGGTGACTGTGTAGGTCCTATGGCAAGCCTCTTTTTTCAGCTAAGGTTGTGTTAAGAACATCGTCAGTAAAGGTGGCATAAGGTGGTGTGGTGTTTGACACCAGAGTTTATTGGAATTAATTGCAGCTAGTAATAGTAACAGTTTTGCTAAAATTTTGAAAGCTTAGCTTAATGTCCCTGTAATTCTTACATTGAGAAAGATAGCTTTAAAAGGGGGATGAAGTTATAGCGCCGTTACTCTAGAGTCAGCCGTTAAAGCTTCGGCGGGGATGTACTCATTTCTCGGAGCTTTACCTGCCTTTAATTGTTCTACGGCTTGGGTGATCTCATCGGAGCTGGGGGTGATGACTTAATAACTGCATCTGTTATAAATACAGTCGTCGATGTTATTTGTTTGGATAGTTGGACTTGAGGAGTGCAATTAAGAATCTCCGGAGTGATCATCCCACCTGTTGAGTTGCTCATTTTCAGCTGTAAGTAGATGACCCAGTTTATCCCGTATTGGATGGTACGGTTTCTGTTCTTGCCTGCAAGTTTGGAAGTAATGTCGAGTCTCTGAGTTTATTATCCCTAGCGGGGTCTTCGGCTTGGTTTGCGAGAGATGAGGACCAATTCCGTTTGTCTAAATTCTGAGTCAAGATGGTTCCATGAATTTATCCTTTATTGTCCAAATCTCGTTAACATCAGAGCTGAGGTTCGGGACAGAGTGGAGACTCTCTCTCAGCTGGGATACAAACCTTGTAAGGGCGTTTGTTTTCTTTAATGCGTCGGCACTAAATCGGACCTAAGTCTTTACTGATTGCTTGCGTAGCGCCATTACACGCATGCAGATTCTTGCGATGGCCAGGAAATTGTCGGACGCGTTACCTGCGCTCAAGAAGGCTTCTTCTCCACTTCTTGCTATTACAACGATATGATAAACATTTTAACCGATTAACCGAAGAGCACAGAACCATACTGGATAGATGGTTATTTACTTCGTAGTCTTGTTTTAGGGTAAAATGACTTCAGATCTTCTAAGGATGTGAGCCATGGCTACAAGAAGTTATAAGCAAAATCTTTGAGAATATTAAGGCAGATTACTACTTCGGAGCTTGGTATCGCATAATGTATTTTTCATATTTATACAGACATTCCCATAACCTATCACTTTTTCATTTTGCCGCACGGTTTTATAAATACGGTTTTCGCACAAATGTCAATAAGACATCTTTGTAATACATTAATAACTATTTCCATAACTGTCACATTCAACAACCTTTAAATATTTTACTTCTTTTATATGTTATAAGTTCTTATAATTTTAAGCATATCCATTTATTTCACACATACTAAGCACCTTTTATTTATTCGTCCCAGAGTACAAGCTTAAATCTACTTTCTCTTTTTGCGAAAGAAATTTATCAGCATTAAAGGCGAAATAATAAGATGATGGTAAAGATGGAGAAAACAAGTACCAAAACTTGTCTTAATTACGAAAGTTTAAGTGATTTTCTTTCGGTGCTCTTTTCACAAAAGTTCGCCGCGCTCTATACTTTGCGCCTTCTCCTTTCGTCGCCATCGTCATCGTCGTCGGAGGAAACTTATTAAGTTGTGTGCTATTTGTTATTTTTTATGTTGAAAATAGTTATTATAATTGCTTTGTAAGAAGCTATAGGATAGCTATCGCTATGTGGTGGTACGTGGTTCTTCGAACGCCTGCTGATATATATATATACAAGATACTACTTCAATACTTTATTACTGTTGTTTCCATTATTGTACGTGTCTTCGATTACGACTACTACGAATGTTATAAATGTTCACGTGTTGTTGTTGTTGTTGTTATTCTTGTAACCGTTGTCTTTGAAGTTGGCGCTGCGTTATTTTTAATTTACGTTACATTACAATGATACGAAATAGCTGTGCTGATGTAGAAACTTATTCAATTTAGTTTTTATTCACTCGCTCAAGTTGATTTTTTTTTTCTTCTTTTAACTCATTTTATTGATTGACAGTGTAATTTAGAAAATTATTGATGAGTTTTAGTTTTCTAAAATTCATATTGAATCTCAAACTATTTTGAATTGTTGAGTGCGCCTAATTAGAAAACTTTAAGGTTGGCAAATTGGTTTTAAGCACGCACTCATTCAGTGTTTTGGTTAACAACATGTAAGTGTGTTAAGAGTATAGAAGTAAACTGCGTTAAGTAATCTAGGTTTTGCCTTTTGAAAAGGTCATAGACGTGGTAGAAATTATTATCTACTTTTCTATGAAGTACACACATGTAAGATGTAGTAAGTTAAGCTGATTATAACCTTCAATTTAAAATGTTATTGGAATTTATTAAGTAATCGTCCAGGTTACTATATGAACGAACAATTAATTGGGTCCCTAATTGTATTAGGAGCATTCCCAAATAAACGTCTATAAACGTTAATATTATGCAAAATTAAACTAAATTCAGTGTACTCACAAAAAATATGTATTTATAACTATGGGGTTGATTTAGGTCATTAGTATACGAGGTACCAGAAGGGTTGTGGCACAGGTTTCGGTTTTCTGAGGTTTTGTTTAGGTTATCAAAAAAAAAATATTAAGTTCCTAAAATTAGGTAATTTTGTATGGGAAGTACCCGAGGGCGTCGGCCGATATAGTCCATATTCATTTCTGAGTCGACTGGATTCAGTGTTTCTTCCAAAAGATACATATAAGAGTTAATTCGGTCATTTGTATAGGAGGGTGTATTTCTATTTGTCAACTATAACAAGGTTACTAAACTGTCCAAATTTAAATATCCTCAAGTTGTTGTTTGGAAGTTGTGAGAAAAATGTTGAGTTCCTAATAAATGTACCCGTTGGGTGCACCTGGGCAACGTTGTTCGTTATATTTTTTATCATGAATAGCGGCAGATAGTGAGCGACGAACCATGATGGTCCTTTACTGGCTATGAAAACACGAGAAATAAAATGTAACAAAAGGATCCCCCAAATGTTGACGTCCTCCGCAAACGTAATAAGGACCATGATTTAAGGATATGAACCTCCGGACTCCCTACAGAGAAGGTGCTATCCCACTGGCGGATGTCCTCAAAAAATATTATCTGACATCACCGGTTCAATCCTGTTAGTGATCAAATAGCCACAATCTACATCACGCTGATTTGTGCTCATGCCCCGACGGAAGATAAAAACGATGAGATTAAAGATGCATTTTACGAGCCCCTTGAGTAAACATACGACCGTTGCCCACGACGTTAAATTGTTCTGAGAGACTTTAATGCAAAAATAGGAAGGGAAGATGTTCTTGGACTATCGATCTGTAAATTCAGCCTGCGTACCGACACACCCGATCAAAACACCAAAAATCAAATTAGTCATGTGGTAATTGTTGGCAATTATGTACCGTGTAAGCCGTGGCGCTAATATTAGTTCGGATCATTACCTGGTTGCCGCCAAGGAGCGCACATAATTGAACAGTGCGAAAAACACACGTAACCAAACATAAAGAAAGCTGGACATCGCAAAGCTGCAAATCCAGGAGGTAGCCACTGCCTGCTCCAACCATATCTCCCAACTTCTACGATACAACGCCTCTACTTCTCACGTTCCCAATATACAGAGGAATCATGCGCATTCTATGGCAACCGAAGACATTCTATGAAGAATGTCGCATAGCGTCTAAGTAACAAGATGCTGCTTATAGGGCAATGTTACAGCCAACAGTAACCCGGACTGTTAGGGAACGGCATAAGGAGACAGTAAAACAGGCGAGACAGCTATTTAAGCGAACAAACGTCAGATGAAGAAACGGGAGAATGAGGATATAGAGCGATACAGGGATAGAGGTGGAAACCGAAAATTTACCAGAAAGTAAAAGAAAATTGCTACTGTAATGGGGTCCCCTACTGTAAGGACAACGATGGAAATCTGGTTACATATACGCAGAGTGTGCTGCATATACGGAGAGAACACTGTCAACAACTGCTGTTTCCAGAAGGCAGCGCAGAAGGTATCACGCCGGCTAATATTGCCCACCACCAAGTCAAGCCGAGGTAAAAAGAGCAATATCGCGGCTGAAAAATAATAAAGCAGCCGGTGCCGACGGACTTTCGGCAGAGCATTCACCAACTCCTTCACAAGCTGATTGGAATCTAAGCGTATTAAGTCCTGTGCTGGAAAAAGGTGATCCAGATGTGTGCTCCAACTGCTGCGGGATCAGCCTTGTGTACCCATTGCATATAACGTCCTGTAAAGTATGCTATGTGAAAGACTAAAGCCAGTGTTAGACCTGGCAAATCAACAACTGGCTAGATATTCACACTTCGGCAAGTCCTGGAAAAGCCCCAAGAGAAACAAATCGATACGTACCATCTTTTCGTCGACTATAAAGCTGCCTTTCCAACCCGATACGGCAGAAATTACTCGAAGCCATGGCTGAGTTTGGTATTCCAGCGAAGCTGATACGTCTTTGCGGAATGATGCTGATTGACACGAAGTCTTCAGTGAAGACTGGAAAGGACCTTACGGAGCCATTCTATACCAGACGGGGCCTACAACAAGGGGACGGCCTATTGTGTGACCTCTTCAACATAGTGATGGAGATGATAATGAGGAAAGCTGTAGTAAACACGAGTGTCACGATATTAAAAAATAGCCCCATGATACTCGCGTACGCTAATCACGTAGACATCATCGGTCGAAAGCTGCGGTATGGTATACAGAAAGAATGAGGACTCAACAAGAAAGAATCTACTCGTTTGGGAAACTGCGTAAACGTTGACAACTATAATTTCGAGGTGGTAGATAATTTTATCTACCGAAATCCAGAGAAGAATCCTGCTTGCTAACAAATGCTATTACGGACTAAGCAAGCGATTCAATGACAGAGCCCTCTCTCGACGAACAAAAATTCAGCTATACCAGATACTGGTTCTACCTGTCTTAATGTATGGTTCAGAATCCTGGGTTATGACACAAGCCGATGAATCGGTTCTGGCAGTATTCGAGAGAAAAATACTCTGTAAAATATATGGGCCCATCATCGTTCACGGTGAATATCGTCGACGAATGAAACATGCGCTATACGAGCTGTACACTGACATTGACGTGGTTAGACGCATTAAGGTGCAGCGGTTGCGCTGGCTAGGTCATGTTGTACGCATGGACGAAAATGCTGCAGCTCGAAAAGTCTTCGACAGTGAACTCGATGGAGGGCGCAGAAGTGGGCGACTAAAACTCCGTTGGAAAGACCAGGTTACTGAGAGCCTTGCAGAACTTGGTGTGACTAAATGGACAAGAAACGCAGAAGATCAAAGCGCTTATAATATTTTTCTACGTGCGGTATATATTCCAATAGGATTGCAAAGAAGTGTCAGCTAATTAAGTAAGTAATGGAAGACGTTGGCCGATATATTCCATATTCCATAAATTCAGTGTACTTTAAAAATTATATCGTAGGTATCCAGGAAAAACTGACTAAGTCCCCTTTTTAGTAAAATGGACCAAATAATGCAAAAGTGTCCCAAAAGTCATAGTTTATGCCCTTTAAATAAATCCTTCTTCTTCTCAATTGGCAGCTGCAACAGAAATTCTTCTATCAGTAGCCGCACGTAGACAATAATTCCATCCAACGAAGTTGTAGTAGCACCCTCCTGCGCGCCCTTCTCGTTTATTGATGCAAACCTTTAGAGCTGCTCATACAGCTCGTGGTTCATTTGTTTTCTCTTAGGATTTTGTGCGAATTAACTAGAGACTTTTTCCTCAGATCACAGTAGGTACCATGTTCTATGCCCGCAGATATTAAATTGAACATATGTTTCATTTGTTGGCTGTAACTTCTTCTAGAGTTATACTACATGTTTGTTAATATCTGGTCAAGCCCTATCTCCAACTGCATATGCTCCACAAGTAGTCAAATAATAATACATAAGTAATTTCATTTCAATAACTATTAATTTTAATAACTTGAGACATAAGTAATTTAATATATAGCGTGAGGGTATTTATCAGTTATTATATATTGCAAATTTTGTACTTACTTGTTTTTGATTTGCATTTTAGATGCCCCCATTTAAAAATAAATTAATTACATAATTCAAATATATCCATAGCAATATCCTTTATTACAACATTAACAATTTCCTTATCTCAATAGCGATATTTTCAAATGATATATAATGTAACGATTTAATTATGATACTTATATACTCAATTTCAATTAAACTCTAATCGATACTAATGGTGCCGTAGAACATGTTGGCTCCCAATAAACAGACAATAAAATTAATGGCACAAAGTAAATTACGAAAATAGAAGAAGGTAAAACAAGGCCGTTAATACCAATAGACTGCGATTGGAGAAAAGTTTATTAAAATAAATTAATGTAGTATACTTGGGAGATACAAGATTATGTCTACATACTCCTCGTGCTCATTGTAATTTCAGTTATCTATAAGCGAATAACCATTTTCCATTTGTACTATTTGTTTACGTAAATGTTTGGCAGAATAACGTTAACACTTCGAAACTTGTTCTTTCCTATTATTTCAGGTGAACATCCTGCGGCTATGCATCATGGAGGCACCTCACACCTCAAAGCGTTACCGCTTCTACTGCTCGTTGTGTGCTCATTTATTTTATTATGGTTACAGCAACAGCAAAACAAACTGCGTCAACGCATACGTTGGCGCAATGGGACCATTAAACAAAGTATCGACAACGATGCCATTATCAGGCGAGCAGGGTCACAAAAACTGCTGCCATCGTCGAGGCAGCAACATATGCGGGAGCTGGAGTGGCATCGACAACAGCGATTTGCTAGTGGTGCTGAAGACATTGATGATACCGAATCCCCTTACAGCTGTATGTTGTGGGAGCATCGAACAAATCTGCATATGCCAAATACATAACCATTAAATGGTTTTTAAATGAACTGAAAACTAAAAGTATAAAAACCTTAACAAAATAAACCCAAAGTAAAAAAAAAAACCTACAACAAAACATGGAAAATTAACACAGCCACTGAGAACAACATAACCAAGCAAAACAGAACAAAAAACCAAACAAACAAAAAACACAAAAAATACTCCATTTGTAAAATATTAATATTAAGTTTTTAAATGTATTTTTAGTATGTAAAAGTAAGTTAATGCAAAAAAAAACACAAAAGTTAAAAAAAAATATAACAAAATCTCAAGAAAATTATCGAAAACACTAGGAAATGCTAATCATAAGTAAATTCAGTCTAATAAAAAGAAATGTTAATGAATGTTTTTCTTTTCGTACATCTAAATATCGAGCATGTAGGATAATAATTGTAAGTATTATTTATATTTAACATATATAACGTTAAAATGTATATGAATGTTGTGTATAAAATGAATCTATAGTTTATATACTGGGTGTGTGTTAAATATGTTGTTGTGAATATATATATATATAAATATGGTTTGTTTTAACAGATACATTTACAAAGACTTATAAATTAAAAGCATTAATATATAATTAAGGGAATGGGAAGAAGTCGGAGCTAAAATTCCGTATTGTAAATAAATACAAAATGTTAAATGTTACAGTGAACGTGTCGCGGAGGTATAAAAACATAACCTAGGCGATTGATGATGCCGAGGATGTAACTTTTCATTTAAATTCTAAAAACTACTTTCAAATTCTCTGTGCAATACAAACGGAGAAACGAAAGAGCACAATGAGGAGGCAAATACCTCCCAAAATGTGTGAACACAACACAAAAACACAAAACAAGTACTTGAATGGTTGAATGCAAGCAGCCGGGATAGCTGAGATCGTTAAGGCGGCACCGCTGAGATAAGTCTCTAACCCAATATAGCTCGGCCAAAAAAAAAAAAATAGCCACTCCCCCCAAATACGCCCTAAAACACGAAAATCAAGTTAAAAGTTGGCGCTAAGGCCCACGGGGCCCCTTGGGTTCTATGATAAACCCCCATGTGTGGATACTCAAAAGAAAGATACTTTCGAGACGAATCCAAAGGTGTTATTTTTAACACCTTTGTGTTAACCTTTGTCAAATTACCCCCCTGGCCCCATGGGCCTGAGCGCCAACTTTGACCTACCATTCCGATGTTTGGGGACCAAGACGTAGACAATGGCATATTTTTTTTTTAATCGGGCTCCCGCCCCATATTCTACACTTCAGCACAAGTTTCTTTTAATTTAAAAGTTAAATAAAATTAAAAAAATAATTTTTTTTCCAACGTATTTTTTCTTTATTAGTAAGAAAGAAGATTTAGAAGAAGACCTTGTTAATGGTTTCTGGCTGCAGCTCACGGATAGCTTTTGTGAAATCGGACATAAGACCTTAAATCGTGCTTTGGATTATTGGCATAACATAAGAACTTCACGGTTCCCCAAAAAAGCGATCAAATCGAAGCTCCAAGGCGGCCAATAGACATCGCCAAGACGGCTGTGAACACGATTTAGAAATTTGGTGCGCAAAATATCGATCTGTCAGATTATCTGAAATTATATGAAATTTTTTGGCAAAAATAATACAATTTACATATAAATGGTTTAATTTTTTTTTTATAAATGAAGAATACCAGGCTCTCAGATGTTGTCACAGAGATTTGAATAATTTTGGCAGATATATGAAACTTACTAAAAAAAACTGGTTTTCTCAATTTAGAACATCTGACTTTAAAAAATCATGATGGCGATACAAATTTTCTAGGCAGAAAATTTCAATATGTTCCATATATAAATTGTTTCTGACTTAAAATACCAGGCTTATCACAGCAATACAAATATATAATTTGTTTTCTGAATTAACAATACCAGGCTCTCAGAAATTTGTACAGCAATATAAATATTTTTGGCAGAAAAATTTAATTTGCCTTTTTGCTCAATGTAAAAATGTATTTTCTGAATACAGAGTAAAAGGCTCTCAGAAATGCTATAAAGATATGTCGACTTTAAAAAATCACCATAACAATGCAAATTTTCTATGCAGACAATTTCAAATGTTGCATATATAAATTTTTTTGTGACAAAATACCAGGCTCTCAGAAATTTTTACAGCAGTTAAATAGTTTTGGCAGAAAAAAATAAATTTGCCTTTTTGCCAAATGTAAAAATGACTTAAAATCAATTTTTTTTAATACAGAATACCAGGCTCTGATAAATTAAATATATAAATTTCGACTTTAAAAAATCATCATAGCGATACAAATATGAAATTTTTTTTCTTAATTTACAGTGCCACGCTCTCAGAAATTTGTAGCAGTATAAATGTTATTGCCAAATAAAATAAATTCGCCCTTTTTGTTAAATGTAAAAATTACAATAATTAAAAATATACTTTTTTTCGAACTTGATACCCCACATAGTGGGGAAACATTTTTTGGGCATTTGACATTTTCTTTCACAAGTTTCCTTATATTGACAGACGATGTAACATATTAAGGTTTTGGTCTTTTTAAATGAAAAGCACACTACTTAGACTACTTGTAAACACAAAGTTTTATTGTGCCAGAAGTTTAAAACTGCATTATTTTGGTACATATGCAAAAAAACTGCATGGCGACCTTCGCTGATTTGGAATATTTTTTACGTCTACTTTCTTAAAACGTTTCTCGGCAGTAAATTAGGTTTTGTTCTAATCGGATAATTATTATGAGCAGGACTCCGAGCTAAAGTGTGAAAATAGTGCCTCCACATATTTACTTGCAGTTGAGCCAAAAGAAATTTCACATTAATTAAGGCCAGTTTGAAATTTTTAACACACGTAATCAAAAAAATATTAGACATAAAAGTAAAACTTATTTTTTCATCGGCTTTGACCATTTTTAAAAAAATAACGGTAAGGAATTCAGAAAAGCTGTGTACACATGTCCAAAATACATTTGATTGCTGTGATACGATGTTTTACCAGAGCGCATTGACGATAAAAATCGAAAATTTTATGAACGTTTTAAGTTTAGGAAAAAGTTTGAATCTTGAAAAAAAAATTCTTTATTTTTTTTAACTTTTAATAGTCAAAAGTGGTAATAATAGCCACCAAAACATGTATAAATAGTTTTAGAATCTATACTTGTTTTTGAAAACTTTGTTAAAATGTCGAAAAATTAAATCAAATTCGACATATTTTTTCATAAAATCTGCCCATTACTGACAACAATTTTTATAACAATTATCTTTTAAATCTTACTGTCTAAAAAAAAACTTTTTTTTGATTTTCCAACCTTTTCATAAATTCAACTAAAATTTACGATTCTCATGGTCAATACGCTCTGGTAAGACATTGTGGCACAGCAATCAAATTTTGCACTTGTATTTTGTACGTACACAGCTTTTTACCCCTATTATCGTCTCATATTCGAAAAAATGCTTTGAACAATCCGCCATAGTATCCACCATGCCGATTACTTAAGGTTAACCTATGATGGTATACGGTTTATTTTTTAAATTATTGACAAAATATAAATTTTCTGGAAACTAGCTAATTTGCACAACGTGTCCTATTTGTGTCAACGTTTAGTGGTGTGGCAAATATTTCGGTTTTCCTACTTTTATAAGGTTTTTAATGGAGTACAATAGTTGTGAGAAATGGATTAGGTGACAGCTGGCAGGACGGCGGCTAGCTATTTCGATAGATGCCAAATTATTTCATCAGCACCCATTAATGTGACTCCTTAACTAATCATCACAAACCTTAAGTGGTTAAAGCTCCAAGAAATTATCGAGAAGCCCAACCACACCAGTGCGATAATGACATCGACGAAGACCACACGTTGTGTCGATCAGGCAAAATTGCAAATGTAACTTAAATGTTCTTGACAGTGAAATAAAAACTGTTCTTATGCATAATGTACAAACGACATAAACTTCTAGGCAGAAAAGCAAAAAAAAGTTGGTCAGATTATAAAATACCAGGCTCTCAGAATTGATCACAGATATACTTTACATACAAATGTTTAGTATGCCAAAAATATATTTTTTTCTGAATTTAAAATGGAGACTTATACATTTTTGGCGCAATAAAAGTTTAGATAGTCCAACCAACTATTACAAAATACCAGGCTCCCAGGAATGATCACAACTAGAGGAAAATTATCAAAGGATCAAAACACAGTTTCCTATGAAGAAAATACCAGATTTTTAGAAATTACCGCAGCAATATACTTTTTGCCGAATATAAAATACAAGATTCTTTGAAACTATGTATTATAGTAATTCTTCTCTCTTAGTTTGCGAAATCTGAAAATGACTCAAAATTATGATATCTAAATACAATATACCAGGTGATCAGAAATTATCACAGCGTTATAAATTTTCTTGAAAGAAAATTTTTTTTTTATTTTTTGAATAACAGGTATCTCGCTATTAGAAAATATGGCATCGACTGAAAACATCTCTGTATCACTTTTGGAAAATGAAAAATGCATTGCTTAAAAACATTCTTGTCTGAATATAATATACCAGGCTCTCAGATATTAACACAGCAACATGATTTTTCTTAGCAGGTCATTTTGGGGAAGTAAAAGTGGCTCACAAACAATTTTTGTAATATAAATTACCACAATATAAATATTCAAAGCAAAAATTATTAAAAACAACATTTGTTCTAAAAATAAAATACCAGGCTCTCAGAAATAAGGAAGAAGACATGTTATAAAATAAATCGAAATTAATGATATTCATATTTTTATTTACATATTGTTGAATCGGAATTAACATTAAATCCAATATTGATTTGGATACTCGAACTAATAATCGGGTTTATTTTAAACACGGTCCCTGGTTGCATAAATGTGACCGCCTCATAACCAGGGACCGCCATCTGAAACCAACCCGAACATATATTATTAGTTTCTGGTATAAAAATCAGTTGTACGTTTAATTTTTCGTCCAAATCAGCAAAACGAAAACATTACTTACAACTCAGTTTATAATACATGTTCTTTGTCAACAACAAATATCGCTGTGGTTATTTCTGAGAGCCTGCTAGTTAATTTTTAAAACAAATGTCGTTATTATCTTTTCTATTCATTCACCTATTCTCATATTTAAGATTCTATTAAATATATGTTTGATTCAATTAACAAATAAATAATAACAAATTGAATACTTCGCCTCCGAAATTGATTAACATCATAAAACATAGAGCTGATATTGTTTTTTAAACTGATAAACTATGAAGTCAAATAAATTATGTAAAAAGCCTTACAATATTTTTAATATTTTTTAAAAGGTTTATCAGTGATTTTTAGATTGTAAAAAATCAATTAGTGAAGTTATTCGATTCGGCTTTTGAATTATTCATTTATGTAATCTAACAACAGCTTCATGCAGTACAAATCGCCCATTTGTGGAAGTATACAACTAAAACTATATAACATGTATCCGAAAATGACGAGATCTAAGGGTAGGAATTATCTGCATGTAATTTCCCTTTACATAAGTACACGTTCAGACCTATTGCAGTTCTAGATTTAAATCGTTCTTCTAACTTCACATCTAGTTCCTGTATTTGTAAATTATTTCTAAATTTCGCTAATGAAACAAATACAATTTTGTATTTGCATCCAGCTTAATGAGTGTAATTTCATAAAAAAATATACCAAAAATTAAATTTTTGTAAATATTTATTTATTTATTTATTGTCATGTTTTTCTGTTACAAGGTCACTGCTAACAACCGACATGGTTTGCTAATAGAAATCTAGTTTTAAATAGTAAAAAGTTATTTGTAAAATATGCAATTATCATTGACAAATTTTTTATAATAAACAAAACAAAAAAAGAAACTGTAATTAATAATTATTTTAATTTAGTTGTAGGAATTCAATAAAGTGTATATAAACAACAAAACAAAACAAAAATAACTAAATTTAATCTAAACCAGCAAGGAATTTAACGTAAACTATTTGGCAAAAAAAAATAATACAAAATAAAATCGTTATTAGCAAATATCCTAAATACAACAATATTCCTGGAGAAATATACTGTCGTGGAAAAACAAAATGTTGCAATTTATATATTAATAAATATTATGTCTTTCTTTACACGAAAAGGAACAAGTCTATCCATAAGCAACAACTGTAAAAATATACGTAGTATTACTTAAGCTTAGAGAACGTAAGAACATCTCAGTACTCTACTGTTTATGTCTCACATTGTTAACTTATCAGTAAATGTGATCTCAATATATCTAAATATAGTGTATTATACATTTCCTAGAATATGATGACCGCTCTATACTTTATAGGTATATCCAACAATCCTCACAAACTTGTTGGCTCGTTGCTGTTAAGTTTTCTTAGCAATTAATAACAGTAAATCACTGCAGCGTGACATACATATTTTTTTGCACTGTACACATTGTCATTGGAAAATTTAATATTTTCCACCACATAATACTCATTGGCATCATTGTATGGAACACTATTTATTCCTTTTTGCCGCCACCACAACCTACATGTTCTACACTTTACACTAATTCTCCTCTAAGACCAATTAACATTTAAACTAAAAATCAGCAACCTCAACAAATATCTCTCTCAATGTCCTTCACTATTGATATGTAGTATTACCCCAGAAAGGAGAAAGAAACTAAAGGCAAAATAAAAAACTTTTTTAATTAAAAATATGTTTAACATTATAAAAAATACCTATACATATAACGTATATATTCATGTATGTATGGATGTATGGCGAAAATGGTTTATTTGTATGATACACTTTATGTAACACTTTACCTACCACTCGCCACCTATCTCCCCTTATACGCCATTTGGAGCAGAAACAGATCTAATGTAATTAGTATGTAATGTCGGAAAACAAACAAACAAACAAACGAACGAACGAACAGGTAATTAACAAAGTGCGCAAAGGTGAAAGGAAAAAAAAGAACTGGTTTTCACAAAAAAAAACATACATATACACAAATCTGTACCATACAAGGATATAAATAGTGTTACAGTTGTCACATTTATGCCAGCTGCCATTGTATAGTCTTTAACGCCCACTTGATGGTATATAGTAATGCCTAACTACTTACATTAATGTAAAAAAGAGTAATATTTCAAATAGTATTGGGTCAAATTTGTTTTTACTACTTTCTCTTCTAAATTCAAATTCGTTAGTGGGATGATCTGATGGGATTTTTCTTTGTTAGATTAATTATTTTCATACATTTGCTTTTGTTGCGATCTTACAAACAACTAACATTGATTTTTCAGTATTGAGAAAGGTATTGCAAAAACGTAGCAGAGGAAATATTTGACATTAAAATATTTATTTTGAAACCTATATTGGGCTCACACTAAACGGTATAAATATTCTTGGTACAAAAAAACTTTGCAAAATTTAAGAATAATTGAAATTAATTTTTTCTGAATAGAAAATACCAGGCACCCAGAATTTATCACAGCGTTATAAATATTCCTAAGAGATTAAATTTATCAGTCAATGTGAACAATTTTAAAACGATTCAAAATCAATTTTTCTTCACATAAAATACAAGGCTCTCAGAAATAATCACAGCAATATAAATATAAATAATCTTGCGGTATATAACTTAACTTAATTTCCCTTTGCACCCCATGAATGAGGTATGGGATAGCTTCTCGCGTTGTTGTGAATTAACACGCTTTCTATTTTTAGATTCACAACTAACGGCACCTACTTGTTTATCGACGAATGCGAACGTCACTGTTTGAGAAGCTCTTACTAGACACGACATTCGAGGGGAGCCGACAATGAAAGAATTTTTTTTTTTTTTTTTTTCTTGCGGTATATAAAGTACAAAAAAGTGTCTACGTTAAATTGCGAGAGGCAAAAGCGTTTCAAAAACTTGTTTGTAAATCCAAAATACCAGGCTCTCAGAAATGATCACAGCAATATAAATATTCGTAGTGTATTTATTGGAATGTTTAAAAATCAAAAATATTTATTGCGAATACAAAATACCAGTCTTTCAGTAATAATCAAAGCGTTTTAAATTCTCCTAAGAGAAAAAATATCGTTTTCATTTTTCGAACATTCATGCCATAATATTATTTCCTCTACAATTGCAAAAGGTGAAAATTACTCAATAACACTTGTTCTAAATACAAAATACCAGGATCACAGAAATGATCACAGCTTTATAAATATCCCTAATAGAAAAAATTCGCTTTCACTTTGCGAAATATTAAAACGATTCAAACCAAGTTTTTCTTCATATAAAATACCAGGCTCTCAGAAATAATCACAGCAATGTTACTATTGCCAGAAAAGGCATCTGCGTTATTTATATTGAGAGAGTGAAAAATGTCTCAATAATATTAAATCTAAATATAAAATACCAGGCTCTCAGAAATGATCACAGCGATATAAATGATGTGGTCGGCAAATATCTTTCTTCCCTTCTTAAAAAAGACAATGACGACCTAAGTTTTTTTTTTTTAGTATATAAAATACCAGGCTTTCAGAAACTATCACAAGGTTATTAATATTCCAAAGATAAAAATGCATCTTAACTTTGTGACAGATACAAATGATTCAATCAGTCTGCGGTATATAAAGTACCAAATTCAAAAGTATCTACGTTATATCGAGAGAGGCATTAACGTTTGTTCTTCATATAAAATACCAGGCCCTCAGAATTGCTCAAAGCGATATAAATGCTGTTGTCAGAAAAACGTGTTTTCCCTTCTTTCAAAAGGTATAACTTATGTTTTTGTTTGTAAATAAAATACTAGGCTTTCAGAAATTATAACAGCGTTATAAATATTCCAAAGAACCAAAATGCCTCAAAAAACTATCTAGGTTACTTTGCGAGAGGCACAAATGTCTCAATAACATCTGTTCTAAATACAAAATATCCGGTTCTCAGTAATTATCATAGCGATATAAATATTCTCGCCATGAAAAAGTATATGCGCGACAGTATTGAAAAAGGTAAATTGTCTCAAAACCACATATTTCTTGTGCATATAAAATACCAGGCCCTCAGAAATGATCACAGCAATATAAATGATGTTGATGTTGAAAGGTATAACTTATGTTTTTAATTCAGTAAATAACATACTTGATTTCCCTTTACACCCCATGAATTAGATATTTAAGATTCATAACAAACGGCACATACTTGTTTGTCGACGAATGCGAACGTCACTGTTTAAGAAGCTTTTACTAGACATGCCGCTTTCAGAAACGATCATAGAAATATAAATATTCTTACCATGAAAGTATTTGAGCTAAATTATTGCTAAAGATAAAAATGTCTCAATAACTCTTATTCAAGATACAAAACACCAGGCTCTCAGAAATGATCCTGCTAGAAAAATAATCTCGCCATAAAAGTATCTGCGCTACATTATGGCTACACAGGACATATGTTTCATACATAATTAAGTTATCAGCAACATTGAGGTCCTTTGGACAGGGGCCTTACAACCTAAGTGTAACTGTAGCCAGTAGTTGCAAGATTCCTGAATGTATTAGAGAGGTCATTTGTCCACCTTGGAAATAAATGAAGATGACAAATCGGAAGCAAAAACTAAATTTTTTAAACAAAACAGGATTTTCTGGAGTTACAGGATTTTCTGGATGGAACCCATATCAACATTTTCGCTACAAATAAAGAAGATTAGAATCATAACTACAAACGCAAAGGATTCTTAAAGGCGGTCCAAAGGGATTATGTTTGTTTCCGAAGTTTCTCACATTGCCCCTTAAAATTAGACGGAGCTGTTTCTCTCCGAAATCCTTGTACCAATGAGGGATTTTGTTTCCAAACCCCTATTTGTTACTCGACATTTTCATTCTTGACGTTATTAAACAAAACCTTTTTTAAATTTACAAAAACTAAAATTATTCCTTCAAATTGTTTCAAGTCGTTACTAACAACAGTGACGACATACTCAGAGTCGTTTCGATTCAACGTCGTCGTCGCATTTCCTTACGGAATACCAAATTTGTGTGAATAGTTACCGATAGTTATCGAAAACGACTACGAGAATACCGATTTTACAGCGGGAATAGCCGAATATATAAAATATCAGGCATTCACAAATTATCACAACGTTGTAAATATTCCTAAGAAAGAAGTAGCCTCAGACATTTTGTGAAAGTAAAAAATCATTTAAAATCATAAAATACCATATATAAAATACCAGGCTTTCAGAAATTATCACAACGATACAAAAGTTCTTGAAAGAAAACAATTCATTTACAATTTTGTGAAAGATAAAACTGAATATCTTTACAGAATCTGCGTTACATTCTTTTTGTTCTGATTTGGCAGTAACAACATAAATTAATCCGTCAGTAGTTGCACGTAGAAAACAATTACAAGCGCTTTGTATTCTGTTTCTGGTTCCATATAACCGACTATGTACAATATGTTGCACCGCAGATTCCGTAGAACAGAAAATAAATAAAACTTATTTTTTTTTGTAGTGACTATATCTGTTCTTTATAATTTATGTAGAGATTACATAAAAACAAGATCCAATTTGTCCGTTAATGAAACTTTACATCCATCAGATCATTGTTAAAACGTGTTGACATTCAAAATAAGTATTTTTTAAAATTTTGTTATTAAGAAAAACTCATAAATCGGAGTTAAAATGTATTTCTAGTTAGTACCAAACTGAAAACCAATTACAATTCAAAAAACCAGCATATGTAATTTAGTTATGAAGCAATTTATTTCATAACAGGTCCCGAAGAACATATTGGTTTTGGGACAATTTCAAACAAAAATAACTGAAAGTAGACCTTGTTCCTTATCAATAAAAGCTATTCTGCAATTTTTTCATTGCAATAAAATATTTTGCTGGGTAATATCCTGCAGTCCTCGGCCAATGACATCTATATCATAGGCTTATCAGTCCAGCATGTGACTTTTATTAAAAAATCATACCAGTCGTATTTACTGCATCCTTTCGCATGATCATCTCCATTATGATGTTAAAAAGTTCGCATTGCAGACTATCGCCTTGTCTAAAGCCGCGATTGGTCTAAAAGTTCTCTGTCAGAGTTTTGTTAATATTCAGGTAATACTTCGTTTCGATCAGTGTCATCCGTCAAAGTCGTATCAGCTTCGAAGGTATACAAAACTCAGACATAGCATCTAATAGTGACTGTTGTATAGGGCTGTGAAAGGTAGCTTTGTAATCAATTAACAAATGTTAGGTGTCAATCTGCATTTCTTGGGTCTTTTCCAGAATTTGTGTGAAAGTCTGGTCGGCCGAGAAAATACCATATCTTAAGCCACACTGATTAGATTCAAACCGGTTTTCTTGGATGGGTTTCAGTCATTCACATAGCACACTGGGCAGCATCATATTGCATGCATTCCTTTAGCCAAATCGTGTTTATAAAGTGGAAACGTGCAAGCACAAGATCGTCACACCACGACAATTATTGGGAAAGATTTATATAAATTTATTTTGGATGATTTCAATTTTTCACAAAGTATCAAGCATTTTTTTCTCCAAGGATTATTTATAATGTAGCGATAATTTCTGAAAGCCTGGTATTTTATATACTGAACAAAAAATTTAAGACATCGTCACATTTTGTAAGAAGAAAGAAATACTTTTTCTGACAACAGAATTTATATCCCTGTAATCATTTCTGAGGGCCTGGTGTTTTATATTCACAATAAATGTTATTGAGATATTTTTTTAAATAGCGCAAATACTTTCATGGCAAGAATATTTTTATTGGTATGATCGTTTCTGAGAGCCTGGTATGTTGTATTTAGAACAAATGTTGTTGTGACATTTTTGCCTCTCGCAATGGAACGCAGATACTTTTTCTCTTAGAAATATTTACAACGCTGTGATAAATTCTGAGCCTGGTATTTTATTTAAAAAAATGATTTTGAATCATCTAAACCTTTCACAAAGTGACAGAGAAATTTTCCCGCTTAGGAATATTTATATCGCTGTGATAATGCTATTAAGACGTTTTTAAATTTTGCAATAATGTAGTTTTTCTGGTAACGATATTTATGTTGTCATGATCATTTCTGAGAGCCTGGTATGTCGTATATAGAACAAATATTATTAAGACTTTTTAAAATTTTGCAATAATGGAGTGCAAGTACTTTTTCTGACAAAAATATTTATATTGCTATGATCATTTCTGAGAGCCTGGTATGTCGTATATAGAAGAAATCTCATTGAGACATTTTTATCTTTCGCAATGTTATCTGCGTATGTTTTTGTGGGAGTATTTGTAACGCTGTGATAATTTCCGAGAGCCTAGTATGTTTTATTTAGAACAAATGTTATTGAGACATTTTTGCCACTCGCAATGTAATGAAGATAATTTTTTATTTTGTATTTTATATACCGCAAAATGATATTTAATTATTTTTCTCTTTCAAAAAGCGTCAGATGCATATTTACACTTTGGAATATTTTTTAGGTTGTTATAATTTCTGAAATTTTAGTATTTTAAATACTGAACACAAAAAGTCATCATTACTTTTTGTAAAAAGATAGAAATAGTTTTTTAACAACAGTATTTATATCGCTGTGATCATTTCTGAGTGCCTAGTATTTTTTGTTCAAAAACCATGATATCGGGAAATCTTCTCTGTGCGCAATGTAACGCAGATATTCTTTCTGTCAATAATATTTAAATTCTTATGACACTTTCTGAGTGCCTGGTATTTTATGTAAATAATATATATTTCACTGCGATAAAATCAGAGATAGCTTTTACCCCTCGCGGCCAAATTTACAGAGATATTCTATATTATTCAGTAAAGAATGTTTATTTTGTGTCATCATTTCTGAGAGCCCTGTATTTTATATTCAGAAAAAAATGAAAAATTACGCACTAATTAAGTTAAATAAAGTTCGTTTGGATGAACTTCATTTTCGCTTTGAAATTTTTCTTATATATTCTATACATAACTGATATTAATAAATTCAAAATCAATTAAGTTATCGCAAAAGGATTTTAAGGATCGATGGACGATAAGTTTTTTCTTTTCTTCGTTTCTTGTTTTTTTCTTTTCTTCGTGTTTTTATTTAGGAATGTAATTTTTTTGTGCCACCGCTCCCAATACGCACTGGGAGTGTCTTTGGGTTGTTTCAGTAAATTTTTGCAATACTCAATAAGACGCATCGGAGGTGGCATGTCGTTAAGGTTGCTCAACATTGCGCCGTCTCACAATTTGCTACCACTGTACGGCTGTTCAGACAGAAAAAGTATCTCCATGACATTGGGAAATTTGAAACTGTTTCAAAAGCCTTTGGTCAGATTATAAAGTATCAAACTCACATCAGCGATAAAAATATTCCCGACAGAAAAAGCTTCTTATTACATTTCCAAAGGAAAAATATCTTAATAACACTTCTAGTTTTGAATATAAAATACCAGGCGCTTAGAAATTATTACAGTGATATGAACAATTATTGTTCAGCATACATACATATAAAAATATGTCTCAATAACTTTTATTCTCAGTACAAAATACCAGGCTCTCAGAAATTATCACAGCGATAAAAAACATTTTCGATAGTGAAAACATCTGCGTTACATTGCCTAAGGAAAAATGTCTCAATAACATTTATTCTGAATATAATATACAGGCGCTCAGAAATTATAACAGCGGCAGCAATATTGTTGTTCCAACTATTTGAATTTTGTTTTCAACATATAAAATTCCATTGAGATATATAAAAATGTACATTCGAATTTATCTGTAATAAAATATGATATATGATCACATCAGTAAAGCATGCACAAATTTCATTGTTACAAATGTTAATAATACTTTCATTCAAATTCTTTGTATGGTATGGCATAATTGGCTTATTATAATTTACCATTTTATTATTTATGTTTCTATAGATCAGCCCACATGAGTTAACCCTTTTTGTACAAAATAATTTTTCCCTTTGATTGATAATTCATAGGAATCAGCAAACTGAAATTGATTAACAAGTAATAATCATTAATTTTTAAATTACTGAAGAATGTTTTGTTTTACAATAGACTCACGCATACACACGCAATGACACATACTAGTATAGAGAATAATATAATAAATGCGTAATGATTGATTAATTATAAAATAATTAAAAACAATTAATGATTAAATGTTTTATAACACGACTACAACCCAATTGAAATAGTTGTAGCATTTAATATAAATATTAACAATACCACAACAAAATACTGAAGAACATGGATTTATTACTATTATAAAATAGTAATTACAAATAGGTTATAATTACACGCAATTATTTATTAATAGTATATATAATTGTTTTTAACCTATTTAAAATATACAAATATAGATTTAATATATGAAATAATAATAAAACCAAAAATTAAACATTTCGATAATGCTGACGTAAAAAAAACACACACACACACACAAAAGTATATTTATAAAATATATTAACTGGATGTAATGTGTAAGTTAAACAACATTTATAATTAAGAGAAAATTACAAACAAAAAAAAAAAGAAAAAACACGAATGTCATCCGAGTGACATAAAATTGAACAAAAGAAGAAAAACAATACATTATAGTTTAACACAGATTGACAAAAGGAAGCAAAACAAAAAGTAACGAAATAAAACCTTATTGAAAATTTAAAAATTATAAATGCAAATGTTTTATTTTTTGTGTGAAGGAATGAAAGATCGCAATTTCGAATGAAACAAAATTAAGTTGGCGAAGGTAAGTGAATAAGTCTTAACGCATAACAATGCGCTCAAATTGGAGCTGTAGGCCAGATAGACATAAACCATGTTTTCTCATGTGTCAAAGTTAACCAAAGTGAGAACTACAAGATCCAGAACGGCTACATATAATAATTTTCAATATATATAATATTGTTCTAGCTTATGAATTACAATTGTTAAGCTGTGATTTAAATTCTGAAAAATAAGAAGTGAAAATATTCAATCATTTGACTGCAGTAGGCAAAATATAACACAAAAATAACCATAGGTGAACAAACGTAAGCGTTTATATTAGGGGGGCAAGAGGTGGTTGGCTTCAGTGTTAAGAGGGCGGTTTAAGAATCCAACCAAATTCCTGTTAGGTTGTTGTTATGGATTCCCATATGAAAATGTATTGTTTAGTGGAATGATATTGGTGCAGTTTGGCTGTGGTATTAGAGAGGGTAAAGGGTCAACAGAATATACCTTACCAGGCGTAGTTATAAATTGAAAGAAATTCGTTAAAAATTATGAAATTCATTTTAATTCAAATTCAAAGAGTTGACCACACGCTATGAGGTAAAGCTAGGAAGTGCAATTTTCCTTAACAGATACTCAACTTAACCCTGCATTGTTAACCAACGCCTGAGAGACGTACGCTTTTTACGTTTTTCGTTCTTTTTCTCGTTAGTGTTTTCCCAGCACGTTGATATTCTCATTTATCTCAGACGTCTACAGCAGCTTCCCGGTAGGGGTTGTTTCCTCTTGGTAAGTTTTTTACTTTTTGAGTTTTTGGCTATCGTATACGTCTCAGTGTATGATCGTATGATTAAAATAAAAAAAGTTACAATATAGTTACAAAAATGCTATCACCATAAAGGAAAGCTATGATACGTCTCATAGACGTATCGTTAACATTTGTGTAACTTCCAATAGGGTTATCAAAGCAGGGTTAACACATCATCTTTACAATTTTTATTCATATAATACAGTTAATTCACAAAAATATTATTGTTAAGATTCCATTAGTACAAAAGTAAGTAAAAGGTAAGTATAAAAGATAAGTAGTAATAAAAATAAAGGTAATTATTAATAAGTACAATGGTATGTAGTTATGAATATCAAGTACCAGGCTTTTAGATATTATCACAGCATCATTAATAATAACGGTAGACAATATGTCTGCCACTTGTTGACTGATAGGTAAAATCTAATCAACAATATTTTTCTATATAGAAAATACCAGAATATCAGAAATTGTCACTGCTATATTAATTTCATTGGCAGTTAAAATATTTCTGACATTTTGAACAAGTGATTCATAATCATTTTGTGGTATATAAAATATCAGGCTCTCAGAAAATTTCATAGCTATATAAATATTCTTGACTAAAAAAGTATCTACGTTACATTGCGAAAGTCAAAAATGTCTTAATAACTTAGTACTAAATACAAAATACCAGGATCTCAGAAATGAACACAGCAATATAAATGTTCTCGCCAGAAAAGTATCTACGTTACATTGTAAGATACAAAAATGTCTCAATAACATTTGATATAAATACAAAATACTAGGCTCTCAGAAATGATCACAGTAATATAAATGTTCTTGCCAGAAGAAGTGTTTACATTGTATTTGAGAGGCAAAATGTCTTAATAACATTTGTTCTAAATATAAAATACCAGGCTCTCAAAAAGGAACAATGCGATACAAATGTCGTTGCCAGAAATGTACCTACATTAATTACATTGTGAGGTACGAAAATGTGTCAATAACATTTGTTCTAAATACAAAATACCAGGCTCTCAGAAATGATCATAGCATTATAAATGTTCTCGCCAGAAAAGTATCTACGTTACATTGAGAGAGACAAAAGAGTCCCAATAACATTTGACCTAAAGTCAAAATAACGCGCTTTCAGAAATAAACACAGCAATATAAATGTTTTTGTCAGAAAAAGCACCTACGTTACATTTCGAGAGGCAAAAATGTTTCAATAACATTTGTTCTAAATGCAAAATACTAGGCTCTCAGAAATGATTGTAGCATTATAAATGGTCTCGCCAGAAAATTATTTATGTTACATTGTGAGATACCAAAATGTGTCAATAACATTTGTTCTAAATACAAAATAACAGACTCTCAGAAATGAACACAGCAATATAAATGTTCTCGCCAGAAAAGTATCTACGTGACATTGTGATAAAATAATCTCAATAACATTGAATCAAAAAACAAAATACCAGGCTCTCAGAAATGATCATAGCATTATAAATGTTTTTGCCAGAAAAGTATCTACGTTACATTGTGAGAGACAAAAAGGTCTCAATAACATTTGATGTAAATACAAAATACCAGGCTCTCAGAAATGGTAATAGCATTATAAATGTACCTAGTTACGTTTCGAGAGGCAAAACTGTCTCAATAATATTTGTTCTAAATACAAAATAACAGACTCTCAGAAATGAACACAGCAATATAAATGTTCTCGCCAGAAAAGTATCTACGTGACATTGTGAGAGACAAAATAATCTCAATAACATTGAATCAAAAAACAAAATACCAGGCTCTCAGAAATGATCATAGCATTATAAATGTTCTCGCCAGAAAAGTTTTTATGTCACATTGTGAGATACAAAAATGTGTCAATAACATTTGTTCTAAATACAAAATAACAGACTCTCAGAAATTAACACAGCAATATGAATGTTCTCGTCAGAAAAGTATCTACGTTACATTGTGAGAGACAAAAAGGTCTCAATAACATTTGATGTAAATACAAAATACCAGGCTCTCCGAAATGATAATAGCAATATAAAAGTTATCGCCAGAATAGTATCAACGTTATATTGTGAGAGACAAAAGAGTCCCAATAACATTTGATGTAATGTGAAAATAACGGGCTCTCAGAAATGAACACAGCAATATAAATGTTTTTGCCAGAAAAAGCACCTACGTTACATTTCGAGAGGCAAAAATGTTTCAATAACATTTGTTCTAAATGCAAAATACTGGGCTCTCAGAAATGAACACAGTAATATATTCAATAACACTTGTGTAAATACAGTCTCTCAGAAATGAACACAAGTACCTACGGTTCATTTCGAGAGGCAAACATTTTTCAATAACATTTGTTTTAAATGCAAAATACTAGGCTCTTAGAAATGATTAAAGCATTATAAATGTTTTTGTCGGAGTAGTATCTACGTTACATTGTGAGATACAAAATGGTCTCAATAACGTTTGATGTAAATACCAGGATCTCAGAAATGGTAATAGCATTATAAATGTTCTTGCCGGAAAAAGTATCTAGTTACATTTCGAGAGGCAAAATTGTCTTAATAATATTTGTTCTAAATACAAAATACCAGGCTCTCAGAAATGATCATTGCATTACAAATGTTCTCGCCAGAAAAGTATCTACGTTACATTGTGATAGACAAAAAGGTCTCAATAACATTTGATCTATGTACAAAATACCAGGCTCTCAGAAATGATAATAGCATTATATATGTTCTTGTTCTATATCAATAACATTTGATCTATGTAGAAAATACCAGGCTCTCAGAAATGATAATAGCATTATATATGTTCTTGCCAGAAAAAAAAGTACTTGCGCTTCATTGTTCCAAGAGGTAAAATGTCTCAATAATAATTGTTCGTATCACCAAATGACAGGCTCTCAAATGATCATAGCAATATAAATATGCTTGCTAGAAAAGTATTTGCGGTTCATAGTTGCAAAAGGTAAAAATGTCTTAAATACATTTGCTCTAAATATAAACACCAGGTCCTCAGAAATGGCCACAGCGATATAAATGCTGTTTTCAGAAAAAACTATTTCTCCCTTCTTTTCAAAGGTAATGATGACCTTTATGTTTAGTATATAAAAGACCAGGCCTTCAGAAATTACCACAACATTATTAACATTCCTAAGAGAAAAGATGCCTCTGACACTTTGTTAATGACGATATAAAAATTCCTAAGATGAGAAATTTCTCATTTTGTGAAACATACAAAATGATTCAAACCCTTTTTGCGGTATAAAAATACCATTCTCACAGAAATTATCACTGGAATATAATTATTATTTAATAAAAAATATCTACGTTACATTGCGACAGGCAAAAATCTCTCAATGACATATGCTCTAAATATAAAATACCAGGCTCTCAGAAATTATCACAACGTTATAAACATTCGTAAGAGAAAATATGCCTCTCACACTTTGTGAGAGATTAAAATGATTAAAAATCAATTTTTCTTTTATAAAATAGCAGGCTCTCAGAAATAATCACAGCTATATAAATATTGTTGCCAGAAAAACTGTCTACGTTACATTGCGAGAGGCAAAAATGTATGAACAGCATTTGTTCTAAATACAAAGTACCCGGCATTCAGAAATTATCACAGCAATATAAATATTCTTTCGATTAAATTATTTGCGCTACATTATAGCGAAAGTTAAAAATGTCTCAATAATATTTGTTCTGAATACAAAATACCAGGCCCTCATCAATGGCTACAGCGATATATATGCTGTTCTCATAAAAACTGTTTTTCCTTTATTGCAAAAGGTAATGATGACTTTTTGATCAGTTTGAAAAATACATGGCCTTCAGAAATTATCCCAACATTAAAAACATTTCTAAAAAAGATATGCCTCTGACACCTTGTAAAAGATTAAACTTATTCAAAATCAATTTTTCTGTTTATGAAATACCAGACACTCAGGAATTATCATAGCAACATAAATAGCGAAAGGTAAAACTGTCTCAATAGCATTTATTCTAAATATATAATACCAGGCATTCAGAAATTATCACATCGATAGAAAAATATTCGACAGAAAAGGCATCTGCGTTACATTGCCAAATGAATTACATTGTATCTAAATATAAAAAACAAAGCCGCAGAAATTACCAGAAGCAAAATAATATTTTATTGGGTTAAATCTCAGAAATTATCACAACGAAATAAATATTCTTGGTATAAACAGCTTAAAAATATTTTTTCCGAATACAAACTGCCAGTCTCTTAGAAATTATAAACTTTTTCTGAATATAAAATAAAAGGCTTATACCATTTATCACTGTAATAAAAATATTGTTGGCAGATAAAATTTCTTTGCCACTGTGTGAAAACTAATAAAAAAAAGTACAGTGATGAAAATATTTTTGGGAGAAAAAATTTCAGCAATTTGGCAAAAAGGTGATTTTGCGCATTACGAATTATAATCAAAATGTTATAATCAAATTTTGGTTTTTGTTGGAAACTTGCTTTTGATATGGATGACAGCAGCAAAAGCTACTCTTCTGATTTAGTTTCTTTAAATGCTAAGGTATATTAAAATTCAATCATAAGGATTTCCTTTACTTTTACTAATGTTACAGGTTTTATATAAAAAAAAACTTAATTTCCCTTTACACCCTATGATGGAGGTATATGCTGGTGGCCTTCTGTGCCCCGATCTTCCGTATGATGGAAAATGTGTTTATTGAATAAAATTGTGGTTTCAATTATGCATGTTTAGTTCTCCAACCTTGACATATCAAAAAAAAAAACAACAATACAAAACAATATTATGTACATTTTTATTGAGAAATTTTATTTTATTTGGAGTCCGATCAAATTCATTAATGGAATTATGTGTTCTAATAATAAATATTCCCACATGGTTTCAGTTCTTAATTAAGTAAATTATTGAGTTCTTATTTTAAAGATAATTTCATTTAAATGTTAGCCTCGACTGTGTCGATATTGCTCTGTTCAATGGCTCTAACTTTCGATCACACTGTCCAGCATTACCAAGTCCTAAATCGTAGCTAGCATGTCGATGAAGATTTGAGACTGCACATTAAAACAAAGAAATAGAGACGGGCTTTAACAAATCTAGGGGCATCAATTCTAGAGCGACTTGGTTTTTGTAATGATCAAAACCAAGTTTCACCAATTGGTTGCCTACGAGAGGCTTCAGCCGCACACCTCGAGCGATCTGTAAAAAAGATACAAATGAAAATAAAAATTTTAAGTGAATCACACTGTACAATTGCCAAAGAATTACACAAGTACAATTGGAAAAGAAATAGAAAATATTTTCTGTTTTGAAAAAAAAAAAAACTTAAAATGCTTAATGTGATATATGTAAAAAATGCATACCATGATATAAATATATATATATGTCAGTAGCAGTAACCTAAAAGGTTGTAAAATTAAAAAACTAAAGATAGAAATAGTAAATTTAGAATAATAAAATTTTAGTACGGAAGCATGTCATAGCCTCCAACATATATTTTTGCTGAAATTGTCTTCTTTTATTTGATCACACACAAGGATGAAATCTTTCTTTCCGGTCTGTTCTTAAAAAATTGTTGACAAGAACTTACTTACTTACATACTTCTTCTTTGCAATCCCAGTGGATTATATACCGCACGTAGAAAAATATTATAAGCGCCTCGATCTTCTGCGCTTCTTCTCCAGTTAGTCACACAGAGTTCTGCAAGGTTCTCAGTAACCTTGTCTTTCCAACAGAGTTTTGGTCGCCCTCTTCTGCGCACAGTGGTCCATTTCTTTGATCTAGCGTAACGAAATTAAAATTTTCAACATTCGAAATCTACCAAAATGTTATTTACCGACGATAACTAACTGTTCATATAGCAAATCGATAACTTCCAAATTTACAAATTTGCTATAATTGATTAACTGTCGGCTTTCAACCACAACAAATGTCAAAACAGCTGGAAAAAAAACATTTTAGCATGTTTTTACAAGTGTGCAGATTGTGCAAAAAATAAATTGGGAAAACCCATATTTCTAAACATTTTTTGGATTTTTTTAAAAGATAAAAGTATGTAGTTTACAATATAGGAGGTGCTAGAAAATTGTGGTAGAAATCAACACTTTTGTTATACCTATTTTGTGACCGAATTTGAACTTCTTTAGAGTAGAACTTATGTAGCCGGTATCGGCCGGTGAAGAGACTGTTCTTATATGTTAGTATATTTCGGCTACTTTATAAAATGTCCAACATTTGCTGCTTTCAGTTGCTTTTGCTCACTATGTTGCAATTTTTAGATATCACGTCAGTCTGCAATTGCAACCTTTTTTTTAGTTAGGCAGTCCGAGTCAGAGTAGAGTATTGACATGAAATAATTTAATAACATAATATAAGGCGTCTAAAAATAAAAAAAAAAATTGAAAAAAAAAATATTTAAAGAAAAAAAATTTAAAAAAAACAAATTTTTTAGAAAAAATTTCCATATATAAAAATATTTTTTTGGTGAAAAAATGTTTTTTTTCATTTGGGTCCTCGGTGTTATGTTACTGTAGAAAAATTTTCCATTTGACGAAAATTATATTATTTTTTATGTTATTAATTTCGTTACGCTAGTCCAGGTAAATGGACCACTGTGCTGCGCCGTCCATCGAGTTCATTGTCGAAGACTTTTCGAGCTGGAGCATTTTCGTCCATGCGTAAAACATGACCTAGCCAACGCAACCGTTGCACCTTAATGCGTCTGACCACGTCAATGTCAGTGTACAGCTCGTACAGCTCATGATTCATACGACGCCGATACTCTCCGTTAACGATGTTGGGCCTATATATTTTACGGAGTATTTTTCTCTCGAATACCGCCAGAACCGATTCATCCGCTTGTGTCATAACCCAGGATTCTGAGTCATACATTAAGACAGGTAGAACCAGTATCTGGTATAGCTGGAGTTTTGTTCGTCGAGAGAGGGCTCTGTCATTAAATCGCTTGCTTAGTCCGTAGTAGCATTTATTTGCAAGCAGGATTCTTCTCCGGATTTCTAGGCTGACGTTATTTGCTTTGTTGATGGCGGAGCCTAGGTAGACACAATTATCTAACACCTCGGAATTATAGTTGTCAACGTTCACGCAGTTTGCCAAACGAGTAGATTCTTTGTTCGTTGAGACTAATAACTTTGTTTTGTCCTTGTTTACCGTTTGACCAATTTTCGCTGATTCCTTCTGTATACCTGAGAAGGCTGCAGTCACATCCCGCAGTTTTCGACCGATGATGTCTACGTCATCAGCGTACGCGAGTAGCATGTGGCTTTTGTTGAATATAGTGCCACTCGTGTTTACTGCAGCTTTTCTCATTATCATCTCCATCACTATGTTGAAGAGATCTCACGATAGGACGTCGCCTTGTTTTAGGCCTCGTTTGGTACAGAATGGCTCCATAAGGTCCTTGCTAATCTTTACTGAAGACTTCGTGTCAGTCAGCGTCATTCCGCAAAGACGTATCAGCTTCGAAAGAAAACCAAACTCAGCCATGGCTTCGAAAATCTGGTCAGTTGTTGATTTTCCAGGTCTAAAGCCACACTGATAAGGCCCGATCGGGTTGGATAACACTGGCTTTAGTCTTTCGCATAGCACACTCGACAGGACCTTATATGCGATGGGTAAAAGGCTGATCGCACAGTAGTTGGAGTACACACTTGAATCACCTTTTTTTAACACAGGACATAATACGCTTACATTCCAATCGTCGGGCATGCACTTATTAAGCCAAACCGTGTGCAGGAGCTGGTGCATGTTCGTTATCAGCTCCTCGCCACCGCACATGAAGAGATCTGCGTGCAGACCGTCGGCACTGGCTGCTTTGTTGGTTTTCTGCCGCGATATTGCTCTTCTTACCTCGGCTTGACTTGGTGGTGGGCAATTTAAGTCGTCGTCGACAATTGGCGTGATAACTTCACGTGTGCAGCACACTCTGCGTACCCGTGACCAGATTTCCATCCATGTCCATACAGGTGGGCCATTACCGTATTCATTTGCTCTTACTTTCTGGTAAAATTTTCGGGCCTCACCTCTATCCCTGTATCGCTCTATATCCTCGTTCTCCCGTTCCTTCATCTGACGTTTTTTTCGCCCAAATAGCTGTCTTGCCTGTTTTGCTTTCTCCCTGTGCCGTTCCCTAACAGCACGGGTTACAACTGGCTGTAGCGTTGCCCTATAAGCAGCATCCTGTTCCTCAGACGCTATGCGACATTCTTCATCGTACCAGGATTCGTCTGACCGCCGCTTTTCATATCCTAGCACGGTTGTTGCGGCGGTTGCCATGGAGAGGTCTATACGGGTGAGAGCTAGAAATTAAAATGTTTCGAGGAAATATTCCCCTATATTAATATAGGAGTTCGAAGACATGAACTATGCGAAATGTATTTTTACACATGATTTTTAATTTTCTTTGAGTCGACTTTTTAACAAAAATATCAAATTTTAAAGCCTTGTTTTGGTCGGATATCAAATGACGATACAACAAAGTAAATACTATCTATAGGAGGTCGTAGGGTGCACATACTTCAAAACTGGGGAGTGAACGCATCAACTTTTTTCGCTATATCGAGCGATCCTCTAATGACCCTCTCTGTGATCACAATTCATAACAGTCTTAATAAGTTTTTATATTTTTCCTTCAAAAGAGCAGTTCATAGTTTGAATTCCTCACTGAGAATCAGGAATTAATCGTAGTTTTTCGGTTTAACTTTCTTACTGATTTTTAAGAAAAGTATTCTTTTACTTATTAAAAAATAATTGTTTATTGTATTTTATGCATACTTAATGTTGCCTTAACTAGAGTATAGCTGTTGTGGTTTGCGACCACAGAAAATGTGTTAAACTGTCCTGTATCATATTATCCAATGCGGCGTTTTTTATACAAGGGAACTACAACTTAACTGTTATTTTTTTGACTTCAAACTTCTCTGTACAGTTTGCAAGATGTTCCCAAGTTATGTCAGAAAATCATGCAATGTTGAATGCTATCAATTGATATATATAAGGCAGAATACCACTTAAACAGACCACCTTAAAAATAAACCATCACATCATGCCAAGTGGCATCATTTGTCTCTTAAGACCATTATGAAATATGTATGGAGACTCTATCTCCATAAATAGCACTTTTTTTGTTTGTTACCTTCTGTTTTTTTTATAACTTGCCGATTTTTCTTGCTAACACTGCAGTGATAGTATTATGATTTTTTTTCAACCAAGCATATCCTTAATGATGAAGGTAGACCACTTCCTGTTAGTGAATAGCTTTCTATTGACTTTGATTGAGGTACTATTTGTATTCCATTCAACAATGTAGAGATTTTTAATATCTGGTATTAGTTGTCAAGGTTAGAAAGAATCTATCTAAATTTATTAAACTCGTGGGATTTCGTTTTATGAATACATTGAGTGAACATGACATTTAATATGGCCGAGAGGAGATTTTAAGCATTTTAAATAGCGTTAATAGGCAACTTAGAGTTACTGTCTATATGATGTGCTAATGGTAAAATATGATATGTTGAATTACCTAAATAACCTACAATGCGTAGTAGGCTGTTAGGTAATCCTAGCTACTGAAGATTAATATAACTACCAGCAACGTGAGGATGACTTCCTCTGTAATAAGATGGGTTGAGCTTGAAAATAAAATTATTAACATATTTACAGGAAAATTAATTACATACCATACAAATTTTCATATCGTCGGTATCTTGCAACAAGTTCTCGAGACCACTTTTTGTATTTCTGAGTTATTGATGATTTAAAGTTTATGGCCGCTTGTGATTACATACAATAACTACAAAACTATTTTAATTAGACTTGGTATTTTTTACAGAGCATAGACTATGAACTTAAGGACACTTTAGCATCATTTTATATATGTATATTATAAAAAAGTCGACTTTAGACCTTTTTGCAGGTTACCGACGATATATCCCCATTGTACTTCGGCCCAAAATTTAATTTGGACACAAAATTTTAAATATGCGAATATGACATCTGGGGTAGTGGTAGTGTCATGGTAGTTAGGACACGTAAATATCATGCGGAAGCTCCAGAATTCAATACAAAGAAAGAAAAAATATGTTTTTTTATAAAAAAAAAAACATCTTAACTTCCCTTTACATCCCATTAATGAGGTATGGGATGCTTCTCGCGGATTTTGATTGTAGATTAATATGCTTTTTATATTAGATTCACAACAAACAGCACCTACATGTTTATCGACGAATTCGAACGTCACTGTTTGAGAAGCTTTTACTAGACATGCCGATCGACTCGATACTTATACTGCGAAGGTGCTGTCGAAAACACAGATGCCAAATGCAAATTTTTTTTTTTGAATTCACTTAAGGATGTATTCAATTTGCACTCATCCTCTATTTCTTTCCTTAGCCTTTTCTTGTGCTTAAATTATTCGTTACCTTAAGTGATAATAGCCCTGCCTTAGTAGTTGTATCATTTTGATATCACTTTTCATATTCATACCAATTGTCATCATTTTTCACATTGATATAGTATATGAGTGCAAATGATCACACACATCCAATGGCACAGACATATTTTATGACCCAATTCTGATAGCTTCCATAGTTACAGCCAAACGTATTACGCCATGAAGTATATAAACGTTTATGAACACAAATACATATGCATACAATAATAATGATAAGTATGCGCCACAAAATGATGCTTTGCCATTTATTTCAATAACAGTGAGGTGTGCCCTGCTTCCGCCCTTAAAACCATTGTAACACTGCGACGTTGACGGCTGACACTAAATTCCAGTTGAACACAACATTTGTCACACTCCCGTATATGCTCTCGTTGAGCTGGACTTAATTCTAGGAATGGGCAAATAATAAGATGCTTTGAAGCATTCTTTCATTAGTTAATTAATATTATCACTTACGAACATTTACACCCACGCTTACAAACATACTATATGTGATCTTGTGCCTGTGAGTATGTTAGTGTGTGTGTATGCAAGCCTGTAGTTACAAATGGAATATTAACGCCACAAGGAACCCATTTGTCTTTTGCATAATGTACTCAGTCAGTCGTTTATAGCATGTTTTGCTATAATTTGTACCATGTTAATATATGCAATTACATTCGGTATCCCTGTGTATGTAAGTGGGTATGTGTGGCATTATATGCGTCTGTGGGTTTCTGTGTATGTGTGTGTGACAAACTAACAAAAGTGTCATAATTAAAAACATCGTTTGTACTTTTGCATGCAATATTTATAGCGATAATGATACAACCTCACTCACATACCCACATACAGAGTCACAATGGGAACAACGACAGGGGGAAACATGACGCTGAACAACCAAATAACATTCATACAATTCACGCTATCGCCTAGCGTATAATTTGTAAATTTATCGAACATTTAACATAAATAATGTGCAAATGACAAAATGAAGCGACGCTGAAACAAAGCAACAGCACACAATCGTTTCGCGACCAGAGATGCCACATTGCTTAATTTTAGATTTTACTCATACATTCATGGGTATTTCCGGTGGAAGTATGGATAAATTCAAACTCATAATGTGTTATATTAATTGTTGTTATTTTTTTAAAAACCTTTCAGCCTTTTCGGGTTATATTGATTTCTTGTATTTTCTTAGCATTTCAAAGCAAATATGACAACAGTACCATTATAATGGTTCTATAGTTGCTGATGGTCTCTCCAGTGCGTAAAAAGCAATTTGGAGTATTTTATAATGGTAAATTAAAAAAAAAAAGGTTATTAAAAGATATTTGGTTGCAATTAGTTAAGACTATGCATCAAAATTAAAAAATAATTTTGACATCATATTTGGAATCCTGGAACCATAGGTTAGGTTAGGTTAGAAAGGCTAATCAAGCTCATTTCGATACCAGTTCAAATATCCTAGTTCTTAGACTAGTTAATCAAAGGTTAAATTAGTCAATCCAAGAGAAGGTGTTCCGTTGTTTCTTCATCCCCCTCCATGTAGCATCTATATAGATTGGAATTTTTATGTTATAATCTAATGGCGTGTTGTCCAGCAAGACAATGTCCTATAAATGCGGATATCCTACCTGTCTGCAAATTAAGTATTTACTAAGTCCTCTTTTTTCCATTGCTATTGGGACCGCCGTGGCATATTGGTTAGAACACGCGACTACCATGCGGGAGATCCCCGTTCGATTCTCAGCTCCAGTCATCTACAATTTTCTTTAATAACCGGCCCCCTCGAACAGTGATTATCGCATTCGTCGATAAACAAGTAGGTGTCGTTTGTTGTGAATCTAAAATAGAAAGCGTGTTAATTCGCTACAAAGCGAGAAGCTATCCCATACCTCATTCATAGGGTGTAAAGGGATATTAGGTCAAGCCTGATGTGCAGACGGCAGGTAGAGGTCGGCTTACTAACACTCTTTTGTCCTGTCTAGTTAGCTCATCCCCTTTGCCATAGTGATTTCTGCCTAAAACATGCTACAATTGTCTGGCAGCTGGAAGGAGATATTTATATTGAGGTCCGGTGAATGGATATCATAGCCCTCACTCACTCTTCCAATTTTAATCCATCCTTGAACATATGGATACTACTTCTATTCCCCTCCTCTGACTTTTGCAAGGTATTCCTATTGAAAAAAAAATCATTAGATTATACAGTACACATTTTTCAGTCTCATCGATTTGGGAATCAATTCTGAGAATTTCTCATTAAAGCTTCCCCAAAATTAAGAACTTTTGCATCATTCATTTTGTCAAGTTGGCTGCATTATTAATTTATTGGCCGAGGTATACCATACGGAATATCTCTTTTGTGTCTGAAGCAAAGTTGTCGGTATTGAATAGGAAAAAATAAAATAAAACAAATAAAATTCTCGCCTTCATACACACGAATCGTAGAAAAAATACGGTTACTTATGTCTTAGGCTATGCGAAAATGTTGTGTGTGTACGGTTGCCCATAACTAGAATGTCATAGCAATTCGTTACCGATAACACTCCTGTCAGACAATTTTTCCGACAGATTTCTGGTGTCTGAACGCGCCTTTACACTTATTTACACTTACTCATGCATATACTGATTTACGTAGAGTAATAAATAGAATTCCACATAACTCATACGCTCTGACATGGGTTAACTTCAAAATCGTCGCTACTAACTTGATAAATAACTATTTGCGACACAATTACTAGGTCATTTTATGATTCCTTACAAGTTTTATTTGCAAAAGCCAAAACTTTAATGACGAGATATACCGTGTTAAAATATTTAGCAAAAAAACATTCGAATGACCATTAAGTAAACGTATTACTGCAGCCACTTGACAAAATGAATGATGCAGAAGTTTTTATTTTTGGGGCTACTTTCACGTCCAATTCTCAAATTGAGTCACAAAATCATGTGTTGTACTATGTTAGCTACTTGTTAAAGGTACTGGACACAGAAGTCCGTTTTAGCGGGGATTGAGGTGATCCGATGTAGTTGTTTATCATGTCCAGAATGCCCCGATAGCTTACGTAAACATCACTGAATCCCACCAGAGATAACGTGACAGACGATTCATCTATGATATCAGGAGATCAGATGTTTAGAATTCCACTTAGTGCTATACCTGATGTTGTGTACATTTCCCCACAAACTTGATACTGATTTTTGTCAAGGAATAGAGAACGTTTTTCTTATGAGAGACCTGCACAAAACTACTATAAAAATTGAGAAGTATTGTTTTAACTATAGCTGTATAAATTCAAATAGTGAGCTTTGAAGACAGTCCACAGCGCTTGCTTGTAACGCCTTTAAGAAGCAAAGAACGCCAGATGCCTCTTTGACCCCTTTCTTTACATTGGATTTCCAAGACAGTTTCCTGTCGAGGCATAATCCTTAGATACTTGACTTACTCTTTCAATTGAATTGCACCCCATACCAAAAAGATACAATTTAGTAGTATTTTATATTCGCGGGAAAAGGAAAAGCTCGATTTAAAGTGATACTAATTTAGTAGGCGGTATTCTGTGCTGTAGATTAAGACACTCAGGATCAGTATCTGATAGAGTTGGATCTTCGTTCGCGAGCAAGCTTGTGGCTTTTGTTAAAGATGGTGCGAGTCGTGTTTACTGCTGCCTTCCGCATGATCATCTCTATTGTGATATTAAAAAGATCGCATGAAAATGAAAATGGCTCTGTTTGATTCATGCCTATTTTCACTAATGACTTCGTGAAAGTCATTCTCCAGTATTTGTCGTAGTGCGAATATCTGGTCGGTCGTGGATTCACCAGGTCTAAGACCACACTGATAAAGTCCAATCAGTTTCGCTAGGATGGGCTTTAGTCTTTCACATAACACACTAGACAGGACCTTGTATGCGATGGGTAAAATGTTGATCCCGCGATAATTTGTAAACACACTTAGATCGCCTTTTTTAAGCATAGGACATAAAACACTCAGATTTCAATCATAGGACATGCATTCCTTGAGCCAAATCGTGTTTATGAACTGGTGCATGCACGTTGCCGGCTCCAGCAGCTTTATTGTTTTTAAGCCGTGCAATAGACGTGCTGATCTCGTTTTGGCTCAGTGGTGGACACTCCACCGTCAATGATTGGTGTGATTTCGTCACTCATGCCACCTTTGGGAACGAGTAGAAATGTGTTCCATCCATATTTGCAGCACACTCTGAATGTCAGTGACCGGATTTCCGTCTCCGTCCTTACAGGTGGGGATCCCTGGTTCAAAACCTTTACTTTTTTCCTTTTGGTGGAACTTTCGGGCTTAACCTCTATCCCTGCAATTCTCGATATCCTGGCTCTATCTTTCTTCCATACACGTTTTTCCCGCCTGAATAGGAATGTCATCTCCCTGCTCTTCTCATTATAACGCTCCGTCACTGCGTCATTGGCTGCAGTTTTGCCATGTATGCAGTATTATTGAAGGTTCTAAATTCTCGAGGGAATTCTTGATTGTACAGACCATAGAATGAAGATCTGTCTCAGTTGACCTTCCTTAATGGTGGATATAATAAGATTTTTATAAAAGATTATGTGGAATATAACTTCGATCATGAATTACTAGTAAGCTCTCGAAAGTCTTTTGGTTTCACATGTAAGCATTGGAAATAATCTGGGAGCAAAACCATATTTCTTCCAAATGTTTTGAATAACTTCCAACATGAGGCAGCCCCTGAAAATTAATTCTACTCACATACAATATAGGTATAAAGCCTCCAGTAATTCTGCTGGAAGTTTTTCTAAGACAATTTTAGGATGACAAGTTTTACGTTCCATCAACTTTTATTAGAAATCCCGTACACGGTGAGGCCTAAGAAAGAAAGTACATGAAGGGTACTGACTGGTACTGTCTTCTTTGAATACACAAAAGTTTTCTCATGACATCCGCTTATACTTCCTTACTTTACCATTATACAGATTAAGACTAGATTTGTAAATTTTTCCAGCTTTATGAATGTTGCTAGTTCTGGCTTTATGGAAAAGCCACCTAATATAGAATATATGATCCCGAAGTTTATTATTCTAGCATTGTGGCTCCTTGTGATCCTGTATGCATCTGCAAATTTGCTAACTAACTCTTCCTTTTCATTTAATTCATTTAAAATCAGTATTCCCTGATTTTTTTGAAGTGTAAACAAAAGACTATTGTGCAGTGCACCAATCCATATATAGGCCTACATATATCGATAACATAAAAGAAAGTTGTACTTATTTATAGATTTTCATTTGATATTCTTTTATTATCGCAGTACATTTTAATATTTTTCATCATAAAATGTTTTCCCATTACCGATGTGTAAAGAATTTAATTGCCAACAACAACTATCTGGTAACGCCAAAAACAATCATATATGAAAACTTTTTCTAACTTTTAGACAAAGGGATTACATGGCTTCGCAAAGTAATAAGAGTGAACGATAGATACGCGAAAATACCACACGACATTTACTATATGCGTGTATATGCATATGTAGGGCCAAACAATTATACGAAATTCACTAAATGAACGTTTGAATTCATTGTTTTTTGTATGTATGCGCTCACAATGGAAAATGTACTCTACAAGATTGTAATAATTATGAAACCACTAATTACATGGAACCACCAACGCATATAGAAACAATTCAATGGAAATAGTTTATAATTTATTTGTGTGTGTTAATTAGCTGCAATAGTATTACACGTATTTTCAATGTATTTTCATCCTTTCATATTTTTATTCCTGGGGCACAAATGTGTGTAAAAATACATTTTTTGCGTAGAATAAATGTATAAAGATGAGTGTGTGTGTGTGTCCGGCTTCGTTGCCTATGCGATAAATTCTGTATATTTACAAACCGAAATATTGTGTTTAGCATTTGGTAAATCAAAACACCAAAATTATAAATTTCTCGGGCGTCCATGAGTGTATTTAAATGTTTTTGACAATGTGCATTGTATTGTTTGAGGTTTTTGTTGTTGTTTCTGTTGTTTATATTTGTGTTATCTTTACTGTTCATTTACTTACCTATGCGTACATATAAATCTAAATAAGGTGTACGAGTATGTACATGTTGACCAGTGAGTGTGTATTGATAAATTATCCTAATAATTACACATTCAAATTGTGTGTTATGTACAAATATTATTAAGAGAAATAGTTTTGCAAAATATATGGCCTAAATCTAAGGCAATAGATAGGAAAGGAAATAGAAGAACTATGATACATGATAGATGGATCCCTGTGGTAAGCGCAAAACAAACAAAAAGTGTTCTTTATGTTGTAATATTTGTCTATTTTCATAATGATAAGATCCAAGAGGTTTTATTGTATCTTAATAATAATAAATATTTACTCTTGAAACCTGCGTTCAATATTCAAAGTCTTATATGAAAATAAGTGAAAACTTGTAGCGTGTAATTTCATAAGGTATACATATAATCACTAGTTAAAATTATCTTAGAGCTTTTCATGACAGAAAAATAGCTATCAAATACCAAATACTTCTATACAATTCTATGCTTTATATGTGATAATGAAAAAAAGTATATTTTTTTAAGATATACCCACAATTGAATTAAGTGTAGCATGAGTTGAAACATGATTTAGAAAGAGTGCACAAAATTCAATAAGTTGAAATGACTGATAAATAATTTCACCCTTATAATTTCTACAAATTTATAATGGATATTGTTCAATTCTGAGCTATCATAAATAACCATAAGTGAAATTACATACCCAATATTATACAGCAGAACACATGATTTTGCGACTTAGTTCTGAGAATTGCACGTGAAAGTAGCCCCAATAAAAGAACTTCTCCATTATTAGTTTTGTCAAGTTAACTGCATTATTAATTTAATGCCATACGAATTTTTTTTGGTCAATGTGGATTTTTAGCACTTTTTCTTTATTTTAACACAGTTATATCTCATCATTGGGGTTTGGCTTTTGCAAATAAAACTTTATTAAAAAATAACTTTAATTGTGAGGATGCATAAAATTAATATTAAATGTTACTGTGTCGGGACCGGCCGTGGCATGATGGATAGAACACGCGACTACCAAGCGGGAGATTACAGATTCAACTCCTGGCTCCAGTAATCTTAAAAAAAAAAATTCCCTTTACACCCCATGATTGAGGTATGGGATAGCGCTTCGCGTTGCTGTGAATTAACACGCTTTCTATTTTTAGATTCACAACTAACGGCACCTACTTGTTTTTCGACGAATGCGAACGTCACTGTGTGAGAAGCTCTTACTAGACATGCCGATTGACTCGACACTAATACTGCGAAGTTGCTGTCTACAACATTCGAGGGGAGCCGACAATGAAAGAAATTTTTTTTTAAGGTGTCTGGAGCCAGGAGTTGTACCTGTGTTCTCCAGCATGGTAGTCGCGTGTTCTAACCACTATGCCACGGCCGGTCCCTTCTTTTTAGGCACTGGATCCACTTTTTTCGAGTAGGTTTGTTCCGATTTTTCCCTCCTGTTCTATATTCAGACACAAAAGAGATATTCCGCACTATATACCGAAGTATAACCGTGTTCAAATATAGAAAATTTAAAAAGCAAATGATGCAGAAGTTCTTATTTTTGGGGCTATTTTCACGTGCAATTCTCAGAATTGAGTCCTAAATCAATGAGCTGAATAATGTTGTACTGTTGTTGGGGATAGGACTTTCTGTCATATGGCCAGACGTGTTCAGACATGTATTAAAACCTTAAGGAATGGTTACAGTGTATAAAGTAATGATGAATTTACCTTTTCGAAATAATTGGGAAAAATTTAGGTTTCGGTAAATAGGCTAACTTGTTTGGGAAATACCAGTAGGGGCAGCACGACGAGCAAAGATAGGTATGTTAGTGTACATGGATAAATTCTGTCAGTTGTATGATAGGTGATAGAAGAGGTGTGACAAATGCTGTGAATTCTTTTCTGTTGTAGTCGAAATAAAAATTTTTCCCCTCTAGAACGCAGAATGGGAGCGCTTGGAGATAATTAAAATAAAATTATCAAAATAAAAAAATTGTGTGGAAACCAACTTAAGGGTTAAAAATAGAGGGTAGATATGTTTTGAGAAACTGTGGATTTTTCACCTTCTCCACTTACTTGACAAAATTCACAACAAGCCCCGCAACTGCCCCAAAGTAGCCCCTAGAGGGATAAAATGTATGACAGACCCCAGGTGCCCCTAGAGGAGTCATGACCGACCTCCAATATTTTGCAAGACGAACAGTTTGTCAAAACATATCTATCCCTTATCTTAAACCCTTAACGTGGTTCCCATGGCTCCACGAAAAGCCCCCCAATGAAATAACGCCCAGGAAATAACCCCCAATGAAATAAACTCCAAAAAATAGGAAGTAACACCCAAAAACAGTGAATGAAATAACATCCAAAAATAAATTAAATAAACCCCAAAGCGAAAACGAAACAACCCCTAATATTTGGGAGCTATTTCATATGAAATAACACAAAATGATGAAAATGAAATAACCCCCAATGAAATAAACCCCATCAGCAACAAAAATGAAATTAAGCCCAAAATTCATAAAAGAGTCAGTTTTACCAAGGATTTCATGAAGTCAATATGGACCAACAGCAAAGTCGCAAAATTATTGAAATGAATCGTGTGGTTCGTAGATCGTTGTAGCCCTGCACTATTTTTACAGTTCGAAAGACAATTTGTCTTTTACGTTTGGCCTTTACACAACCACCTCCACTGTTCACAAGCAAATCAAACTATCTGCTTTAATTGAATTCCTCCTTCCGAAGAACTCTTACAAATTTAAAAAAATTTCCATTTTTAGATATCATTCTCAAAATGAAAAAATGCTCGTAGCATATTGTTGATTTTCTATCCGTCAATATGAACACAAATGGAAATATCTGTAAACATTCAAAGATATTGTAATGTATTCACAGGCTAAAAGTTTTCTTGTAAAAGGCCTATTTTTTATAATTATATAATTATAACCCCCCAAAAACCAACAGTTTTACAAATGAAATAACCCCCGAATAAAAAAGTTAAATATGTCTTTAACTTAATAAAAGTACAGTCTATGAAACAAGCCCCGAATTTTAAAAATTTGTTGGGTGTTATTTCCTTGGAGATTATTTCATAATTTGAAAACCCCAAATGACGGATGAAATAATTCCCAAAAATAAATGAAAAACCACCCAAAAAATTTGAGAGTTATTTCATATGAAATATCACCCAAAATTGTATGAAAAAAATTTGGGAAATATTTCATTTCACGTTTGGGCGTTATTTCATTGGGGGGCTTTTCGTGGAGCCGGTTCCCATACAATTTTTTAATTTTTAATATTTTTTTTGCAACTTTATATGTATGTGCCAATATATTGCGATCAATATATGAAAATACGCCAATATATGTCAAGATATATCGAGAGATAGTGATTTGTAACTGAAAAAAGCACAACTATAGAGTGGTAAGGGGTTAAATCTAAAAAAAAGACTAAAATCGTTAAAAACCCTAATTTTTAGTCTTTCGCCAAAAAATACATAACTCTTAATATTGATTATAGATTTTTATGGTTGTAGTGTTGTTTTCTTTGAAAAAGGGTCAACGATATGTAAAAAATTCAAAATTAGGGTTTTAATTGCGTTTTCTATTTTTCGTACGTCAATAAATAAATTTTTCACCCCAAATTTTACAGAAAAATTGCAGTTTTTCAAGATATTTAAATCGCTAGCATCGAAACGGCATTACTTATTTATAAACTTTCAAGTTAGAACTTGTTTATAATTTTGTTGTCTTTAACTTAAGTGCTTACATTCGGGTAAGAGATACCCAAAATATTACCAAAATATGAAGCGCACCTCCAAATATTTGAAAAAAAAAAATTCAAAAATTTTTATAAAAAAACGGCAACTTCGACAATTTTTTAAATATCATTTTCGTGTTAAGATTGTCAAAATCTATGGAAAAAGTGTTTTGAAATCTTGTTTAAAAAAAATTGTTGTTCTGTGTAATTTTATGGTGAAAACATTATGAAATAATAGCCTTTTCCCATATTTTTGAAATTTTCATGCACTGGATGCAATTTTTTTGGGTCGGTCTATTTGAGGCATTTATTGCTCTTATATCTGGTTTAGATCTACAACTTTGCGGAAGACAAAAATAAAAATTCCGAACGGTTAATGAAATGTGGACTCCGTAAAAATGGAACTTTTTTCAAAAAATCGTGTTGGGGTGAAAATATTGGAGTATCCATAAAAACAATGTTTCGATGTAATGGGGCCAAGTACTTTGGGGATTTTTTTAGTTTCGGTATGTTCTTCAAAAATAGCTGGGTACCAAGGTGGCACCAGACGATGACCTTAGAAATGTTGCACTGTGTTACTTGAACCCTCTTCCGGGTTAGTTGCGGGTCTTGTTGTGGATGTTTTCCCCAATATGAAAAGTTTCTCGTTAATAATAATCATCAATAAAAAATTTGACCCATTCTAATGAAGATGTTTACGATAGTATAGATAACGATTAAATATATGTCGTATTATTTTCTTATATGTTTACCTTTATGTTTGTTATATTAATGAACTTAATAAAAACTTAAATTTATTAAGACTTGTGCAGTTTTTTTTCTGGGTCACACATGTATAAAAAGTTTTTTTTATTAAGAAAAAGTAGTTTTTTGCCAACAGTAAGTAACACATCAAAAACAATGTAAACAATTACCTACATCACAATAATTATAGACTTTCTTCGGAAAATTTTACAGTCATAATTTTGTAGAAGCTCAAATTCCAGAATGTCCATTGTCTTCTAACAGACTTTTTGGACACAAATCAAGTTTTTTCAGTATCTACCTGTATCTTACCTAGGAACCGGTATTGTGGTTAGAATACGCGACTTTCATGAGGAAAATCCGTGTTACGATTCCACGCTGCAGTCATCTAAATTTTTCTTTCATTGCCGGCCCCCTCGATGTTTTTCTTAAATTTTCCGAATTGGATTTAAGTATTAGGAAACAAGTCGGAAATTAAATATTATGGCGTATATAACACAAGGGAACAAAATTGAACTTTTTGAGTGTTGTTTGGAATTCGATAGCTGTTTTTTACTAACTTGAGGTCGCTGATTTCAAATCTAATCTCCATTTTTCTCCATCAGCTCGAATTTTTAAGTTACAGGTACTAATCGTATTTTCGACTTTTTTCCAAAAAATTATAGTTCAAAAAATCATAATTTTTTTTTCATAAGCCGGATTTTAAAATTTTTAATTTTTTTTTTAAGATATCGTTGTTACCTTTGAAAAAAATCAAATTTTTTAATATTACAAAAAAAAAATGACTGAGTAACGGCTGTTTTATTCGAAAAAAAAAAAAAAAAAATTACACATTTTAATTTTCTTCACGCTGAAAGTTAATCGGTTGGGGGCAAATTGTTATTTTTATTAGCTTTATTGAATATCATATTAAAATAGCTTTCTAAAACATGTATGTACATAATAATCGATTGAAAATTGAATGAGTTATGCTAAGTTCGGTGATAACAGATTTTTCGAAATTTTTTGTTTCTACCCAAAAAAATTAAAATTTTGTATTTTTAAAAATCATGACAAATTTGCCAATTTATTTATAGTTTAATTTATAGTTTTGCCTTCTATTACAATATTAATTAACTGACCAAATTTAATTAATCGGCAGGTTTCAATTTGGAAGTTAAGGAAAAAATATTAATTTTCCAAAAATAGGTAATTTTGTATGGGAGGTACCAGAAGGGGTGATCCGATAAAGTGCAAATTCATTCCTGATTTATATTTTCATAACCGTAAAACTTCCGCATAGTTTGACTGAATTCAGTGTACTTACAAAAAAGATATGTATGTAAGACTATTGGGGTGAGTTTGGTCATTTGTATGGGAGGTACCAGAAGGGGTATGGCAACGGTTTCGGTTTTTCTAGGGTTTGTCTACTTTTGTAAGATAAATTAACTGACCAAATTTCAATATCCTCCGGTAGTCTGTTTGGCAGCTATCGAAAATATATTAATTAGCCAAAAATAGGTAATTTTGTATGGGAGGTACCAGAAGGGGTGGGGCTATTCCGCCCATTTACAATCCCATAAGTTCGTTTCGAAAAATATTAATACTGATAAATTTTCATAACGATCCGTTAAGGTTTGCTCGAGTTACACTTTCACAAACATATTAATAAATGATATTTCTGTATGGAAATCGCGATTTTTGTAAATTTAGTTATCTCAGTAAATTGTTGACAAAATCAAAAGTTGTGCAGAGATTTTAATGAAATAAAGCTCATTTGATTCACACTACATTAAACTAAATGTTTTAAGACAAACACTGTGATTTTTGTTGCATTAATTTTTTTTATGAATTTTTAAAAAACAAAAAATTTTTTTTTTTTTAAATTTTTTGTTTTATTTTTTAAAACTACAACGATATCTCTGAAACTACTAAGCCAAATTAAAAACAATGTAGGCACGGATTAAAGATAATTTTGTTGACGAGTTTAAGTTTTTTTTTTTAATTGAATATGGTGAACCGTTTTCAAGTTATTTAAATATTTGTGGTGGAAGTGCCTTAGTTATGAACATAACGGTATATCACGAAAAGTCGAGCTGATACAAAAAAACCAAGTGCAGATTTGGATTCAGCGTCCCAAATTACCTTTAAAACAATATTCAGTTCATAAACAACAAATACCTTGTTCCCTTGTGTAATCATTTAGAAATGCAGAGCATGCAAACATTCCCATATATATAGTTACCTCAAATCCAATAGCACAGTGCGACAAAAAAAATTACCTGGTAATTTTTCGCTTGCTCGGCTCCGTTCGCTCGCTAACTTCGTAAAATCTCAGCAAACGGTCTTCCGAGCATGTATATGTGTTGCGCGTACGGATAGGCAAACATATGTATACGCATATGCACACAAATATGCGCCCTGCCCTCTTCTTCCCTCTTTTTAATGTTTTGCCTGTGACGCAATATCTAAGGCAACAACATAATGCAAACGGACAATACAAATAAAGAAATTTTTTTGCGGGCACTTTGCTTCCTTCTTTCACTTACTGAGCTTAGCGACGAACGGTTTTGTTCGCATCGAGTGGTCAGTAAGAGACCGATTCATGTGGTTTGCTCAACCCGAGAGCAAGAACACGAACGAAACGAAAAAAGGGTAGCTGTTAGCGACTACGTTTCTTTTTTTTTCGATATTTAAAGTGAGCAGACCGCGCAGAAAAATTTCGTTGAGCGTATTTTGCGAGCTCTGAAATTATACCATTTTCTGGTATGTGCTGCTGTGTACAAAAAGAATCTGTTTTTTTTTTAAATTTCGCAAACTCACCCAAAGATAAATATTGTTACATAGACAATCTATATATGTATGTATATAAAAGTGAACATTTGTTTTTACCTATGGCCTCTATAGACTTCAAAACCATCCAACCGATGTGCAACAAATCGGTTTCATTAGAAAGGGTGGTTATAGGCTATTTAAATAATGCATAAGACACATTTGGTCCATTCATGAAGTCGATTTTAGACTTTTCCCATACAAAAATATTCAGGAATTTTACCATTTTGAATATTTAAATTTCAGATGACAACAAAACATGATAGATTGACATATATGTATGTATACTCTGTATATTAAAATACAATTGTGTTTGTTTGAAGCTTATAGGAAGCCACATTATTCAACCGATCTTTGTGAGGTGTTGCCCAACCAGGCGCCCGTGGATTAGATAAGTAGGAGTGATCCCGACCATAGATTTCAATTTTTGAGAATGTTTTATCTATAGGACTATTATGCGGTTTTGATATCGTTGATTTTCACAATAGTTCGGTGACAAAACATAATCGCATTGGTCATTCATTATACGGTATTGCGGCAACTCTTTGGATGGCGCAGAATAGCGCAATAATTTTGAAATTTCCTTTAAATTTGGTTTGTTTGAAGCTTATAGGATGATACAGCATTGAGCCGAAGTTCTTGAAGTATGGCCCAACCATTAACAAAAATACAATATCTGGCATACTATTTCAACAAGTGACTTTAAAGTGGTGTAGCTGCAATATGATCTGGTCAAAACCTTGCAGGATAAGATTATTAGCCGTGGCCCCGCCAATAGGAGCTAAACATTTCTCAAATCTGCATATATTTCAATTAGAGCGATGGACGGCATACAACAGTGTAATATTTAATTTACTTGATGCACCCATGGGTTTTGATATTGTTGATTTTGGAGAAGGTTTGATCGCAAAACATATCGCGTTGGCTACTGCATCCTTCTGTATTACGCAACTCTATTGGATGTTACAGAATTGATCAATAAATTGCAATTTCTGAGAACAGCACATGTAATATCAAGATACAAATTTTGCAAACATGTCAAATAATGAGGGATGAGTGTACTAGGGCACACAAACAATAGTTGGAACCCCTTGTTCGGGCATTATAGGATTAAAAAGCAATACAAGATTGAATTATCCTTCTTAAATTAATTTAATCAGAAAATATAAGGGAACTGTTATATTGCTACTATGTATTCACACAATACCCACGGTTTTGCAGTTTGATTTAATTGATTACAGTTTTTAGTTCGGTTAAAATTTGCGATGATAATTAATAAAGCTGAAGTACAGTCTATTGAAGTTAGCGGCATGAATTTAAAAAATCCATGTTTTTCTCATGAACAGTTTTATGTTGCATGTTCAGGTGTCTCATATTATTATTAAAATATTATCATTTAATATACCTCAAATTTTTTATTAAATTTCGATTAGAATATCAAAAGAAACTACGCACCCCAAAGATTTGTTTCACCCAAAAAAAGTTACATTTAGGTCCATACTTCTTTAGGCAGGACGAAGTCTGCCCAGTCAGCTAGTTTGTCATATATGTCAGCTTTCGCCTCAAAATCTCAAACTTTTCAGATTTTTTCAATATTTTTTAAGTTTGAAGAAGTTTTTACCAACTAGTTTATAAGGCCACCCTAATGTTTGCTACTTTATTCAGAAAATAAACGTTTTCACGAGTAAAACACATGTTAGTTTGTAAAAATCGGTTAACAAATGTTTAAGTTATTCAAATTTTTCAAGGAACACAATTTTCATAACCAAATTTTTTTGGTTTTGTTTAGGTTTCGTTGGTAATTTTCTTGCACTGTTTTATTTCATTATTATTAACTCAATAATCTATTTGGGGTTCTTTCATTTCTTGTTTGTAGTTTTTTCCTCTCCTTTGAACTTTATTTAATTTTTATTCGTGGGTGTTATTCAATTGATTTTGTGGGTTATTTCACTGGGGAGTTTTTCATTTCTTGTTTTAGGGATTTTTTTATTGGGGGTTATGTCGTGGCGCCATTTAAATATACTTGGGGTCTTACATGTCATCTTTAATGCGAAATACATTTTTACATATCTTACGATATATACCCTTATCTCTTAAAGTGAGATTACAAAAATACTAAAGTAAAGTAAAGGAAATTAAAAATTGCCTCAATTTAATATTTGCGTAAGAGTTATAGACAAAATTTCTATGCATATTTTATGTATTCTTATAACTGTAAAGGTTGACATCTTTTAGTAATTTTAGTTGCCAAAAACAATGAGTTATTAACATACAGCGAGAATTCGGTAACCACTTCTATAACCTTGTAATTACATTAGGTTTTAGAAAATGATAAAAAACTAGGTATTTCCCATCCATTCCAATGAATTACAAATCTTGGACTGCATCTTTGTCATACCGTTAACGTCGACAAACAATTGTAAGAATGTTAATCGTTCCACAGCTTTATACTAACTAAGATGGAGAATTTTTGTGCGGAACTTATTACCGTTCTTTGCACGAATCCGTAATGGCAAATAATCGCAAATCTTAATACATCCATTGGGGTACACCAACATCAATTACAAACGCTTTTTATTTCACAGTATTTACTCTTCATTTATTTATATTTACTTAAAGTTATAACAAACAGTTAACGTTGAACATTTTCAAAAATAAATATTTCCCAAGAGGAAATTAGTTATACCCCCATTAATAATAGGGAAGTTGAACTGTATGGATATTGCGCAAGCAGTAAAAAGGAGGCTTGCACCATAGGTTGCCCCAGTACAAATAACTAACTGACAACAGAAAACAAGCAATTTCCTTGAGATAATTAAAAATGAGAAAGTACCAGTAAAATGGTATAATTTTATAGGACATTACTGTGACTTAATGGTGTGAATGTTCACATTAAAGGCTCGCCGATGCAGGGAGCAATGAGAAAGGAGCAGTGACTTACAAATGAGGTTGATAGTAAATCAAGTACCGGTAATAAGCATACACTTTTATAGAGTATAAATTAAACTAACGATTTTCCGTTATTCCCATGTGCAGATGATGCTAGAGATACGAACAAAGCCCAAGACAACAAACAGACCTTGAGGTCAATGAAACTACTAGAGTTATTGTGGGATATTTAAAATTGACTTTTTGACTGGTGTTTGGAAATTTAGTAGCTGGCACAGTTCTAGAGAACCATATAGTGACAAATGCTAAGACGAGGTGTTAAAACTATTTACTTTAAATAACACTATGACACAATTTGAGGGCCATTATCTCGGGGGTGAACCAAACCAATATCAAACGGAAGCATTTGACCTCAGTAATAAAACCTTAAACTCCAATTTGCTCCACTACGTCACAATTTTTTTTAAAAGTGGTTTGAAGTTTGATTTTTTTGGTAAAAAGTCGATTCAAAGAAAATGAAAAAGTCATCTATTAAAATACATTTTAGGTATTTCATGTCTTCGGAGACCTATATTAAAACATTCAGGGGAATATTTTCACGAAACATTTTAACCCTCTAGCTGCCACCCGTATGGGAAATTTTGGCCCAAATTTTAAAAACTGTTTTAATGTGAACTTTGGAGGGAGGTCATGGCTTAGAATCTTCGATAGAAATATTCTCCGGAAAATTGCACTAAGAGTCACCAAAGACAAATAACCTGTACGAGTCAAAGATCATAAAAGAAAAACAAAATAAAATGTTAAGAAGGCTATTTTTGAGCAAAGAATGCAACAAGCTATTTCGGAAGTGAACCAAACCAATAACAAACGGAAGCATTTGACCTCAGTAATAAAACCTTAAACTCCAATTTGCTTCACAACGTCACAATTTTTTTTTTACAGTGATTTGAAGTTTGATTTTTTTGGTTAAAAGTCGAATAACAGAATTTGAATAATCATGTGTAAAAATTCATTTGGAATAGTTCATGTCTTCGGGGACATACATTAAAATCTTCAGAAGAATATTTCATTAGAACATTTGAACCCTCTAGCTCCTACCCGTATGGGAAATCTTAGGATGAATTTTGAAATACAGCTTAAAAGTAATATTTCTGAAAATGTTCAATATGGTTGACAGGGTTAAAATGTTCCGAGGAAATATTCCCCGGAAAATTTGAATGTAGGTCTCCGAAGACATGAACTATCCCAAATCTATTTTTACACATTATTATACCATCACCCTTAGGGATGAAGGTATATATCATTTGATACGACCCAAAAGTGTAACACATAGAAGGAGTGACTTTAGACCCTAGGTTTCTTTGAACCAAATTCGATTCATGACTTTTTAAGTCGTTTGAGTCTGTCTGTCTGTCTGTCTGTCTGTCTGTCTGTCTGTCTGTCTGTCTGTCTGTCTGTCTGTCTGTCTGTCTGTCTGTCTGTCTGTCTGTCTGTCTGTCTGTCTGTCTGTCTGTCTGTCTGTCTGTCTGTCTGTCTGTCTGTCTGTCTGTCTGTCTGTCTGTCTGTCTGTCTGTCTGTCTGTCTGTCTGTCTGTCTGTCTGTCTGTCTGTCTGTCTGTCTGTCTGTCTGTCTGTCTGTCTGTCTGTCTGTCTGTCTGTCTGTCTGTCTGTCTGTCTGTCTGTCTGTCTGTCTGTCTGTCTGTCTGTCTGTCTGTCTGTCTGTCTGTCTGTCTGTCTGTCTGTCTGTCTGTCTGTCTGTCTGTCTGTCTGTCTGTCTGTCTGTCTGTCTGTCTGTCTGTCTGTCTGTCTGTCTGTCTGTCTGTCTGTCTGTCTGTCTGTCTGTCTGTCTGTCTGTCTGTCTGTCTGTCTGTCTGTCTGTCTGTCTGTCTGTCTGTCTGTCTGTCTGTCTGTCTGTCTGTCTGTCTGTCTGTCTGTCTGTCTGTCTGTCTGTCTGTCTGTCTGTCTGTCTGTCTGTCTGTCTGTCTGTCTGTCTGTCTGTCTGTCTGTCTGTCTGTCTGTCTGTCTGTCTGTCTGTCTGTCTGTCTGTCTGTCTGTCTGTCTGTCTGTCTGTCTGTCTGTCTGTCTGTCTGTCTGTCTGTCTGTCTGTCTGTCTGTCTGTCTGTCTGTCTGTCTGTCTGTCTGTCTGTCTGTCTGTCTGTCTGTCTGTCTGTCTGTCTGTCTGTCTGTCTGTCTGTCTGTCTGTCTGTCTGTCTGTCTGTCTGTCTGTCTGTCTGTCTGTCTGTCTGTCTGTCTGTCTGTCTGTCTGTCTGTCTGTCTGTCTGTCTGTCTGTCTGTCTGTCTGTCTGTCTGTCTGTCTGTCTGTCTGTCTGTCTGTCTGTCTGTCTGTCTGTCTGTCTGTCTGTCTGTCTGTCTGTCTGTCTGTCTGTCTGTCTGTCTGTCTGTCTGTCTGTCTGTCTGTCTGTCTGTCTGTCTGTCTGTCTGTCTGTCTGTCTGTCTGTCTGTCTGTCTGTCTGTCTGTCTGTCTGTCTGTCTGTCTGTCTGTCTGTCTGTCTGTCTGTCTGTCTGTCTGTCTGTCTGTCTGTCTGTCTGTCTGTCTGTCTGTCTGTCTGTCTGTCTGTCTGTCTGACTGTCTGTCTGTCTGTCTGTCTGTCCCACTTTACATATGGAGTAATAATATCAATAAATCCATCCATCAATCCATTCAAAAGGATAAAGTTTTGGAGAAAAAATCTGGAAGTCTAGACACGCCCATTCTGATACGTCCCATACAAATGTACCTTTCCGCCCACTTTAGAGATGGAATAATAATATCAATACACTTGACACGATCGTGCCCAAATTCTGTAATTAGTAAAGCTATAAGAGGATAAAGTTTTAAAGAAAAGATCTGGATGTCTAGACACGCCCCTTCTGGTACCTCCCATACAAATGTACCACGCCGCCCACTTTAGAGATGGAGTAATAATATCAATATTCTCGACACGATCGTGCTCCAATTCTGTATTTTATTAAGTTATAACAGGATAACGTTTTGGAGAAAAAATTGGAAGTCTAGCGGCGCCCTTTATGGGACTTCCCATACAAATGTACCTTTCCGCCCACTTCAGAGATGAAGTAATAATATCAGTACATCCAACGCTATCGTGTCCAAACTCTGTATTTAGTAAAGCTATAACAGGATAAAGTTTTGGAGGATAAACCTAGAAGTCTAGACACGCCACTTCTAGTACCTCCCATACAAATTTACCACTCCACCCACTTTAGAAATCGAGTAATAATATCAATTTAATAGCAATTTTTTTTATTTTACTGAGGGTGATGGTATATGTAAGTCGGGTCGCCCGACTGAAACTTTCTTACTGGTTTTTCATTTTTTTTAACTGAATTTTGACCAAAAAAATCAATCTTTAAAACACTGTAAACAAAAATTGTGACGTAGTGGAGCAAAATGGAGTTCAGGGTTTTTATACTGAGGTCAAATGCTATCGTTTGATATTGGTTTGGTTCACTCATGAAAAAGTGTGTTGCACTGTGTAATCAGTACTTTACTCAGAAACACAGAAAATGGACTTGAGACCTTTTTGCAGGATACCGACGATGTTTCTTATTTTTCTTTAGTTAGTTTTCCCATAAATGACTTGTCAATACTAAAGTAACTTTCTTGCAACCCATACAAAACATACCGGTTCTTAACAGACAATAGTTGCAACCCAGGGAACCTGTCCCATGACTGCTGCTGCGCTGATACACTTCCCCGCAGGATATGGAAAGACACTTCTAAAAGTAGTTAAATGATTGTCTTTAATATTGTAAATAATATCGAGGCCTTATAAGCTTTTCTATAATGGTAAAGCAATTATTTCGACAGATCAATGAGCAAAGTCAGAAAACAATGAAAACACTCTGGATTAGGGGTCACTATGTGCGCTCGCCGCCTGAATATGCCCATATCAGTTTTAAACTGTTCATTATTACCTTACCGTCACACAATATTTTGGCTATGCCAAAGGGACCGACAGACACTGTCTGCATAGAAACCCATTAAGTTTAACCTTAAAACACATAAGACTCTGCCTTAATGGTGAAATTAATATAATATGCACACAAGAAATTGTACGACTTGGCAACGTAACTGGCAGACAAGCTTGGAGCAAAAATCTAAGATTTATTACCGACAGATTGAACGCACTCCAAGAGAATGTTTCTGTATCTTAAGTGAATTTTATTGCGTGATATATGTGTGTGTGTGTGAGTGCCAAGAGAATATAACATGAACACCTTCTTGCTTTCTTATATATGTATTTTCTTGGCGTAGTTTAGCAAGTAATTTAACATTGCGTTGGAAGGTCGTTGAAATGTAATGCGAATCTCTTCGGTCAGATACGGGTTTATGTCTATTGTATAATTTAATAGTATTTATGTTATTTCTTAAAGACTCAAAACAATGCTGAATGCAAGGGGTTGTGTTAGCAATTACGGATTTTTGTACATTCCTAGTTGGTACGGCTATAAAAATTCTTTTTTTATTGTTTATGGTTATCTTGATTTATCGTCACCTAAGTAAGTGTTATGATGCGAATAATTAATGTGCAATTAAGGTGTAACAATCTTACGCCCCTTATACACTACAGGGAAACCGAATTGTTGGTGCTGCGGAACCGATATTCCGGCATAATCTAACTATAACCGAAATTCGGGCTAATGTTTGAGTAATATGTGATGTCTTTAAAATGGAAATTTTACGAACACAAATGTCAAATTTGTATTCCCTTATTTTAAAAATCTTTTATACTTGTTATTTAAATATATTGTTAGGTGGCGGTAAAAAAAAAATTACATGACCGGATATAACTGTTTTACCCTAATTCGGACACAAGGATTTGAACTGCATCATTAGTTTTTTGAGTTTTCGGATTGGTTTTAAGAGGGCAAATAAATCTTCGACGACCAATAGATGGGTTTTCGGGTAAGCTTGATTTATTAAATACAATTTTGCCGAAGACGCATTATCCGAAAACCTAACTGAAGCTTGTCGAATATCGATTTACCCATTTTTGTGGTGGGTACCAGAGGAGGTGTGAACAAGATTAGGGTTTTCTGAGGGTTTGTATACTGAAGGGTGGTTAAATTGTAAGGGCCGATGTTGAATGTGACCCATACCTAAACGTCAAGTTCTTTTCTGTATTTCATTTGACTATTCTTAATTTCAGACTAACTCAATTTGAACCTTGGAAAGATTCACAATCTAGCAACGCGTTAAAGTTTTTCAGGCTTATTATGAAAATGGGCGTTCAAATCAAAATGCACTTTGTGATTTTTTCGGTCAATTTAATCGTCCAAATGTGCGTCCAATCGGAAATCGTGCAAAAATTTGAGCAAACCAGGTCTATAGGAGATGTGAAAACACCAGTGCATGTGCGTACAACTCGTACTGCCACACAATGGCTGTGTTATCTCACGTGGTGGCGATGTCAATTGGCCGCCAAAATCATGTGATTTGACACCCTTGGACTTCTTTCTTTGGGGTTATTTGAAAGAAAAGGTGTACGTCGATAAGCCAGCAAGAATTAAAGAGGCAAAGGATGAGATAATTATGCACATTATGCATCGAACCTCAATTATGCTTCAACGTCATCGAAAATTTGGACCATAGGATGGAGGTGTGCCGCAGAGGTCGCGGCGGCCATTTGGCCGGTATTTTGTTCCATATATAATTGAAAAAAAAATGACAATAATTTCCTAAATAACACAGTGCAACAGTGAAAAAAATACAATATTCTACTATCGAAGGGTAATAAAACCCTATACTCAGTTTCAGAGAGCCCAATGAAAAAAAGGTGTCATCAGTTTTTGTTCAACACCTAACTCACACTTCGTGATAGCGCGTAACTATATTCGGCAATAATGTAGCAGATAGTTTTGCGCACTAACTTTATTAACAATTTCTGTCACAACGGTAGGTTATTCCTGCCCTTTTTCAAAAAAAATTGAACATGAAATTATTTTTTTTTTCACTTTTTTAAGCATTACTTTGAGGGAGTCCAAATTTTTCACAAACAGTGTTCGCCAAAATTGTAGCCATGGTAACGTTGAACAACTTTTGTGAACATATTAATACAATCTGAACGTGTCTTGGAACCCTAAATTGCTCATAAAGACCACTATGAGACCGATTTTTTGTACTTTTACGCCCTTACAAGTCAGTAACGTTGTTGAATATCAACCGATTTTAAGCTTCTCATCCGATTTGGAAAGGAGAGGCTACGACCTTTCTAACAATATGTATAGTTATATTGATATCTTGTCATAACAGTCTGTTTTTGCCTCGAAATCGCTAACTTTTTTGGTTTTTTCAAAATTTTTTAAGTTTGAAGAAGTTTGTCGCCACTATTTTATAGCGACACCCTAATGTTCACTATTTTATTCAGAAAGTGCATGATCTTATGAGTAAAACGCATACTTGCGTCCCTCATGTTTTCTGAGGGACGCAATTTTCATATCCTATGCTAAAATCTATGTTGAAGTAACTAACAACTACACCAAAACAAAACTTCTTCTTCAACTCTTTGATTTTAGTTTACTATATGAAAATTGCGTCCCTCAGAAAACATGAATAACCTACCTATTTGTTAAACGATTTTTACAAGCAAATATGCGTTTTACTCATAAGATCATGCACTTTCTGAATAAAATAGTAAACATTAGGGTGTCGCTATAAAATAGTGGCGACAAACTTCTTCAAACTTAAAAAATTGTGAAAAAACCAAAAAAATTAGCGATTTCGAGGCAAAAACAATATAAAATTAACATATAACTTTAAATCCGAAGAAAATTTATTGCAAAGCTAGTAGGTCCATAAAATCGACAAATTTTGCGCTAGGAGTATATGAAAATCCGGGGAGGACAGATCACCTTTTCTCAAACTTGTGTATTAGCCCGATTACAAATTTCACCCAACGTTTCGTCAAGGTATGTAAATATAATGCGGGGTTTCATCTATTTAATAAATTTCTTCATTACAATATCATTACAATTTTGAAGTTACATTGCATCTTATATATGAGTATTTCCAGCGGAAGGACAGACGATTTCAAAGTAAAAAATTGCTATATTTTTAACTTTTTGTTTCTGGCATCATATAATAAATTTTTGAACTTTAACAAAACAAACTATATATATCGTTGGAAAGTCTCTTCTTTTCAACTCCGCTGAGAAACTTAAATTCGGTTCATATTTATCCGCGCTACAGGCTTATAAGTGCGTAAAAGTACGAAAAACCGGGTTTTTATCCCTAACTCAAGATTTTGGGGGTTTTGGGATATTTGAAAAACAGATTCTTGTAGTGCTCAGCAGCACCTACCCGAAAAATAATAATTTCCCAGGTATTGTTTTTTTTTTGTTGCTCTGTGTTATCCATAGAACAATGCATGTGTCCGCAAGGCAAATTAAGATTGAAGTAGCGTAAAAGGTAAAGAATTTTATATGTGAAGTAAGTTGTTTACAAAAAAAATATATTGGTCACATAAGAAATTTCGCTAAATATCACAAATTTTCGTAGACACTTCAAGTTGCTGTGGAAAATTGTGTGTGTCCGTAACGCACTTTGTGTTAGTCATAATTTTAAATACAACATTTTCGGTAAAGTTTCAATAAAATTATATTATAGTACTGTCTAAAGTCTACATTTTAAATAGGAACATAATCTTCAAAATATTTAAATTTTCCAAAAATACTTCAAAATAAGAATAAAATCGTGCGTCCGCAACGCTAGGAAATACCCATATATAAAAATGAGTTTGTGTTTGTTTGAATTATTTTATGTAACGACTGGACCGCTCTTTATGCATTTTTAACTGAATGTAGCTGTGTGGAGAAAAAAGGCTACATGCATTTTTGATATATCAAGTGGGCGTGGACCCGCCTATTGGACCCAATTTTTGTTTTAAATTTTTGAAAAAAATTTGTGTGAATGCATTTGGCACAAAAATTCATTATCCAAAAAAAAATGGTTGAGATCGGATCAGTAGACGTGGCTTACATATTGAAACTTTAAAAGTCTGTATCTCATGAACTATCAGAGGTATGAATATGATATTTGGTATATATGTTGTTAGAGCTACATCCAGGGTGGAAATGGGGGGTGTCACGCCCCCATTTCAAAAATCGCTCAGACAGCTTTTCCAATAGACCGCTTGATACGAAAATTTTACAAAGTACTACTGTTAATCTGTAGATAGTCCCTGGCCATACTTGGTTGCGATTGGATAAGGGAGCGTGTCAACTCCCATATATCTTGAAAATTAAAAAGGCTATATCTCATGAAGTATCAGAGGTATGAAGATGCGAAATCTCATATATGTTTTTGGTGCAATATTTTATACAGCCAGGGCAGAAGTGGGCGACGCCACGCAGCTTTTCAAAAAAAACTTTATAACTGTCATGGTAATAGTTTGATCGTCCTCAAAATTTCACAGTATGTTGCAGTTCGCCTAGAGATATGAACAGGATATTTGGAATCAAGTTAGTGTAAAGTGCCGATGCGGCGCCCGCTCGATTTTAATTTAATTTACAGGTATGTTTTTTTCAATTTTCAGGAGAGCGAATCGGTAATAAATCCTATAAGTAAAAAATTCAAGCAGTGTTCATTGGAGTTGGACCGGAGAACAGTTTTGTTAGATTGGGGGCACAATAAGAATTTTCATAATAGGTCAGAGATAGCATGACCGAACATTTGCAAATAATATATGTATGGGTTTTTTTGACGTACAGAACTTCTAAAAGGCACAAGTGTAAATCTAGCTGTCATACTAATGGAGTATGTTAGACTTTTTTCAGTATACCTTGCCAAATCACCATGCAAAGACTTACACTAGAACTTAACTTAAAACTTAATATCACAGACTAGTTAATTGATTGAAACTATATGACTAGAACTGATGTTGTCCATGTCTTCTTTTAAGTTCATCGCTCTCTCCTTATTTCTGAATTTGCAAGCTTTCAATAATGTTTCTCTTTCTGTCAATGTAGTTTCTAAAATGCTACATTTTCTAAACAAAATTTTGCGATAACTTTTTGTAGGAAAGGATAGAGCAAAAACTGATGCCAGATATGAATCCCACGCACAAGTTCTTACTATACTTAAAAAAACTTAATTTCTCTTTACACCCCATGAATGAGGTATGAGGTAACAATTCTCGCGTTACAGCGAATTAACATGCATTCTATTTTTAGACTCACAACATACGGCACCTACTTTTTATAGACGAATGATAGTCGCATGTTTTCAACATCTACCACAGCCGTTTTTATAAATTTTTTGAATAAAAACATATGCAGTTGATGGCTATAAAAGTTAACATTGAAAGATTAGGACAATTATTTTGGGGCAGTAACAGCATTGTCTTACGCGCAATTTAAATCTTAGTTCACTTTTAAATTTTCATGAAAATCGGAAAAGTTTTACTCCAGAAATCGAGTAGAATAGCGGCGGGGCGGTATGCATTCATTAAGTCTCATCAACCTTATGTTTAGCCCGTTTCCTTTAAATCAACATCTCATCCGAATGGGTAAGTGTATATTTCGACAAAAAGTGTAGAATTTGTAAAAAGGGATATGTGTCACCTAACTTGTTCTAAAGTTAAACATTTGTATTCTGTGCATAAAGCAGTTGAATTGAGATACTATCTAAAATCAATCAATTAAGGATAAATAACCAACTGCTGTAAAGACTGAAATTGCTGAACCGAAAATAAACTTATCATTGGAGATCAAGACACACCTCAATTTGCTGATGTCAATTGGCAAACCCCTTAAAAAAATATGCAGCAAAATAAAGAATGTGATTGAAACATTTAGAGCTTCATATATTTAACCCACAATTAAATATAAATAAATTTTTACGAAAAATTATTTTCCATATCAAAAGCTTTGGTGAAAAATTTCGTTGTTTCCCTCTCAAAATATAAACAATACGTGTATTGTTGGAAAAAATATTTCCAGAAATTTGTCTGTATAAGTTGCCGTAATACACACCGTTATTATTAATTGGTATTATTTGTTGCTTGTTTATCTGCTTTGTCATATGACGCTTAGTAAACAATGTCTGCAAGTCTAAATAACAATGTCTATATATATACAGTCGAATAGTATTCATAAATGTGCTTCTGGATCTTCACTTTAGTTCTTGTGGAAAAGTTTTTTTTATCCAAATTGTACTTAGACTTGGCGAGGAGTCATTGGTTTTAAAAAAAACTTTGTAATTATCAGTTACGCGCTGCGCTTACTTCGGCCTATATACCGTGTAATTGAAACTGGCGCTTGTGCCACAAATATACATAGTAGAACAAATTTATGCTAACAAGTTACAGTATCGTTAATGGGCGATAAACGTACATGTGTATAATTTGTTTCTACTATTAAATCGTTGTCATACTATTATATGCTCCACAAGTTTAACGAACTAAAGCAAAAACTCATTGTTATTATTATTTTAATTATTAATGACCCTCGACCATTACAAAACTGACGTCGTCCTTCCTGCTACTAAAGATGGATATTGTTATTGTTATTTTTTGTTTTGTTTGTAATTTTAGATATCCCCCTCCCTGATATTGTCGTTTCATAATTCTGTGTAACATTTGGCATAAATACGCCTATTATAGGCACACTGACATGACTTTTATATTCCGGTCGGTTGGTGGTCGGTTTTGTGATTTCCAAGTTTAACCAACTTATTTAACATTTATGTATTGTTTACATATGAAATTAAAAGGTATGTCTTTAAATTTATTCAATGCACAGTTGGTTAAAAATTATATAAAACAGTTCTTGATATGTGTTATAAGATAAGAAACACAAACTTTCCCTAGACGCATATATATGTTGAATCTTATTTTTTGATAAATTTTTTTCATTATAAAAAAACTTCATTTCCTTTTACACTCAATAAATGAGGTAAGGGATAGCTTCTTGTTTTATTGTGAACTAGTGGGCCCGGCAATGCTTCGCTATTGCATATTAACTTGTAATATATTTCACATTTAGGTCTACAAAGTACTTTGAAAACGGTACAGCTCGACAATAATATGTTGAGTTTATTAACTTATCGGAAACAGATATTCCGCTAAGGATCAAAATTTAATTTTTATTTTGATCTGTAGAAGCAGATAATAACTATCTCTTTGGGCATAAAAAACACTTTTGTTATGCCTTCTCCGCCTATTGACCGCAAATGATAATTCAGTTTGAAGCTTCATGCCTTTAGCCATAAAAACTTCTTTTGTCATGTCTTCTTCTCACACGGATCAAGAATATTCCGGAATACTATTATTGTATTGAACTCATATTACCATTTTCTGAGATAATTCGGTCACCAACGTTTGGCTTAACAAAGTGATGGTCTCACGCGCTGTATGGCATATTACACCGTCGTGTTGGAACCATTTCTCCTTCAAATAATGTGCAATGACATGACAAATAAAAAATGTCACTTGATCGTCCACTGGCTCAAATTCTTCCACCAGTTAGATCTTATATAGATGTAGGCCAAGATCTTTCCTCAGCATTTGCAGAGACCGAGTTGCTGAGAAAGACGTCGGTTCGATAAATTCGAGTCCCCTGTCACACTAACGTCTACAGCGTCGATGGCTTCTATTAGCTGCTCAGATGGATCATTATATGCACCCTCAACTTCACAAAGGGCTCCATAAGTTTAGCGAACAGAACGTGCATTTTGAAAATAAATTTGCAAGATTTGTAAACCTTGTTCTTGTTTAGTTTTTACATGGTGATTTTGCAAAGTATACTAAAAGAAAGTCTATCACACTTCATTAGTATGACAGCTAGATTTACACTTATACCTATCAGAAGTTCTATATGTCAAGAAAAATACCCCATGCATAGGTTATTTACAATTGTTTGCTTATGTTACCTCTGATATACTATAAAAATTTAACCATTGTAGTATAACTACAATGAATATTGCTTAATTTTTCTACCTATATGATTTATTACCGATTCGCTCTCCTGAAAAGTAATTAAAAAAAATACATACCTATAAAGTAAATTAAAAAAATCACTATTATAGTCTGCGCAGCCTCAATTGCCTGGTGTACGGACCATTATTTGATACAGTTAAAAAGTTAACTATTGAAGTGCGTGGGCAGCGCCTCGGCACTTTTGACTTATTTAGTTCGAAATAGCCTGATCATTAGGGCGAATCAATTAGTTCGCGTCAAAAAAAACGTGATAATCGTATATCAGTATTGGAATGTACGAAGAATTCTTAGATAATTTCACTAAGAAACTATATGTCTAAAATCAATTCCTAGTTCGCGCTGAGAAGCGTGAAGATTTCATGCTGAGCTGAGAAATTATACTTCAGACCTTTGGGCCCCGGCTCTAATTTTTACGTACCATTCCGATGTTTGGAGACCAAGACGAAAAGAATAGTATATTTTTGATATTCTGAAAAATGATTTTTAAAAACTTAGTTTCTGTATGCCAACTGTCAGAGGCCATAACTTTTTAACCAATACATAGATTTGCTTCTGTAATACCACATTTAGTTTGTTTGGAAGTCAGTTGGTCTCAAAAAAGGTCTCTTAAAAACAAAAACAAATCTCTATCTGAAATGTTCATGCTTCCCAACGCGAGCTAGGAATTGATTTTAGACACAAAGTTTATTGGTGAAATTTTCTTAAAATTCATCGTAGATTCCGATTTTGGTTACGATTTTTGTGAATAAAAAAATTGGCCCACCTTACTGTTCATATCTCTAGGCGAACAGCAATATACTGTGGAATTTTTACAGTTTTAACCGTTTGTTTTAAAAAGGGTGTGGAACAGCCCATTTCCACACTTACTGTAATTCATACTGCAAGCCCTTTTAATTTTCAAGTTGAATGGGCGGTCCTTTATCCAATCACAACCAAATATAGCCACTGACTATCAACAGGTCTACAGTACCACTTTCTAAAATGTTCGTATCAATCTGTCTTTGGAAAAGCCGTCAGAGCGATTTTGAAAAGGGGGCGTGGCACCCCCACTTCCTCCCTGGATGTAATTAATACTGCTCCAACAACATATATACCAAATCTCATCTTCATACCTCTGATAGTTCATAAGATATAGCCCTATCGATTTTCAAGTTGTATGGGCGGTGCCACGTCCCTTTATCCAATCACAACCAAATATAGCCTGAGACTATATACAGGTCAACAGTACCTCATGGTAAAATTTTTGTATCAATCGATTTATTAGAAAAGCCGTTAGAGCGATTTTTGAAAAGGGGGCGTGGCACCGCCCACTTCCATCCTGGCTGTAATTAATACTGCTCCAACAACATATATACCAAATCTCATCTTCATACCTCTGATAGTTCATGAAATATAGCCTTTTTAATTTTCAAGTTGTATGGGCGGTGCCACGCCCCTTTATCCAATTACAACCGAATGTAGTCAGGAACTATCTACAGGTCAACAGTACCTCATGGTAAAATTTTTGTATCAATCGGTCTATTAGAAAAGCCGTCTGAGCGATATTTGAAAAAAGGGGCGTGGCGCCGCCCACTTTTTGAAAAAATAAAACCTTTTAAACCATCCGGAAGCTATAGCGAACAAAACAAAAAAAAAATTTTGAAAATCGGTCCAGCCGTTTTAGAGTTTTAGCGAGACAACTGCACAGCAATTCATTTTTATATATAAGAATTATTCGGCCTTATTCCCGTAGACGTCGTCGACGCAAAACGACGTCGTCTTGTGACGACGCTGTAAAATCGGTATTCTCGTAGTCGTTTTCGATAACTATCGGTTACTATTGACACAAATTTGGTATTCTGTAAGGAAATGTGACGACGACGTTGAATCGAAACGACTCTGAATCTGTCGTCACAGTTGTTAGTAACGACTTGAAACAATTTGAAGGAATAATTTTAGTTTTTGTAAATTTAAAAAAATGTTTCGTTTAATGACGTCAAGAATAACAATGTCGAGTAACAAATAGGGGCTTGGAAACAAAATCCCTCATAGGTACAAGGATTTTGTCTAATTTTAAGGGGTAATGTGAGAAAATTGGTGAAAAACAATTTAACTCCTTTGGAGCGCCTTTAAGAATCATTTGCGGTTGTAGTTACGAATCTGGTCTTCTTTATTTGTAGCAAAAATTTTGATATGGGTTCCATCGGCATATCCAATAACTCCAGTAAATCCTGTTTTGTTAAAAAAATGTAGTTTATGCTTCCGATTTGTCATCTTCAGTTATTTCCAATTGTAGTGGTGGACAAATCACCTCTCTAATGCATTCAGGGTTTCGACAGGAATCTTACAACTACTGGCTGCACTTACACTTAGGTTGTAAGGCCCCTGTCCAAAGGACCTCAATGTTGCTGACAACTTTATTATGACTGAAACATATGTCTTGAGTTCACTTTTCATGATAGGAACTATTTCTATAGGAACTATTACGTAATTAAATGCTGCTATATTAAGACTTAAGTAGTTCTCGAATCTAAAAAAAAGTTGGAAGGCCGGCCAACAGATAACCTCAAATTACGATTTTAACACCGATGAACATACTCCTTATTTGGAAAGTTTAAAATCATCGGATCATAGTCGAAGTATTTTCCTATCCAGTATAAGATATTTCTTGCTTTCCTCATCGCTTGAATTTGATTCGGGCACAAAAATATTTTTTCATGTAACACAATAAAAATCAAAATAATCAGCTGATGCACAGATGTTACATCAGCTGTTGTCATTTCTTTCATGTTATCGATTACCAGTCGACGTCGTCTCATTGTAGTTACAGAATACCGAAATAGCATTGATGTGACGACGATGTTGAATCGAAGTGACATTGACATAAAAACGACGACGATGTCGACGACGACTACGGGAATAGGGGTGATTATGATTTAGATAGAATCGACTCACACAACGGCACCTACTTGTTTATAGACGAATGCGAACGTCAGCTGCTTGAAAAGATTGTTTACTTGATTTTTACTATGAAGTTGCTGTCGACAACATCGAGGGGCCCATTGATGAAAGAAATGTAGATGATAGATGAATAAATACACAATTTTACTTCGATTAATTATGTTCACTGATTTCGATTTTTTTAATTTGATAACATCCTATTTTTGGCAAAACATCTTTCTATGTCAATGATACAGTTTTGACATAACACCAGAATCTCATAACTAAATAAAAATTCTTTTTCAGTACATAGATTTGAAAAACTTCCAATTGTATCTAAATGAGTTGTCTTAAAAATATTACCTATTATTACTATACTCGTTTAGACTATAATTCATAAATAGATTTTTTTTTACAAAATTTCCAAAATAACGTACACTCATTTTGAACTAATGAATGTTTATAATAGAGTGCGTTGTCGAGTTTGTATGTGCACAAAATATCGTATGGCTGTGTGAGGGTAATTTTCATGTTAAAGTAAACATAAGAAAAAATGCCGACTGTAGAATGTCGTCTACTTAAGTGTCAACTTAAATAGGGTACTTGGTTCCCGTTGTTGTTGACATTCACTACGCATATAAATGACATGTTAGTTAGTATAACTGTATGTTTGTATGTATATGGCTTTTGTAGTTTGTTCTAAGTAATTTTTTTGTACATTTATTATAATAAATAGGCCTCTGAATGTAGTAGTTTGTGAAAATACACACAGTTAACACTTCGGTGTATAATTTATAATTTTTACATACATATAGTAGACGTATATGTTGTTGCTGTGTTTATGTCATGAAACTATGTATTGTGCCTTCGTGTTTATATCTAATAAACCTTTTTCTCTGTATGTTTTCTATGTTATTCATACACAAAACAAAAAGAACAAGTATTGCAATAACTTGAAAAAGGTCGTAAATGTGTGAAAAAATTGTAAGTAATACAAGCTTGTATACGTCATTACACATATATATTTATGTATATAAGTTGATAAATTTATGTCGCTTACCATACAAACATACACTCGCACAGCCATTTACACACTTTCATAAATGAAATTAGAATGTATAGAATAATATTCCTGGAAGAGAAAAAAATACGGTATCCAGCTGTTGTTCATTTATTTGGTTAAATAGTAAATGATATAAGGGTTTCACCAACACCTCCACATTATGGAAGTACGCTACATTACTGCAGTAAAGACTTGGCATGCAAATAAGATATTAATTTAACATATTTGAAAAGATAAAAAATTTTATGTATAAATATGTACACCATCGGAAAGGTCTAAGATTCTTCTTTCCAAAACCGTTAAGAAATCACAACTCGGTTAAGATTTGAAGGACTGATAAGCCTTCAGGTGAGGAGTGTAACGAAAACCGTTTTTTTTTTAACCATCAGCCAAGATTTTGAGGGTGTAAGGGAACTTTGGTATACAGATTAATTCTGAATTCGGCCAGACCTACTACATGCGCTGATCACTCCCCAAGTTTCTTAAAATGTTTCCATTCTGTAGCAGGATTTTATTAAACGTTGAAGTTATGTTGTTTTTAGTATAAAAATTTCGCAACTGGTACAGTATTTTGGGAAAATAATTAAACACTTAAAAAGAATGTCAAAAATAATGCGATTTCCTACCATTAACTCAAAATCGAAAAAAAGGTGGAAAAGCGGATATCTGTGTAAACCACAGGTTTATGCTGACATAAAAAATTTTTTGTTTAACTTGATTTTGTTATTTGTTGGTGTATTGTGAATTATGATATTGTCATAGTTCGGTTTAAGATCTTTGCAAATTGGCAATTATTTAAAAAAAAAAGTTTTTAATCAAGAGTTGTGAAATGTATTATGTTGCAGCAGGTTAGGCGTATGACGAACTATGACAATATCATTATTGTTTAACTAAATCTGAAATGTTAGACTTGCTCTGCTATATAGCGTATCTATTTTTTGGAAAATCATAAGAAGGTTTATTGAAAGAAAATATAGTTCTTTCTTTTTATTTTGCAGCATTGCGCCTTGTCACATTTGCTACCACCGAACGGATGTTCAATGGCATTTTCGGGGAATACGTGATCTATCGGGCGTTGTGAGCTGCTAAGGGTTAGTTCCAAATGAATAACGATTAGAAAATTCAAATAAGAAAAACCCTTATTTCTAGTTACTTACCTAAGTGACACATTACTATATACAAACGTGGTTCATAAATTAGAGGCCAGCAGTATTAAATAATTCGGCGAGCGTTCTTCAGTTAGTTGGTGAAACATCGCCAAGCACTTGGTTCTTCCAATAAAGTTCATCCTTCAGGTTCGCCTACAAACACGTTTCTCCATTTCTGTCTCAACCGTCGTAGTAGTTGGATTCCGACTCTTTTAACTACGTCGATGTCGTGGTAAATCTCAAACAGCTCATGGTTCATTCGATGTCAAAACTCGCCGTCGACATAGAAAGGTCCATATATTTTTCGGAGTACTTTTTCCGAATACTTCCAGGTTTTGTATGTCCGTTGTCGTAAGCACCAATGATTCGACAGCATACAACAGAACGGGTAACACATCTGGTATAGCTGTTTCTTAGTATCCCCCCAGCAGCGGAAAAAATATTGTAAAAATATGCCTGCAAACATGCCTTCAAAGGGAGTTTGTTGACATTCAAATACGTCTTTCTTTTCCAGGCATGTGTACAGGACATAATAGGTCCTTCACTAAGCCTAACAAAAAATTACATACCCATGCACATTTCGCTTCTCAAATGAGACCTGCAATGAGGCATCTTACAAGGATGAGAATAGAGCCCGCAGACATGCCTCTTTCCCTTCTTAAAACTGGCCTATGAGCAGCCCTACTGTGCACCCCACAAAAATACTATAGATGTGCACAAAGGGCATGCAAACTTTCTTGCCTTAAACAGGCCTATTGACAGTCCTTGCCACTTCTCCGATTAGCCCTGTTGACAGGCCTCTTAGGGGAAGGTAAGACTGATGCTGTTGTTAATGAGAACCACATGTATGCAATTTGTCGTACAACAATTATATCACGTGATATCCGAGTAGGTAGCATGCCAAACTATGGGTACTGATTCCATTCCTGCTGCTGGAGTTTAAAAAAAATAGTTATTACAAATTGTTACAAATATTGTATTAAACATTTATAAAAAGTACGGAATCATTTAATATGGAAATAATTTGCATATTTTTTTTTTATTTTAGTTCTTTTATAAATGCTCTTTTGCAGGCCTGCAAGCTGCTGCTGCAAAATGCGTCATAAAAGGCCCTTGTTATTAGGACTCCAAAGAGGACATACTAGGCATGCCTACTGAAACGCCTTCAATGAGAAAGGGAATGCGCAGGCCTTGCCTGCCTATGGCGCCCTATGTTCATTTGACTGTCTTTGCAGGCCGCTATACGGTGGTGTTACTAAAGTGCTGCCGAAGTCCGTAAAAACATCTTTTTGCGAACACTTTTGTCCGCTTGATTTCTTGGCTGACATTATTTTTCTTATTGACGGAAGATCCGAGGTAGGAAAATTCATCTACTACATCAAAACAATAATTGTCAACGGTCACGGTTCGTTATTTTTATTATTATTCTATTATCAGTATTTTAGCTTAGTCCTCGTTGACCGCTTAACCTATTTTTGCGGACTCCTTTTCCAGTGATGAGAGAACTGCAGTAACATCCCGCAGATTTCGACCAAAGATATCTATATTATCGGCATCTTGCGGAATATGGTGCCAGACATGTTGACACCAGTCTTTCTCATCACCTTCTCCACAACTATATTAAATAGTGTACAGGACAAGCTATCACCCTGCCTGAGACCTCTTTCCGTGTTCATGATTCAGAGTGATCCTTACCAATCTTAACCGAGGATTTGGTGTTTTCCAAGGTCCATCTGAATAGTCGACTTAGCTTTGCAGGAATACCAAACTCAGACATGGCTTCATATAACTTACTCCTTATCGGAGAGTCGAAGGCAGCTTTTTAGTCGTCATAGAGGTGGTCGATCTGCTTTTCATAAGCTTTTTTCAAGATTTGTCGTGAAGTGAATATTTGATCCGTCGTAGATTTACCAGGTCTAAAGCCGCACTGATAAGGTGCAATTAGTTTTTCTACAATTGGCTTTAGACGTTCACACAATATGCTCGATAGGATCTTGTACGCAATTGGCAATAGGCTTATTCCACGGTAGTTCTTACACTCAATACGAACTCCTTTCTTGTAAATGGGACATAGCAGACTGAGACTTCAATCCCCGGGCATGCTGTCCTTTAGCCAGATGTTCTCCATGAGGTGATTCATGCTCCTAATCAGCTCCTCCCCACCTTCCTCAAACAATTCAGCAGGACGACAATCGGCTCCAGGCGCTTTGTTACTTTTAAGGCGGGATATTGACACATGTCTCTCGCTCTGACTCGGAGATGAACAGTTAATACCATCGTCATAGATTAGTGCGGGGTCTTCTGGAGTGGAGTCCGTATCCAATAAATTTCTGAAATGATCTCTCCAAATCTTTATAACGTTATCCGGGTGCATCACTAGCTGACCAGCACTATCCTTGCAGGAGGGCAACCCTTTTCCACGCATTCTTGCCTTAACTCTCTGGTAGAATTTTCGGACTTCCCCTCTGCGTCGGAGCAACTCAGTGCACTCATTCAGTATCTTTTTCAGCTCTTTTTTTTCGTCTAAAGAGACGAGTTGACATACTAATCATATATGTAGGGACCGGCCTTGGTATGATGGTTACAACACGCGACTCTCATGCGGGAGATCCATGGTTCGATTCCTGTATCCTATTCGCTTAATACAGATGTTCTTTCCCTGCCAATCTCCTACAGATATTCTAGTCTAATCTAATCTTAACAACGATACAAAAGATAATACATATCAAACACTCCACCCCAAACAAAGTAGTTCGACATACATTGCACGACACTTAAACTCAGAAGTGTGATGGTGTGTTGAGTTTTTGATTAGTTTTTAAAGTAGAAAATTGTGTATGCCATTAGTATAGCTCAGTTGTCGCTTTACTTCCATTTCTCTTTGTTTTTCATTCCATAATAAAGTACCAATATGGTCCTTTAATCATTTGTAATTAGAATATCCACATGGATGGTAAGGGAAAACAACGACGAAATAGAGAAGGGATCTACCAGCGGACTTTTTTTGTGGTTTAATTAGGTGCACACATGGTGTGAGTAATTGTGAAACGAATAATAATCATTTGCATAAAGTGAAACAAACGACAATGGGTAGAAGAACAACAGCAAAAACTGTAACGAGTAAAACGGGAAAAAATTTTAATCAATTAAGTAATTAATTTTCCGCCTTATCAAGATGAAGGCATAAAGCACTATTTATAAAAAAAAATTGGTGAAGTCGCGGAGTTTCACGAGTATTAAGCTAAATTTCTAAAATTAATGTCTAGCAGTATGTGACACATTTTGCATGAGGCAGAGAAAAAATATTAATTTTTAATTTTGTTATGATCGTCATGAGAACCGCAGCATTTTAAAATAAAAAGCATTTATAAATAGATTTTGCGGAAACAAAAATTCTAGAATAATAATTTTATTCTAATACGGTTGAAGTTTTATTATTTTCCAAGGATAACTGTATGTATATGTGAACACAGATATGCAACCAATGCGTTGGTTAATTATGCAATATGAATTATTTGACCCAACTTAATTGGTGACTTCTCCAAAAATAATTATGAATTATTTAAAATGGACTGCAAGAATATTAACTTAATTAACTCAACCGTATCATGATATACTGCACAATAAATATTGCTGGCGTATTTTACAGTGGCTTAATTTAAAATATTTATTTCTGAGCATATAACAAAAATGAACGAAAAAAGTTCCATACTCAAAGTATTCAACTACATTCCACTCGATTACCCATAAATAAGCAATTATTTTTTAAATCGTATGGTAGAAGAAAGTCAAATTTCTTAACGGGATATATTTATTTAAAAATTCCGGGCTTATAACTCTAATGTAAAATTCATCAATGTCAAACCAACTCTAATAACTGGAATATAAAAAAGACCAGTAAAACAAAAGATGCCAAGTGCTGCACTTTCTTTATATTCTACTGAAATTGATTATTAATACTATTTTACTTACAATTTAAGCAATTAATATTCAATTTTTATCAATGAACTTTCTTAATTACTAAAAATAAATAAATACATTACATATATACATCGGGAATACAACGGACATATGCAATGTCGATTGTACAATACGATCCTGCCGCGATATCCTCGCAAACGTCAAGGCTCTCCGAATAAGAAGTTCATAACCACATTTGCGTATTTATCATTAAAATTTCACTCACTGATACAGGCGAAATGGGCACAGAGACAAATGATGTATCGTTTTTAATTTAAATGAGCAAAATCTCACAAAAGACAACAAATTTAATTACAATTACAATGACATTACCCATTGCCATTGTTGCAGTAATACACAAGAGAACGAACCAGGCGGAATAAAAGAGAAGACAATAAACAATATTTCAGATTTTTTAAATCACATTGAAATCTGCGGATATAGAAATATTCGAATATATATGTATATACTTGAAATTTGTATGAGGATGGTCGTATGAAGGTTAAGTAAATATTCACAAGTTTTTAGTAATCTTATGTTTATTATGCAACAGCAGACGTGCCTGCCAAAACTGACTAGGAAAGTTAATAACTGTTACACAAAGCGAATAGCAAAAACGTAATCTTCAGATAATACTAAAAATGTTTTGCAAAGAAAACATAGAACTAAAATAAATTTAAGTGATAAAGACTTTATCCTATGTATGATATTGAGTTTCTGAAATTATCCTGCTAGTGGAGCGACAAGAAGATTGGACATACGGTCGTAAGACCAGTGGTTTACAGACATGTAATAAATCTGTAAAATAGTCTATAGTGTTAAAATTGGCTCCACGAAAAGCCCCCCAATGAAATAACGCCCAAACGAGAAATGAAATATTCCCCAAATTTTTTTCATACATTTTTGGGTGTTATTTCATATGAAATAACTCCCAATTTTTTTGGGCCATTTTTCATTTTTCTTTGGGAATTATTTCATTCTTCATTTGGGGTTTTCAAATTATGAAATAATCTCCAATGAAATAACACCCAACCAATTTTTTAAATTTGGGGATTGTTTCATATCGTGTATAATTTGGGTGTTATTTCATTTTTTATTCGGGGGTTGTTTCATTTTAAAGTTGTTGGTTTTAAGGGGTTATAATTATATAATTATATAAAAATAGGCCTTTTACAAGAAAACTTTTAGCCTGTGAATATATGACAATATCTTTTGAATGTTTACAGATATTTCCATTTATGTTCATACTGACGGATAGAAAATCAACAAAATGCAAAATTTGATTAGCACACACTAGGAATGGAATTTTTTTTTAAATTTGTAAGAGTTCTTCAAAAGGAAGAATTCAATAATTTGCTTGTGAACACTGGAGGTGGTTGTGTAAAAGCCAAACGTAAAAGGCAAATTGTCTTCCGAACTGCAAAAATAGAGCAGGGCTACAATGATCTACTATCCACACGATTCATTTCAATAATTTTGCGACTTTGCTGATGGTCCATATTGACTTCATGAAATCCTTGGTGAAACTGGCTTTTATGAATTTTGGGCATAATTTCATTTTTGTTGCTGATGGGGTTTATTTCATTGGGGGTTATTTCATTTTCATCATTGGGTGTTATTTCATATGAAATAACTCCCAAATATTGGGGGTTGTTTCGTTTTCGCTTTGGGGTTTATTTCATTTATTTTTGGATGTTATTTCATTCACTGTTTTTGGGTGTTATTTCCAATTTTTTGGGGTTTATTTCATTGGGGGTTATTTCCTGGGGGTTATTTCATTGGGGGGCTTTTCGTGGAGCCGTTAAAATTATTACTAAATTCGCCAATAAATATAAAAAGTAGAATTCGATATCTCTGGGCATTTGGTCATTTTCTATGGAGTTAATGTACAAATTTTTTGTGGTACTAACTGAGAAGTTAAGAAATTATCATATGAAATAGGTGGAGCAAACCTTCCGTTTTCATAGGTTTCACACTTGAATAAAAATTTTTTAAACTTAACTATTTTCAAAGTTTTGGGGATTTCATTTTCAAAATTATTAAAAAAGTAATAATTTTCAAGAAATTTAACGGCGCCGTGTAATAAAGCCATAGGTAATAAAGACATATGGCCTTATTTCCCAATCGAATGCGAATATTCTACAGTTTTCCGTTCGAAAGTTTTGGCAAAATATTTATTTTCCACAAATAGGTCGTATTGTTCGGGACGTACCAAAAGTGGTCGTCCGATATATATCCATTCCGGACTTAAATTTATGCAACACTATGGGGGTTAATTCGGTCAATTGAATAGGAGGTACCAGAAACGCATACAAAACCTTATATGGCCTTTTTTCCCAATCGAATGGGAAATTAGGCCATATGGCTTTCTTGCACGTCACTAAATTGAACTGATTAAATTTAAATATTCTACAGTATTCCGTTCGGAAGTTTTGGCAAAATATTTATTTTCCACAAATAGGTCATGTTGTTCGGGACGTACCAAAAGTGCTTGTCCGATATATATCCATTCCGGACTTAAATTTATGCAACACTATGGGGGTTAATTCGGTCAATTGAATAGGAGGTACCAGAAACGCATACAAAACCTTATATGGCCTTATTTCCCAATCGAATGGGAAATTAGGCCATATGGCTTTCTTGCACAGCACTAAATTGAACTGATTAAATTTGAATATTCTACAGTATTCCATTCGGCAGTTTTGGCAAAATATTTATTTTCCATAAATAGGTCATATTTCCGAATGCACCAAAAGTGGTTGTCCGATATATATCCATTCCGGACTTAAATTTATGCAACACTAATTCAATTAATTCGGTCAATTGAATAGGAGGTACCAGAAAAGCATAGAAAACCTCGGTTTTCTAGGGGTGTGTCGACTATTACGAGACAATTAAACTGACCCAACTTAAATATCCTTCAGTTGTCCTTTTTGGAAGTTATGGAAAAAGTATTTATGATTCAAAAATTTAAAATATAGGAGGTACTTAATGGGGCCAATTTACAATCACATGACTTTATTTTCGAAAATCTGAATTATGAAAAATTTTCTTAAGAATCAATTAGGATTTGCTCAAATTATTAAGCCCACCAACCATCCATGCAGTCAGTCAAGCAGACAGACAGACGGACATAGCTTAATCGTCTTAAAAAGTCTTCAAACGAATTTCGTTTTAAGGTGTTAGACCCCCAAAACCTTAAGACGAAATTCGTCTTCTTTAATGCGTTACACTTTTTTTTCGCATCAAATGATATATACCTTCATCCCTAAGGATTAAGGTACCTAAATGGTATGATACCACCAATGCGTCCTAGGGTGTAAGTAATACAAGTTACTAAAATCAACAAAACTGCTCTTTTAGTGGCATTCGCAGCACCCAAGAAACTATGATTGGGAGCGGTGGCCTTATAACACACGCTTAATCGGACAATATTCAATCGGGCTAGAAGCTTATTCAATCGGACCGAGAGTCTGTTCAGTGTATTTGTAAGGCCAGGGCCAGTCAAAAGTTGTTCTTACTTTTCTTGTTCCAGGACCTTAGACAATTTCACCAGAATGTTCTACCGAATACCTGTCCTGTTTCCCGTCACCGAATTGCCGCCGCTCGTCTAAGGACCACCTCTCCGTACAAAGGACAACAACCCCAGGTATCTCAATGTATTACAACAGACACTATCAACGACCGAACATAACCCCAGACATCATTACCCGCCAACAGACATCTCAAGACATCTCAGACCAGTAATTGCACTTTTAAATTAAGGATCCGAAGAGTTTCGTTCTATTTAAATTTTGTGGAATGTAAATTAAAGAAATAAATATATAATATCTTGCCCTAGTCAGGGATTTGAGGATATGAACCTGGAATGTCCAAACACTCTGCGGAGATGGTGCCTCTATCAAATTGTCGGATGAACTCGACAAGTACAAGACTGACTTTGCCGGCATACAAGAAATGCGATGGACGGGACTAAGATGCATACGACGTAAGAGTTGTGGCAAGGCGAAATATTTTTACATCACGCTGATTAGTATGCACGTCCCTATATAAAACAATGACAAGGACATTAAAGATGCATTCTTAGAGCGCCTGGAGAAAAATATGATCGCTGCCCTTGCCATGGCACTAAAATTGTTCTGAGAGATTTTAATTCTAAAATAGAAAGGGATGATGCTTACAGTTCAGCAGAAATTCTGTCTACACAACAACACTTCCGATAACTCAGGCTGGTTAGCATCGCGTCGGATAGAAACATGGTAGTGTGTTGAACCAGACCCGCATAAAAATACCCACAAGGCAAATAGATATGGATATTTTTAGATTCACAACTAACGGCACATACTTGTTTCTCGACGAATGCGAACGTCACTGTTTGAGAAGCTTTTACTAGACATGCCTATTAACTCGCCACTATTCTGAGAAGTTGCTGTCGACAACATCGAGAGGCCGGCAAAAAAAAAGGAAAATGTAGATGACTGGATGCGGGAATCAAACCCGAGATCTCCCGCATGTTAGTCGCGCGTTCTAACCATCATGCCACGGCCGGTTCCCGAACTGGATATTCCCTGATCAAAAGACAACAAAGAAGATTTGTGGTATTCGATGGATTGCGTTATGGACGTGTGTATGATGCGCGGTGAGAATATGGACTCGGATCACCACCTAATTGCAGCCAAGGTAAGCACAGGATTAAGTAGTGCTAAAAATGCTCGTAAAAAAACCCAAAGGAAGCTAGATATCATCACCGAGATTAGATCAATGCCTTCTCCAACTAACTCTCTCAATTACTTTAAATAAACCTCTCCTCCTCCTGATTATCCTATTCGCCTATTGCGAATTTTATGACAACTGCAAAATTTCAGCCAATGCCAACGCGTGCGATGACGGAGCGGTATAATGAGAAGGGGATAGGGCTGCAACGCCTTTTCAAGCAGAAAAAGCGTCTATGAAGGAGTGAGAGAGACACGATATCGAAAAGTATACGGTGAAAAGCAAAGGTTTTAGAATAGAGATCCCCAGAGTTGCAAGCCTGGTCACGGACTGCAAATATCGATGAATATATTCCGAAGGCAGAATAAGTAACGAAATCACGCCAACCATCGGCGACGGAGTAGATTGTCCACCAACGAGGCAAAACAAGATCAGCACGGCAAAACAAACAATGAAACTGGTATGGCTTTAGACCTAATAAGTCCATGACCTGCCAGATATAATTCCAGAGAAGATATAATTCAAGAAATGCAGATGGATATCTACCAGTTTTTCATCGATAACCAAGCTGCTTGCTATGGCCGAGTTTGCTATACCTGCGAATCTGATACGACTTTGCAGATGATGACCCACTCGTATTTTTAAGTGAAAATCGGCAAAAATATGATAGAGCCATTGTCTACCAAACGAAGCTTTAGACAATGTGACAGTTTATCATGTAATCTCATGTAACATCCTAATGAAGATGATCATGCGGAAGAGTGCAGTTAAACATCTGGTGCCAGCTTTAATAATAATAATATGCTCGCATATGCCGATGATATAGATATCATTTCCCAGGCAGTACGAAATGTTACTGCGGTATTTTCAAGCATTAAGAAGCAATCGACAGAAGTGGGTCTGGTGATAAATAAGGACAAAACCAAGTTACTTGTTTTAACGAAGAAGATAAAGATTTATTTACAAAGTCCAATCTCGACGATCGAAGATCTTACTCTAGCAGACACTACTCCTATCTATCTTATTCTACAGCGCAGTATTCCAAGTAATGACACAAGTGGATCATTCTATTCTGAGATTTTTCAAGAGAAAAGTAAGGCGCAAGATATTTGGACCCATCATCGTAAACTGAGAGTTCTGATGTCTTATGACCCAAGACGTGTTCTTCTCTCCTAAGAAAAAAAAACACGTTATCATTTTATTAGTTTTGAGATAAGTAACTTCTAAGAATAATAAATAATAATAACCTTAGAATAATTTTTAAAATTTTTCAAAAATATTTAATTTAAGAGTCGAAAGTTATAGAATGTTGAAGTTACATATCTTAAAACTACTAAAATGGAGATGTGACTTTCTTTTTTAGGAGGACAGTGTATGTACTTTATAATTAAATAGACGTACCCAAGCCCAACTAAATGGACCGAATACGCTGGCTGGGACATGTTGTACGAACCGATGAAAAAAACTCCAGCTCCAAAAGAAAGTAAACTACATGGGTGATGCAAGATGGGCACTCAAACTTTGTTGGACACACCAGCTGAATCAAATTTTACCTAACCTTGGGAACGCAACACACCAAGGCGCTTGGAATTCTTTTCTATGTGCAGCAACTGGTGGATGATTCTATTGTAACTACCAAATAAAATGTATAAGAAGTCCCCATCATCTTATTCAGTACTTCGTCAAATTCCCTTGCATTTTTAATGTGTCCTCTTACAACGACAAATAAACGTATTTAGTACAGTTTTCCTATAGTTGTTTAAAGATATACTGCGATCCGATATATTTAATGAAAAACTGAAAGCAACTACTATGCGTTGGTGGTTGCATTCATTGCAATGTTGCATGCACCAACACTATTCATGTGAAACTTACAACATGCATTGTTGCCACTAGGCAGGCAGCTGCTGTTGTTGCAAAACTCACACACGCACACAAACACACGAAAAACGAATTGCTCATGCTGCCAGTATTGTCAAGTCCATATGAAACATGAAAAAGAAAACAATCACAGAATTCGTAATTTTTTGTAATTGATTTTTAATTTATTTGTTTCGTGCAAGTCCATTCATACATATATGGCATGGCGCTTTGCCATATTGACACTTTGGCCACAGTGATAAATGACCAAACGGGAGTACAACAAACAAATAAATAAATGGGGGCAATGAAAAAATCGCCTTGTTATTAAATGGACAATTTTAAATATACAAAAATTCATTTGTTGTAATTACTATGAAATTGAGTTGCATTAATTTGTGTGAGTTAATGTAATGAAAACATTTTTACTTAAATAATAAAAATTGCAATATACATTGTCATATCACATAATAAGTGAAGTGATATTAAAAGCAACAAAAGCCAAGGCTTTTTTTTGGGCCAAAGTTATATTAGTGAAGAATTTCGTTCTCGCACTAGTCTGATAGCCAAGATAAGAGTTCTATAAACAAACTAGCTGACCCGGCAAACGTTGTTCTGCCATACAACTTCGGAACCAGCAAACTTCGTCTCACTCCTAAGGTAACGCCTTCATATAAGCTCCAGGGTAAAAGTGAAACACAATGTGTTTAACGTGTTTTATTTGAATATAATCGAAATCAATGAAGATTGTTCTGATAAACAATGTTTTTCGATATGTTTTTCAACGTAAAAAACCAATGAAGACGGTGTACCAACACGCGAACGGGCAACGTACAGCTGACCTTGTGAAAAGCAGGATATTCGAGACTGATCTCGAAAACTTCCAAAGATTGGCCTTGCGACTTATTGATTGTCTTCGCAAAAGCTAATCGAATGGGGAGTTGAATTCGCTTGAATTTGGATGGGAAGATCGGTTAGAATAATAGGTATACGTGGGAAAGGGCTTCCTCTCCTTTGAATTTGACCTTGATGGACGTCGCTTTAATCACATTGATCTTGACGGACAACCACGTACCGTTGCTCAATTTCGGATGATTCAGATTCCGAAAAATGCTTAGGATCGATCCCACCTTCAGCTGTAAATTACGCCGCTGAATTCCTGGCACATCTAGGGATTGAAAAAATTCTGTCGGATAGTTGGTCGCCTCATTCTCGTTGGTCACGCTAGCAACGGATTTTTAGTTCTCCATCGATTCTACTTTGAATTATAACATTAGAGCTATCGACGTCCTTATTCTTCGCTGGTAGTATGGCTCGCTCCCTAATCCAATATAGATTTTTATAATTTTGTGCAATGCCGGGAAAACTTTAGTGAATTTTCCGGGAACGCCTTCGATCCAATTGAAACATCAACAGGAATTTGCCCATTGCCAAGCGCCGATGGGTCGTTTTGCAACATGACGCAACGTAGTCAATTTCAACTTCATGACATGCCGCCACAAAGACGACGATTTCAGGCATGAATTTTCGACCGATGCAACAACTAACACAATTTGCGATCTAGATCGAATTGTTGCCAGTATCAAAGAAATGACCAACGTTTTGCCTGTCCCACCGGGTGCATCGAGAAAGTAAATGGCTCCCATGCCATCGTCAACAACCGTCATCAGCGAGTCGATCACGTTCTTTTGCTCTGCATTCAATGGCGGCACATTTGTTCGGACTCTTTTAGTCCGAACATCTCGATCAAAGTCTTGATCTCGTTGCAATTCGCGATTGAATGCATCGTGCATCGAACGATTTGGCGCTGGTATTCCCAATTTCGACAGTAGACTGCCGCAAATGAGCACGCACATGTCTTCAATCTGAACTCAATTTCAAGATCGAAATTCGATGCTGTCGTGCGAACTCTGTACAAAATGTCGTCAGCCATCTCGTCCTCGGCAGATGTTACGTGGCTATGATGATCGCAAACAATGTACGAATTTGATTCGCTAGAGCAGAAACAGTTGCCTCCCAATGCGTATCGTTTTCGAGTGAATGCAAACGTTGGCGAGATTCTCGAAATGTGGCGACTGATTGAAACGAATAAAATTTAAACAATCCGTTTCGACCTTGACGTACATGTCAACGGAGTACTATTGAAATAACCGGCGATTTCTTAACAGATGTTACATAATTTCGCGTTTAATCTTTTAACATAATACATTTCACAATAATCCGAAATTTTCCAAACATCATAACGAATTTTCCACCTTTACATCGACTGAAATCATCAAATCAAGCGATACAATGCAAAATTTCGTCGCAAAATCCAACTTTTTACAGTTTTACCGGAATTTTTCGAATTAAAAAATTTTTCTATTATCCGAAATTTTTTAAAATAATTTTTTTCAAATCAAGCGATACAATGCAAAATTTCGTCGCAAAATCCAACTTTTTACAGTTTTACCGGAATTTTTCGAGTTAAAGAATTTTTTAAAATAATTATTTTCAAATCAAGCGATGCAATGCAAAATTTTTTAGTAAAAATCCAAGTTTTTCCGGAATTTTCCGAGTTTTTCACCAAGAATTTTTCTATTCGAAAAGTCATTTTTTTGGAATAATTATCCGAAAATGTTCACAGTTACACCAAATTTATTAATTCGTACCAAAAATGCCAAATTTTGCCGAAACAAATTTTCACATTTTTTGAATTTTTCCGGAATTTTCCGAATTTTTTAACAAAATTTTTCTCTTTTTCTATTCAAAAAGCCATTCTGTAACAATTGCATACAAAATTCTATACAAAAAGGCAATTTCGATTTTTCCAATTTTCCGACTTTTCCGGAAGATTTTCCCAAAATTTTCTTTCACATAAACCTTCTCCTGTCAATAACGAACAATTGAAAAAAACTTTGAGCAAAATCGGTCCAGCCGTTCTTAATTGATGAATTACTATACATTTTTGCCACCATTTTTATATATATAGACTAGCTTTCCCGGCTCGCGTTGCTTCACCCGTACTTACAATGAATCTTCTAATGAATTTAAGCAACATGCCGGACATAATCCCCAATGAAATTGGGCGTCCGTCCACCCCCATTTCATCAACCTTTTTCATTACTTTTAGTCGCAAAATTAGTTTGGGTGTTATGTCCGTTATATTTGTTGGGGCTTATGTCCGTTATGCCCCGCGGACATAATCCCAAATGCAAATTGGGGGTTATGTCCGCAGAGCGTGGCGGACATAAGCCCCAAAATCGTGTTGGGGATTATGTCCGTGGGGGTTATGTCCGGGCACCGATTGTATCGCTTTAGTCCCTTATTATCCCTAAAAGAACGAATTTCAAAAGAGACATTCGTATCGCACAACTAAAATGGGCTGGTACTCCCTCTTATTCTATAGGAAGCAGGCCCATATACGATTATAGCTTTAGCCGCTTGGTCTGGTTGATTGTACCAGTTTTATCCCTTTTCGGCCATTTAAACCCTAAATGTTCGAATTTCTTAAAATCCCATCTGGCGGCTCTTTAATTCCATGTACATTTTCGAAACTCTACCTTTAGGCATTTGGTTTAGGCGATAGTACCAGTTTTATCCCTTTTTCAGTATTTTTACACCTAAAGAACGAATTTCGATAAATTACTTCATATCGCACAACTAAAAAATTCACTTAAATTTTTGCGACAATACCTTTAGCTGTTTAGTACCAGTTTTATCCCTTTTCGGCCATTTAAACCCTAAATGTTCGAATTTCTTAAAATCCCATCTGGCAACTCTTTAATTCCATGTACATTTTCGAAACTCTACCTTTAGGCATTTGGTTTGGGCGATAGTACCAGTTTTATCCCCTTTTCGGCCCTTTTTACCCCTAAAAGAAAAGAATTTCGAAAACCGTCCATGCTTCGTTCTAATTCCAAGCCCATAAAATTATTATGTTTATATCATTAGCCGTTTGGTCTGGGCGATAGTAACATTTTTATCTCTTTATCGATTTGTTTTACCCAGAAACATCTGATTTAAAAAAACCTTAATCTAATTTGATAGTGAGCATGTCGATATCAATTTCTTTGATTATAGCATTAGCCGATGGGTCGGGTAATTATAACCCCTAAAAGTATGAAATTCCAAAAATCAATTCTTAGCTGAAAAGGGGAACAACCCCCCAAATTTCATCATCCTATCTACAGCCAGTAGGCAATTTTGAATATATAGATTATGGTAATGTTATTACAATCGTTCTATTTATATGACCGACGTAACAATTGTTTCAAAAGTCGTGGCACTGCCCATTTCCCAGCAAGACATAATCCCCCATGTACCATTTACATATGTAGCAAATCTCATCTTCATACCTTTAATGGCTCGCGAAATATGACCGATTGAAATTTTGTGTGGGCGGTGCCACGCCCCTTTGTCATAGTATGTTTTCATGTACCCTATGATAGAGGCCCTACGGATAGTACCACACAGAAAAAATTTCATTGCAATCGATTCATGTATTTCGCCCAGATAACGATTTCTTCAAAAGGGGCGTGGCACCGCCCATTTTCCAGCGAGACTTAATCCTCTTTATATCAGTAATATATGAAGCAAATCTCATCTTCATACCTCTAACGGCTCTTGAGATAAGATCGATTGAAATTTCGGTTTGTGTGGGCGGTGCCACTCCCCTCGGTCTAATTATGTTATCATGTAGCCTATGATAGAGGCCCTACGGACAGTATCACACATAGAAAATTCAATTGTAATCGGTCCTTTTATTTAGCCAATATTACTATTTTTAAAAAGGGGTGTGGCACCGCCCATTTTCCACAAACAAAGTATTTTTTCTTAGACGACCGATAAAGGTACCAAATCTCAACTTCGTACCCATAATGGTTCAATAGATACAGTCATTTTAAAATTCCAGTTGTATGGGGCGGTGCCACTCCCATTTTACCCCCTTTCAGTCCGAATTTCCAAAAATCCCTTCTTAGTGCGCGCCTACGTCATAAAATAAACCTACATTCAAAATTTCACGGTTCTAGCTTTAGTCGTTTGGGCTCGGGAGTGATCAGTCAGTCACCCAAGCCTTTTATATATATAGATTAAATTTACATGACATTCGTCGCTAAAGACTATTTTAGAAAGAGTATATGTAATGCCATATTGTATATTTGTAGTATTGGGACCTGTTTTTACATCAGAATATCTCTGCAAATAATACTGGACTACGTGATCCATTCCAGCTGCTATGGACTAGTTACAACATTGTCCTATGTAATGCAGTCATGGACCATGTCATTGTCAAACAAGATTTTCTAGTTAAGTTCAGTAACGACAAGTGTTCGAGTTTTATCGTTTGTATATTAAGTTGTTGTTTTTTGCAGACGTTTGTTTTTTTGTAGTAGCTTCTCTGCCACGTGTAATGATGTGGAGTAGTTTTGAGACTACTCTGATGTAATGCAAAGCAGGGTTATATGGTCCAGCCCTAGGACATCGTAATGTTAAATGGGTTAGGTTTTTCCATGCATTTGGGTTATTTTTGGACTAGTCCTCGTCCATTATGGACTATAATTAACACGCGTGTATGGAGTAGTCATATTATTTGTAGGGATATTTTATGTAATCATCAGTCAGCAAGTTTCTAGTTTCTGGCCCTACCATCCTTTGTTTTTAGGTACTTTTTTGGTGAAGAACATTTAGTTGATCTGATATGAGAGAGTCTACTTTGCCCACCAATTTTTAAAAGGGGGTAAGTGACAATGATTAGGTTTGATGTTATTGTTAATTATATACAATTGTTTGAAAAATATGAATAGCTTAACCATTTGAGAAAATAGTGTCTACATTCCTATGATGGTTCGCAGGAATGTGGGGATTACAAAGAAACCTCTTGAGCCTACATTGTAAAGGGTGGTTACATTTTAAGGGCCGATGTTGAATGGGAACCACATCTAAACGTCATGTTCTTTTCTGTATTTCATTTGACATTTCTCAATTTCAGACTAATTCAATTTGAACCATGGAAAGATACACAATCGAGCAAAGCGTTAAAGTTATTAAGGCTTATTATGAAAATGGGTGTTCAAATCAAATTGCATATCGTGCACTAAGTGACTTTTGAAGTCAATTTAATCGTCCCAATGTGCGTACAATCGGAAAAATCGTGCAAAAATTTGAGTAACCGGGTATATAGGAGATGTGAAAACACCAATGCATGCATGTACAGCTCATACTGCGGAAACTATTAGCGATAGTGTGGCTGAAGAGCCGTCCACCTGAACTCGTCGTCGTGCCCAACAATTGCACCTCTCACGCTCGTCGTTGATGAACATTATGCATAAAGACTTGCATTTACACGCTTACAAGGTACAATTGACTCAAGAACTAAAGCCTCTTGACCATTCCAAATGTCGTCAATGGTCAGAATGGTGGCAAGAAATGGCAACAGTGGATGATCAATTTGCGAAGAAAATCATATTCAGTGATGAGGCAAGTTTTCACCTCTGTGGATTCGTCAATAAGCAGATTTGCCGCATTTGGGCGAATGATAATCCAAGAGTGATTGTCGAAAAAGCAATGCACCCACAAAGAGTGACTGTTTGTTGCGGTTTATGGGCTGGCGGTATCATCGGGCCGTTTTTTTTTTCAAATGAGAATAATAACGAACTTTTTATGGCCCGAATTGGAAGATATGGATGTGGACGATATATGGTTTCGACGGTGACACTTGCCACACAGCTAACGAAACAATGGCTCTTTTCCGCGACAAATTCAATAGCCATGTTATCTCACGTGGTGGCGATGTCAATTGGCCGCCAAGATCATGCGATTTGACACCGTTGGACTCCTTTCTTTGGGGTTATTTGAAAGAAAAGGTGTATGCCTAAGCGTCATCGACCGGCCGTGACATAGTGGTTAGAACACGCGACTACCATGCGGGAGATCCCGGGTTCGATTCCCGCCTCCAGTCATCTACATTTTTCTTTCATTGCCGGCCACCTCGATGTTGTCGACAGCAACTTCGCAGTATCAAGTGTCGAGTTTATCGGCATGTCTAGTAAAAAGTTTCTCAAACAGTGACGTTCGCATTCGTCGATAAACAAGTAGGTGCCGTTAGTTGTGAATCTAAAAATAGAAAGCGTGGTATTTCACAACAACGCGAGAAGCTATCCCATACCTCATTCATGGGGTGTAAAGGGAAATTAAGTTAAGTTAAGTCATCTAAAATTTGGACAACCGGATGGAGTCGTGCCGCTGAGGTCGCGGCGGCCATTTCGCCGATATTTTATTCCATACATAATTGAACCATATCAATATTATCATAATAAAAAGAAATGACAATAATTCCTAAATAATTTGTGTTTTATACAAAATCAACAACTCTTTAATATAAAATGTCTATCTACTCAGTACAGTCAATAGACTGCAAAACATTAAAAATTTTACTTACACATATAAAACACACATCTTAACCGTACACATAATATTTTCCCTTATCATTTGCATCATGTGACATCAATAAATTTCACTTTAATTGAATTAAAATAACAATTTACATAAAAGCCAACAGTTGCCATACAAAATTTTAGTCCTCCATGGACACATATAATAAGAAAAAACTTGTATAAACTCCCATATATACCTTTGTATTGTAAACATATCAAGCAATATATATGTGTATATACATTTATATGTCTGCCTATAATGACACAATCAAAAGCCATTCAGTGTATGTGAATAAAAAAAACTTTAACCAATTTCTGTTGTCAGCAATAAATCTTTATTTACAATATATAAGGGAAGCTCTGCCAAATGGACCATATATGTTATTTTTTGTCTATATTATATATGACACGTATATTTATATGGATAACAGTTCCTTTTTTTTGTGTAGAAACGGAATGGGATATAAAACGCAACTGTTGGTATCGATTAACTGATCGGCAGTTAATCATATGATGGAGTTTTTGTACTATCAACTTATATTAAAAAAAATAAAACGACCTAAGACATTGCCATTGGGACCGGCAGTGGTTAGAACATGCGACTACAATGCGGGAGATCACAGGTTCAAGTCATCTTAAAAAAAAAAACAAAAAAAAAAGAAACATTGTCGGCTGCCCTCGAATGTTGTCGACAGCAACTTCGCTGTATCAGTGTCGAGTCAATCGGCATGTCTAGTAAGAGCTTCTCAAACACTGACGTTCGCATTCGTCGATAAACAAGTAGGTGTCGTTAGTTGTGAATCTAAAAATAAAAAGCGTGTTAATTCACAACAACGCGAGAAGCTATCCCTACCTTATTCATGGGGTGTAAAGGGAAATTAAGTAAGTAAGACATTACCATTACTGTGTATATAACAGTCGGTCAAAGTATAAACAAATAAGGTTTTTAGATCATTGTTGACTGGTTTTGGCATTTTGTAGTAACAGTATGAAATATTTAAAAAGTTTGCCGCGAATGGCAATTGATGCTTTGTAATTCATAATGTAGCGTATTAAAGCTTTTGTACACCTATGCGTCTAACCATTTAATAATCCATCTTAATTTCTATCATTCCACTTAAATTATGTAACCGCCTCTTCCATATGTATACATCCACACGTAAATCTACATCTCCCAACAATATTTATTGTCCAATTTGTATCTGTTTGTGGTTTGACATTAAAGTTATTAAATGCAAAAAAAAAAGCTTTCGATAGCATATTATTTAACATACACCCACATATGTACTTTACCTATTTGCACGCACACCCACACATATCTATGAGTGCAAACCTTTACATAGAAGCCGAGAGTACTTCACATTTGTGCGTGCAATAACGACATAACGACAGCACATGTATAATGCTGACGTATTTATGGTGATATTATGATAATTTTTATTTGGTTAAGTAAATAATTCAAATTGGTTCGTTGATATTGCTTTTGATCCCATCGCATAGTGCGTTGTTACCGCAACTGCCGTTATCCGTGGTTTTCGCGGATATTTTTCGATTTTATTTTATAATTTAATTCATTTTGTAATGTGAAGCAAAAGCAAATTACAAATTGATGTCTTTATTAAAAGTCATTAATTTTTGTTCAGCATATTTGCTCATATTTTTCTGATACAATGATATGCATACATTTAATGACATACAATACGATTATATACCACTGCGTTTTATGTTGGGCGGAAAAAGGACTTAAATAAATAATAATTTAATAAAGAAAGTGATTTTCGTAATGAAATTTCTTTATGAAAAAAAAACAATACAAATATAATATGAAATTAATCAAGAAGACCATTGGTATATAAATTGATATACTGTCAGAGATACGAGTTGAAATATGATGCATGTCAATCGGTAGGAAGTTGTATAAGATAAAGCAATATTTTTTATTTAATATTTAGTATTTGAGTTGGGAAAAAATCTTGTTTTTAGAATTGGAACTCCTTGGTCCTACCAATAAGATAGCATAGAAAGACATTTATCTGTTATTCCAAATATGTTCAACAGATGCAGTTCCTTTGATTTTATGAAACTCAATTTAAGAGAATATTATGTGTTTTCCTAAAAGGAGCTAACAACACTACGCCAAAAAAAAAACAAATGACAAAACTTTCCATATCAGTATTCCCAACAAACTTTTTTGATGCATTATGTTCCTCCAATTACAAAAATAGTCAATATAAATTCTTTCAATATTCGACTGGGTTAGGTTAGTTTTTGAAAGAAAACACAATGTCTAGCACACTTAGGCTAATGAAGCTCATTGCGACACCCTGCAATTTCCCATATTAACTATTTACCTTACCAATATGCATTTTTATGAATGATCAGTCCTACAGGTATTTCCGTATATACTATATGGTTTCCAAATATCCTAGATCATAGTCCAAATAATGCTAAGCAATCGTCCTCCACGTAGCATCTACAGAGAGGAGAGGAGGATTACTTAATTTGCCTTTCGGCGAGTTAAGTACTTGTCTTGTCCTTTTTTATTTCACCTGAGGCCAGAGGACCGCTGCTTGTTTACAAGATGCAATGAATCTCCAACAAAGATTGCACATTGCCCGAAGTGCAGACAACAGGTAGAGATCGGCATAACAACACATTCTTTAGTCGGAAGAATCTGTGCCCTGAATGTAGCCGTGTCCCGGTATCCAGATGAGGTTGGTGTCAAAATACTCTGCCATCTCCCTTAGTGATGAATGGCATTTCGTCAACCTCAGGAATGTAGCAAACATGGATTCTAAGGATTTAATAACAGCCTGGCTGTCTGTGTATATGTAGATTCTTCATAGGATGGTGACACTATTTTCTGTGATTTATGCCTGAAATACGCTGCAATAGTCTGGCAGTAAGTTACTTACATGACGTTGACCCACTTGCACTTATCAATGCTGTTCTTAGATTTTTTTGTCAAGGAATTCAAAACATTTTTTATAATGAGGGACCTCCACCAACTTACCTTAATTGGCAGCAGCAACAGAAATTCATCTTTCAGTAGCCGCACTTAAAAAAGTATTCCAAGCGCTTCGGTCTTTTGCGCTCCGTAGATAGTTCGTCACACCAAGCTTAGTTAACAGCTCTTTTAACTGTTTTGGTCGCCCCCTCCTGCACCGCCCATCGAGTTAATTGCCGAATACTTTTCGAGCCGGAGCGTTTTCGTCCATTAGTACAACGTGTCCAAGCCAGCGCATTCGGTCTATTTGAACGCGCTTGACAATGTCGATGTCGTTGTACAGCTCATACAGCTCATGATTCATTCGACGACGGTACTCGCCGTTCACGATGATAGATGCGCTGTAGAGCAAGACAGGTAGCATCAGAGTCTGGTAGAGCTGGATCTTTGTTCTTCGAGATAGAGCTTTGTCGTAAAATCGATTGCTCAGCGCATATTTGCAGCGGTTTGCGATCAATACTCGTCTTTTGATTTCGAGGCTGACATTATTATTTTTGTTTATGGCGGAGCCAAAGTAGACAAAATTACCTACCACTTCAAAGTTATAGTTGTTAACGTTCACGTGGCGTCCCAGACGAGTGGACTCTTTGTTCGTTGAAACAAATAACTTGGTTTTGACCTCGTTTATCACCAGACCCACTTCAGCCGACTGCTTTTCAATGCTCGAAAAAGCCGCAGTAACATCTCGCAATCCACGTCCAATAATATCTATATCATAAGCATACACGAGCAACATGTGGCTTTTGTTAAATATGGTGCCATTCCTTTTTACTGCTGCTTTCCGCATGATCATCTCCATTACGCTGTTAAAGAGATCGCAGGACAGACTGTCACCTTGTCTAAAGCCTCGCTTGGTAGAAAATGGCTCTGACAGATTTTTGCCAATTTTCACTGAAGACTTCGTGTCTTTCAGTGTCATCCCGCAGAGTCGAATTAGCTTCGCGGGGATACCAAACTGAGCCATAGCATCCAACAATTTCTGTCGTATCGGACTGTCGAATGCAGCTTTGTAATCGATGAACAGATGGTAGGTGTCGACCTGCATTTCTTGGGTCTTATCCAGGATTTATCGTAGCGTGAAAATCTTGTCGGTGGTGGATTTACCAGGTCTAAAGCCACACTGATAAAGTCCAATCAGGTTCGCCAGAATGGGCTTTAGTCTTTCACATAACACACTAGACAGGGCCTTCTATGCGATGTGTAAAAGGCTAATCCCGCGATAGTTGGTACACACACTAGGATCGCCTTTCTTAAGCACTGGACATAAGTCACTCAGATTCCAATCATCGGGCATGCACTCCCTGAGCCAAATCGTGTTTATGAGCTGGTGTATGCATGTTACCAGGTCATCGCCGCAGGCTTTGAAAAGCTCTGGCGGCAGTCCATCGGCTCCCGCAGCTTTATTATTTTTAAGCCGCGCAATTGCCGTGCTGATCTCGTTTTGACTCGGTAGTGGACAGTCTACTCCATCGTCGATGATTGGTGCGACTTCGTCACTTATGCTGCCTTCGGGAACGAGTAGAGATTAAAAGTGTTCCCTCCATATTTGCAGCACACTCTGAGTGTCCGTGACCAGATTTCCGTCTCTGTCCTTACAGGTGGGGATCCCTGTTCCAAAACCTTTACTTTTTACCTTTTGGTAGAACTATTCGGGCTTCACCTGTATCCCTGTAGTTTTCGATATCTGGCTCTCTCTTTTCTTTCACAGACGCTTTTTCCGTCTGACCTTCCACGTGAGACACGGCCATTGAATTTGTCGCACAAAAGAGCCATTGTTTCGTTAGCTGTGTGTACACATCAATATCTTCCAATTCGTGCCATAAAAAGTTCGTTATCATCTCACGATAGCGAACATCCTTCACAGTAATCCACAGAATCCACTGAAGTAAAAATGTGCCTCATCACTGAAGATGATTTTCTTCGAAAATTGATCTTCCACTGTTGCCAGTTCTTGCCACCATTCTGACCATTGACGACGTTTGGAATGGTCAAAAGGCTTTAGCACCTCGTAAGCGTGTAAATGCAAAACTTTATGCATAATGTTAATCAACGACGAGCGTAAGAGATGCAATTGTTGTTCACGACGACGCGAACCACACTATCGCGAACAGCAGCAATATTTTCTGCAGTACGAGCTGTACGCGCATGCACTGGTGTTTTCACATCTCCTACAGACCCGCTTTGCTCAATTTTTTGCAGGATTTCCGATTGTATGCACATTTGAACGATTAAATTGACCGAAAAAATCACAAAGTGCATTTTGATTTGAACACCAATTTTCATAATAAGCCTGAATAACTTTAACGCATTGCTCGAATGTGTATCTTTCCATGGTTCAAATTGAGTTAGTCTGAAATTGAGAAATCTCAAATGGAATGCAGAAAATAACTTGACGTTTGGGTGTGGTTCACATTCAACATCGGCCCTTACAATTAAACCACCCTTAATCGAACTACTTGCTCATCATAGCAGCCTATAAGTTTGAGCTGCTGCGGAACCAAACCGCTTCATCACAGATTGCCACAGGACCATAACGATGTCCCTAACACCCCCAGAATAGCTCCTTCCACTATGGGGCATTTATGTTTAGGGAAACGTCCATTTTTGGATCCTCCTTTATCCAAGACCCCAATGATAAGACTGTCTTATGTGACATCGGTGAATGAATTGCCTAGTCCTTTAATGGTTAGAATACATGGTTACCATGCGGAAGATCCATGGTTCGAATCCTGTCTCCAGCCATCTACATTTTTCTTTAGTCGCCGGCCCCTCAATGTTGTCGACAGAAATTTCGCAGTATAGTGTCGAGGCAATCGGCATGTCAAGTAAAAGCTGCTTAAATAGTGACGTTCGCATTTGTCAATGATAACAAACTTACAAAAGGGATTCTTCAAATAACAGTTCTACACATAGTATACGCAATTATACAAAGCAGACCGATACTTCCAACAAAACATCGTCTGATTAAACACATTCCATTAAAAAAAACCTCTTAAATTATTCTATGCTAGTTTTGCAATACTTCTACCGTCCATTGTATGTCCCATTATTAGCGATATGCTTACGAAATAACCTTTCAGCCTTTCCATCATTTGCAATAATATGCATACACATATGTGTATATTTATCACGTACTTGGGCCTGAGGCGATTAAACCGATAAGAGAACTACATAACATACAATAAAATCCTGCATGACATTATCCGTAATGATTATAGAAGTCATGGCATTACCTTATATAACATCCATTAGTAACCACTGAATGGTCCTTAACGTTATAACCATAAAACTGATAACATTTGCATAACACCTTTTGCCACCTCTAAGCTCTTACATCCCATTTAAGATGTGAACATACACACGCACGTGCATATGTAAAACTAACTTAAATTCTGTCTAATAGGAAGACTTGTATCACATCATTGATACACAAAATTGAAAACACGACAGTATATATATATACGTGTATAATTTTATTTTGGCCAACAACAGATCCACATAAAATAACTATAAATATTATAATGAGAAAAATTGAATATCTGCTATAAAAACTATAAAACACGACCAATGTGGTGTGCAATAAAACTGGTGAAAAGTATACAAAAAAAAAAACACAAAAAACAAATCACGTACAAACATATCGCTTTGCCTAATGTTCATTACGTTTTCATCCTTTGATTTTAGGACACAACGAAAAAAAACACCTGTCATTCGTTGTAGTTTTATATTCTGCACAACAAGGGCAAACTATTCTGTTTAAACGATATAATAAAACGCACCACAAGGGTATTTTAACATATATTTAAAATCATTATCGACAATAAACCTTTGTTACCCATATCCTTTTAAAATGCTTAACTAGTTACAGGGCAAAGATAAATAAAGATACATCAACTAAAGATGTGGTATTGCTATTGCTTTGTAAGGATGTGTTGAGACAGTCTTTTCACCAAATCGATTTTTTTGGAATTTGCGAAATCTATGTTTACTGTATTTAATTATATATAGAAGTTGCATTCGGATATTTGTAATTTATAATTAAGATTAAAACCAAAATCAGTTGAGAGGGACTTCTATTCATAGTCATTTATTTAAAAACTTCTTCGCATGATCATAAAAACCTTGTGTTGATAATCATGGACACAACAAAAAAATACTTATCTAATTTGGTGCAATCGCTCGGAAGTTATGAGCGTCCATACATTTCGACGATAGACACTTGACTATTAAAATATTCTATTAAAATATACACGTATACTAACATATGTGTACAACGCACAGTGGTCGTCCCCATTGTCCAAAAATAAAAAAATTAAGTCAAAATTTTGGGTAATACTGTGGCAACACTATCTTACAATAGATTTTACTCTTTCAAATTACTTTTTGCTTTACTCCACCTGTCCTCTTTAAGAATAGCTGCCAAAGGCAGACTATAAAATTAATATTGTTTCGCAGCATGAGTAACTTTTAAGTGAAGGTCCAAAATAAAACGTAAAAACTTCTGTAAAAAAGATTGCTCAAACAATGGAAGAATAAAATATTATAAAGAAAGGTATAAGATTTTTTAAAAGAATTAAAAACTGTGTTTATTTTATTAAATTAATTTATTATATGTGTATATTTCAGTACTAACTCGTGTGTAGATTTAAATTTCACTTAGAGTTTTCGTTGCGAAGTCGATCGAAGTTGACAACCAAATTTGTTGTAAAAGGTTTACCAATATTTACAGATTATATGATGTAAATTTCAGATGCGGAAATTTGCCTCACCGTTTTCGGTGTCATTTTTTTTGATTGTGTACTCTTAGAGAGGTCCTTGAATCATTTGTCCGATAGTGACCAAACTGTAGATTTAGTCATAGATTGATGAAATCAATGGATGTACCGACTTTGGTATGCTTACTATGAAATATAAATTTTCAGGATCTGAGAGAGGTCCTTGATTCCTTTGTCCGACATTGACCAAATTTTAGATTTAGTCATACATTGATGGATACATTGATGAATCCTTTGTCCGACATTGACCAAATTTTAGATTTAGTCATACATTGATGGAATCAATAGTATGCCTACTATGAAATTTAAATTTTCAGGATCTAAGAGAGGTCCTTGAATCCTTTGCCCGACATTGACCAAATTTTAGATTTAGTCATACATTGATGGAATCAATGGATATGACGACTTTGGTGTGCCTACTATGAAATTTAAATTTTCCGGATCTAAGAGAGGTCCTTGAATCCTTTCACAGATTTAAACCAAATTTTACAAATTGGTGTCATTATAAGAAACTGTGAGATGTGCCAAATATTATTCCCCTATGAAAACTCCTTCTATTTTTGGCCGCTCTTTGTATGAAACGGCAACCACTGTGCAACGTCGTAAACTTAACGTCCCAAAATTATCCCATTTATGTATGAGATTTCTGATTATTATGTTAACCAATGCCATTAAATATTCGATAATTGGAATAATCCATTAATTTTAACTTTATTCCAGAACAATTTAAAGAGAACAAAAAATATCGACTAAAAAACAAGTAAGAATGTTTCAGTCGACTTACATAAAATCTTACCCTCAGTAAAAACATAAAATTAGCAAATCAATTTTTTTGTTTCTTATTTTCCTACCTTGAACTGAAAATCAGAAAATTAAGTACTATATTATTTTTATGATCAATGGGATTGATGCCGTCTGTATTCATATCTGCATTTAAAGTTGTTCATATGAATATCGACGGCTTCCCAGCCATTGCAAGGTGATATTCCAACTATATCTAAGTAATTTCACAAATATTGTATGAGGATCGCAAATTAAGCCCTTTTTCGCGATTGAATGATTATGTAGTTTTGAAGATGCCGAAAATGGAAAGTTTTTTATATGAATACGGATAGCATGTCACCCATTTCAAGATGAGAGGAAACAGTCATCTAGCAGCATTTTCCAAACAAATGTTAATTTTGCGTAAGGAAAACTTTCAATTGTAACTATCTTCTGAACTAAAAATCAAATCACGAAAAGAGGGCTAATTTGTGATCGGCATACAATAGTTGTGAAATCACTTAGATATACTTGTGATACCATCTTGCAAAGGCTGGGAAGTTGTCAATATTTGTATGGACAACTTTATCTCCTAAACTAAGTGTCCGATCGCAAAAAGGAGCTTTATTTATGATCCCCATTCAATAGTTGGGAACTCACCAATATACAGTTGGTATCTCATCTCGAAATAAGTGGGAAGCCGTCCGTATTCCTATACTAAGCGTTCAATGGTAAAAAGGAGGTTATTTTTTAACAGTTTGGATGAACTGGATATTAATTGAAGCAAACTGAATACGAAGGATTTATGTTTTGATATTCATATTTTTTAATATTTAATTGCATATTTGGTTTTATTTTAAATTTTCCAAAAAACCGAACAAAACCGGTTAACCCAGTTTTTTTACTAAATCATGTATTCGTAAACCAAATTGTTGGAAAAAGGTATTTTTCGAATAACCCGGAAACCGGTTTTCCGAAAAATACAAGTATTTGAACACTATAAGGGAGACTCTAGGTCTTCTTTACCTAAGTATCTTTGCCTTCTACGGGCTAGAGAGGGACACCTACAAAGAAGATGTTCCATCGTCTCGGACTTCTGCTCGTCCTCAGTGACAACTGTGTTGAATTATATCATATTATCTCATAGGACACGCCCACCTCACATATATCTTAAAATAGAAACATCTTATATTTTCCAAAATTGTTGTTGGTGTTGAAATAAATTTGCCTCAATTTGTTTCTGATATATTACTGACATCTGTGTTAAATTATATCAAATTATCTCGAAGGACACATATTTTCCAAAATTAGATACATTTACGTAATTGTGAATAAAAGCGAAACGTGATAATCGATTTTCAGAATCTATGTCTCATTTTGTTCACAGGTTATGTGACCTTACGAAAAACTAGTAAGACTTTTTCCGTTTTGGAATTTTTATTATTTTTTAAATAAAAAAAAATTTATTTTTTAGACAGATTTTAAATTTAGTTTTCATAAATTTATTTATAACTACGAAACTGTTGGCTATGCAGAAAAATGATATATGGACAGATTCAAGGAGTTTTAATTCCTTTATTTCATTTCATCAGTATTGGACGGGTCGTTCTTGAGTTATGCGGTTGGGACCTCTTGTATTCGGGCAACAGCGCGCTAGCAGCTTTACAGTTTGTTCTGGAGATCCAACGTCTTCGGGCTTTTTCTCACATTCAAGCCTCCACTTAGCCAAAAAAGTAACAAATGGGCGGGTGATCATGATCAGGCATAGTACAGCCTCCTCTGACCAAAAGGTCTGCTGAATCATTACCAGGAATCTCGCAATATATATATATTTTTTCTCTTATTGGAAGTTGATTAAAGCAGTCACTTTATTAAAATGCGAGTTAAATTTGGATAAAGGTAACTTTTACTCATAACCTCGGTCCTTTATTTGAATGTAACACTAACTACTGCGAGTAGCGTTTGTAAAAAAGTTAAATTAAGTTTTCTCATATGACAACATATTTAAATTTCGAATGGCAATAACACTTAGTTTCATTTCAAACTAGACTCGATTAGACTATACAAGTCTTTTAAATGAACTTAACCCTGGTACTATGTTAGAAAAAAATCACACTCGTTATGTTAGGGTCATTTTATGACCCCATATGTTTTTATTGAGAAAATTTTAATTTATATAATAAAAGAACAATGTTCAAGGCTTGTGATCATTACAATAAGTTGTTGTTGCAGAAATTGTGTGTCGGTGTGATGGACAAACAGGTTTTTGCAAGTTATACACTTTGTAAAGGTTTTCTTTTCCTTCTTCGACGGGCAAAATTTGCACTTTTTGCGTTCGCTAGTGGATTGGCGTTTTGGAGAAGGCGAACGTATGGGTGGCGATGCACTGTCCTCTGCTCGAATTCGTTTGACTAATGATGCAGAGGCTTCTGCGCGAGGAAGTCTACTACGCCTTTTAAGTGATCTTTAGCTAAGTCTTCGCCGAGTTGCTCTAATAATGCCACTGATGATACATTTTGGTCCACATTATAAATGGATTGAGAGCAGAAATATCAAGTATGTTAGAAAATAGAGCAACTGGCCACCGATTGGTTTTTCTTTTACATGAATATGTTCGAACCATTTGGTCCAGTGTGTCGACTCCGCCTTTTGTCGAGTTGTAGAATTAAATTAATTCAGGAATTGTTTTGGATGATTATCCAAAATATTGCTATTATGATGAAATGTGCTTAGCAAATAAACCATTCTGTATTTTTTCGGCACATACATAACAACAGTTTCTTTTTCCTGAAAAAAAAATTTGGTCGAGTAAATTGGAAGCTTACGTAATTGTTGTGCTGTTCCATGGATCGGCAAAAAACTTTTGTTTTTTCGTACTGTTCCAACAATAGTAATTTTTGCTTTAGCAATTCTAGGGCAAGATTATGGCTCGAAATAAAATTTCGGTAGTTACATTTCTTCCACAATATGAAGATACTAAGTCAAGAACAACCCGTTCGCCTTGGTTCCGTTCAGCAATGTCTCCCTCTTTGCCCAAGTATATTTGAAACTGCAAACAAAACGCTGTGTCAGAATTCGCTGCTATCCTTGCTTTCATGCCATATTTTCCAGGTTTGTTTGGCATGTACACTTTGAAGGGGCATCTACCTCGGAAAGGAATGAGCTGTTCGTCAACCGTTATGTTAGAGTTTGGAACGTAAAGCAATTGCAAATTTTGAGTCCATTGCTCATTAAAATTACGAATAGGAGCAAGTTTATCTCCCCTTTGTTCTGATCTTCTTCGTTGCCTATCGTCAAATGCTAATACACGAGAAATATTGATAAAGCATAAAGCATAGACTGACGAGAGGCGAATTACTTTGAATCAATAAAAGCTTCGCGTATTTGTGGATTGCCGATCGTGTCTGTGTAAAAATACGATTATTGCCGGCCTCGCCAGGCGCCAGGCTTCCACTTACTGTTGAAAATGAGTGTAAGTTCCTTGACAACAAAGACGTGTTCCACACGGAACGAGTCATCAATTGATGTGCATTCAAACATTGGCTCTCTTTCTACATCTTTCTAAAAGAAACGCAAAAAACGCTGTTTTTTTAGTAATTTGAGGTCGCTGATTTTATATCTAATCTCCATTTTTCTCCATCAGCTCGAATTTTTAAGTTACAGGTACTAATCTTATATTCGCCTATTTTCCAAAAAATTATAGTTCAAAAAATCATAATTTTTTATTTCATAAGCTGGATTTAAAATTTTTTTTTTTTTTTTTTTAAAAAATATCGTTGTTACCTTTGAAAAAAATCAAATTTTTTAATATCACAAAAAAAAAAAATGACTGAGTAAAGGCTCTTTTATTCAAAAAAAAAAAAAAAACAAATTGCAAAAAAAATATCACATTTTAATTTTCTTCACGCTGAAAGTTAATCGGTTGGGAGCAAATTGTTATTTTTATTAGCTTTATTGAATATCATATTAAAGTAGCTTTCTAAAACATGTATGTACATAATTATCGGTTGAAAATTGAATGAGTTAAAAATTTTTTATTTTTAAAAATCATGACAAACTTGCAAATTTATTTATAGTTTAATTTATAGTTTTGCCTCCTATTACAATATTAATTAACTGACCAAATTTAATTAATCGGCAGATTTCAATTCGGAAGTTAGGGAGAAATGTTAATTTTCCAAAAATAGGTCATTTTGTATGGGAGGTACCAGAAGTGGTTATCCGATATAGTGCAAATTCATTCCTGATTCATATTTTCATAACCGTAAAACTTACGCATAGTTTGATTGAATTCAGTGTACTTACAAAAAAGATATGTATGTAAGACTATTGGGGTGAGTTCGGTCATTTGTATGGGAGGTACCAGAAGGGGTATGGCAACGGTTTCGGTTTTTTAGGGTTTGTCTACTTTTGCAAGATAAATAAACTGACCAAATTTAAATATCCTCCGGTAGTCTGTTTGACAGCTATCGAAGATATATAAATTATCCAAAAATAGGTAATTTTGTATGGGAGGTACCAGAAGGGGTGGGGCTATTACGC